>JASVEL010001186.1:0-73686 GCA_032618575.1 Nicotiana noctiflora
ACTAAACATATTGTAAAAATTAAAAAATAAGCACAAAATAAATATGCAATTAAAATATTAAATAAGAGAAAGAGATGGAGGGAGTGCACCGAATTGGACAATAAATTGAGCACTTGGTTATGCAATTCCGATGTTACCACGAACAAACGTCAAGCCAATATTCCAACTTGAAGTTCAAAACCCGAATGATAAAAAACTGTAATTGAAATTCAATTATTCAACAAAAGTGAGCCAAATAAAATTAGAAGATGAAATGAGGAATTATAAGACTTGAACTTGATAATAGGAGAATAGGAGAATGAGAGAAATTGAGATAGAGAAATGAATTTTGAGTGAGAAATGAAAAAGAGGGGGAGGGGGGGGGATATTTATAGATTTACATAAGGTTAGTTTTGTAAAATAGAAAAGTGTTAAAAATTAAAAAAAATGGCTATAATTGAAATATATCCGTTGGCCAACGGATTCTTGAAGAAAAGAACCGTTTGAGTGGGCCCCACCTGCTAGAATTTTAAAAAAAAAAAAAAAAAAAGCCATTAGAACCGGGCCGGTTCCGGGCCGGTTTAACCGGTAATGGGTACAGTTCACCCGGACCGGTCCTAACGGGTTCGGTTAATCGTTTTAGAATTTTGGCCGGACCAAACCCCTTACCCCCTTAAACCCAACCCACCTGGCCCCTTAGTTACCGGGCCGGGCCGGTTCCGGTTTCTACCGGTATGAGCCGGTCCGAAACCGGTACAACCATTAAAATTACGGGTTTTACTAACTAGAAAAGGTTTACTTTGGAACACTATCGGGCGAATAAATGGTCAACTAACCATTAAAATTACGGGCCTCACTAACTAGAAAAGGTAGAGACGGTCCTTCGCTCTATTTATTCTACGCCAATCTATTCGTAGAGTTGTTTAATGGTAATAGATTTTTTTCAAATGAATTTCTTATTATTTTACAAACCTAAATAAATGAGAAATTTGAAAGTTTTTGTTCATATCGATATATGCACACTGTGATGGAATAGCACGTTCTTTTATATATCATTTTATTACACAGAGCTAGCCTATAATACAGGCCACGTTATCCGTCAAAACAATACCCTCATTCTACATTATTCTTCATTAAAAAACATCTTTCATGAGAACATTTTGCATAGAAAACATTTATCTCTGTACTAAACGCACCAGAAAAGTAAAGCTAAGAAATAAGTGCTTTGACCTGAAAGAAAGTGTTCAAAATTCCAACATGAGAATTGAGGGGTGCAGGGAGAGGGTGGGAGGTGAGGAAGGCAATTTGAATGCAATTAACTCAGACCAATAAGGAGGTTCAGAATAAGACGTCAGAGATGTCCAACAGCTACAGGTTACAAAATTAAACTAAATTGGGAGGACTTCATGTGTTGCTTCCTTGCTACATCTCCATTTGTGGCTTCTACGTTACATGGCCTGCAGTTCCACAAAATAGTTTCAGTTTTCTTGCCACAAATCGCCGTAAAAAATATTCTGAAGAAGAAAAGGGTTTAAAGCAGTAATTCCAGATAATTCACAGCCATAGAGTTGTTGAGGCAGTTTATTAATCCATGGAGCAAACCATCCAAAGCCGTAACAGGATATGTATCTGAAAGAAAAGAAGATACCTTTTTAAAGAAAAAACTAGACGAATTGACTATCGCCATTTTTTTCCTTTTTGAGACACACTTGGAAGCATGAAGACACCATGCGATTAACTTTGCATATTTCAGCTTTGCACCCAAGGCGGTGTGGTCACAAGCAGTCTATGAAGCTATAATAGACCATGAGACACTGGTTCAAATCCCAGCAAAGACAATAAAGGCGAGCAAGCAAAGACAATAAAGGAGAGCAAGTGATCTCTGACTAGGGTTGGTGGGAATATATCGGGTAAACCCAATAGCCCAAACTAAAAAAAACTATTGGGTTATCCGTATCGGGTTACTGGGTAAACCGATAACTCAATAAGCTTTATCAAAATTAGAATTCTATCCACTAAGCTCTCATTAGTAACTCTTCATCTTTAGAGTGCACTCCCTTAGGGAAAGTTTTAAACTTTTTAAAATTTCTCATTTTCATTTTTCAGTTAAGATTTTTAGTTGTAAACTTTAAGGGACTAATTTTCAGCTTTTCTATTTGTTTCTTTTGTTTCACTAATTATTTAGCATTTACAAGATTACGATTTTATTATTTTCCTGTGGATTATGCCCGCTTGTATTAAGATAGTTAGTAAGATTAGAATGTTGAATGTCTTATTAGTTACTCCTACTAAATTATGACTTTTGAAATTGAGATCATTTCTTAGGATATTCACATGCAAAGAAAGTTTTATTTTCTAAAATTGGAATTATCCCTCTTTTCTTAAAAATGAAAATTCAGTTTAATCGTATGATCACGATTTCTATAAAATAAAAACAGCGTTTTTGGATGTTTTCGATTCTTATCGGGTAAACTGATAACCGAACCGATAAGGATCGATAACCAATACTCGATAACCGATATCTTATCGGTTCGGTTATCGGTTTAGTATATTTATATACCGATACAACCGATAACATTCACAACCGAACTGACCAATACCCACCCCTATCTCTGACTATGTTCACCTTCCTATGCTATAAGCCATAGGTGGACTAATCAAGGTGACTACAACTTGGCCTAGATACCACTGTCATAAAATAAAATTCTTACATAATCTGGTTTTTTGTATTATTCAGATAAACAAATTATGAATGGAAGTTGGACATATTCACAGCTTGAGGACTTTTTCCTCTCTGATAGCACCCCCTCCAACATAATCGTAACAAATCAATACAGATAATGGTTGTGGAAGAAGGAAGAGGACAATGGGTCCTCTACTTATTAAAATTCTTTTGAGGGCCGAAGTCAGTATAGAATTGGGACCCAAAAAGAAAAGTTCATTTGTTTATTTGACAATCCCAACAAAGGTATGATCATATTTTCTACAATCGCAAAGCATGAGATGAATTTTAGGCAACAGAATGAGACCTTTTCATAATAGGAACTACTTCATGTCTTTTATTTCTTCATATTCTTCTGCCATAAATCTGATCAACTAGCACTTCTAGACGCAGTTAAATAATCAAGAGAGTATCTAACAAAGCTCATCATATTATTGAGATGAAAAGTTAAGCTGCCCATACAAGGAGCAATCCACACAAAAGATTCACTACTTGGTTAAATAAGAACAATGATCGTCATGTACTATATTTCACTAACTTATATAGCACAATAATATACACAGCCCTTGAAAACCAATAGATAACTAGACATACTTTGTGCATTTATGATGAAATCCACAACAACAACAACAAATCCAGTGTAATCCCACAAATGGAGTATGAGAAAAGTAGAGTATATGCAGCCTTACCCCCTACCTTGAGAAGGTAGATAAGTTGTTTCCGATAGACTCGGCTATGATGAACTCCCCACAGTAGAAAATATGCTTTTATGACAGAATTCAACTGGAAATAAGCATAAGGAAACTGCCCCTCATTCAACGCATGGGTAGAAACACTTGCGTTCACTTATAAAATTAACAGCAAAACATGGGTTCACCTCTGTTAGATTCAATATCATCCTTAATAATACAGATCAACCCGGCTCAATTGGATCATTTTCCCTTTTAAAGATAAAACCCTATTTTACACAAACTGATCTATGTATAAGCATAAACAAAGTTCTCTGCATGCGCACACATAAGCATAAGAGCAGTCAAATCTAATAAATCCATAAAAAAACCTTAATTAACATCAAAACCTGTAATTGATCAACAGATGTAGCGAAAATTAAGAGATGTATCAGCAGATCCACATAAGAATAGGAGTTACCGGTTAAGAAGCACCAACGATTATGTTGTTAATAGGAATGAAAATCAACTTGACAAAAAATCCTACAAATCCCATCACCACAAAACCGATTGCAGTACGAGTGGCAACTTTGGTGAATTCTGCAATAAAACATTCAATTAAATTAAAGAACATGCACGCATATTTTCAAATCAGTGGATTCAATACACAAACTGAGGAATTACCTTTGCGATCAGGCTTGTGGCACCTCTTAACAAGCCTAACGCTGTCTTTGGCGAAATCTCTAAGTGGATCGAAAACAGAGTCCAGAGCGTCCATTTTGGCCTGCGAATAATTGGTTTCTCCCTAGCGGCAGAGGGAGGTCGTAAGAATTTTGAAGGCAGAAACGGTTTCAATTTTGGTTCCATTTGCTTTCTTTTCATCCGACCCGCTATAAAGAATTTGGGCTTATGCATAGGCCCTCCAGTTCAAATGGGTTTCAACTAGACTATTTTGGTAAAAATTGTGTGGTGTAGCTACTTTTTAAAGTGATATTTCTTTTTTATTTAATATTTTAATGTTGAGCAAAAATAATTACTAGTCTATTAAAAATAATATAAAAAGATGGTAGTGTCTATTCTTACTCCTGCGACTAGTTGTCCTTAATTTATGAGCTTGTAACTCTAAGTGAAAGACATCATGTCCTTAGTTTTCGAGCTTGTAACTCTAAGTTTAGGATTGTTTGTCCTTAACTTTTGAACATGTAACTCTAAGTTCAGGACTACATGTCCTTAATTTTTGTGCTTGTAACTCTAAGTTAAGAACATCATGTCCTTAATTTTTGAATTTCCAACTCTAACTTCAGGACCAAGTGTCCTTTATTTTTCTAGGTTTCAGCAAAAAACGTAGGTTTCAGCGAATTATAGTAGAAGGATGTTTTTGTCCGGGCGGGTAAAAGTTTATTAAAGCAGCTAAAACTAAAGATAATTTAAGCAGTGGCTTAAAAATAAATACATGTCTTACTACTAGCTGACTTTGCATTTCCTCCACTATTTTGATTGAGAAAACTACGTAAAATTGCATGCGCCCCCTTTTTTAGTTTATATCCGTTTTATTTTTCTGTTTGCATCCATACCCTTTTTTTCTTTAAATGCATTTTAAAAAGATGACTTTGCCCCTTTTTAATAGAAGACTATTGACAAACGGCACGATAAAACTTAAGCATTTTTAGATTGAAGTTTTAGCAAATGAACAAAAGAACTTAAGCTTGTTTAGACTGAAGTTTCGGATAAAACTTAGGAGAAAACTGTAGACTACGTTACAAAACTTTAACATGTTTTGTTATAAAGTTTTAGCAAATGAATTAAATAACTTCAGAATCCATTAGCAAAACTCTTTAAAATATTACATACTACAAGACAAAAACTTAAGCATGTTTAGTATGATGTTTTAGCAAATGAACTAAAAAACTAAGCATGGTTAGCCTGAAGTTTTAGCAAGTGAACTAAATAACTTCAACATGTTTACCATGAAGTTTTAGAAAACTAAATAACTTCATCCTATTTAGCATGAAGTTTTAGCAAATGAACTAAATAACTTCAGCATGCACTAGTAAAAACTCATTAGAAAATTACATATTAGCAAAAACTCAATAAATAAAACCTGCAATTTAAAGAAGAAGATGGAGACTTTAGTTGGAATTTGAATGATTTTAGATAAAATCTAGCAAAAATGGAGTGAATCACATTGCAGAATTTTTTTTGTGAAAAAAATAGGATTCCACCTGTTAATGACAAAATCAGCTAGTGTTTTGATTCGTAAAAGAATGTGTAATGGCCAAGCTGGTTCACAAATCATAGCATCGTCTTTCCAATTAAGCTGAAAAGGAAAATATGTTGGTTTCACTGGTAAGTTTTAGTTGTATGTATAATGACTATATATCCAATAATTCTAGAAGACTAACATGAGTTGTTCTTCCTCCTGATTTTCCATCAGATACCAGTGTGTACTATATTGCTCAGATTTTGTGTAGCCTGTATAAATTCACCAACACAGCATGTTACGAAGATTCACATGTTTTGTAGCCTGTATAAATACTGATCATTATAATAAATAAGTTTGGTTGAGGGATTTAAAGTGTAAATTTACTATATTACTTTGGTGTTAATTTATTGAATGAGTTACATAAGTTTTCCTTTTTTTCATTGACATGTACACTTAAATTAAATGAGTCTATATTTGCTTAATAAGGGTCAAAACTTATTCCATTTGAATATCTCTCAGATGATGGATATAAATTATTTCTCTCATCTCCCTGAAGTGAGTTATCTTTGATGCTTCAGAATACAACCACTATTCTTTCTAATGTTCCAAGATTTGTTGATATATACCTGGATATTTAACTCTGTTTAATTAAAACTTCTCTAGTTATCTTGTAAATTATCTGTGGAGTAACTCTACCTTGGTTTGAATGTAGTGCTCTTAAATTCACGGCATTAGGGTTAGTTGTTGCTATATCATCTCGATTACTCTCAGTCTTCTAGCTTAGTGTCACTTTATAGTACAAGATTATATGCAAAATTTATCGGACGACAAGAAAGCTTATCACACTTTAGAACTGTATGGGATATTCTGATAGTTACCCCGAAATTTGATATTCATCCAAAATATCCATCAGAAGATGGATAGAAATTCTTTCTCGTCTTCCAAATGTAGTCATCTATGGTGCTTCAATATCTCTCAGATAATGGATATAAAATCCTTTTCTTATCTCCTTTAAAGAGAGTCATCTATGGCGCTTTACTATATGACATGTTACTCTTTCTTTTATTCCAGGCTTTGTTGGTGAACATGTGCACTTTTATTTTAACTTCCTCTAGTTGTCCTGTAAACTATTCGTGAAGTATCTTTCCAATGGTGTTGATGCACTGATCTTGAAGTCATGGCCTAGTTATGTAAAAATTGTGTTTGTGAAACATTATTCAGTTGTCGCTTGCATAAATGTTTCAGAACTTCCAACAAAAATGTCACTTTATCAGGTGTATAGTACCTCATTGTTTCAATCCAGTATTATCAAAGGCAGAAAATATAAAAAAACTCTAAGGTCTATTAGGGATTTAAGCGCAAATATAGCATGACCTTCAATGAAAAAAGTCTCAAATTGAGAGTTTATGATGAACAATGTCATAATTATTCTAGGAATTTAAACAAGAATATTCCTTGTGATACTCTAAATGCTTTCTATGCATCTAAACTTTAAGATAGTAAATCAGTGATTTAGCTATGAAGTGTCTTATGTGTTTTAATTTCTCATTCCTTGAGCAATTGTGTGTTATATGTTATGCATATCAACATGTAGTTTATCATATTCTTGTGAAATTGTAGGAAGTTTAGTCATAAATATGACTTTGACAAGTTTGATAACAAGTAATGTGCATCTTAGTACTTTTTTTTAAAGTAATGTGCATCTTAATACTTTTGTTATTTTAATTGTTTAAGTCTTTTTTTTATTTCCTATCCAAAGTTATGGCACCAAGTAAGCAATGGATGTAACTTTTTGATAACCGACTTGATGACTATTTAATTGGGGTGCAAACGTTTTGGATTATGCCTTTAAAAGAACAGGAGAATTGTATGAAATACGTTGTCCATGCGTCAAATGTTGTAAAACAACATTAAGAACACGTGAGACAGTTGAGATACATTTGAAAGTATATGGAATAATTTGAAATTATACCTTTTGGTATCATCATGGTGAAGTTTTGGGTGAGCCACAGTCGGAAGGCGAAGTTGAAGATGATAATGAAGTAGAATATTATAAGGATGAGGATGAAATACATGAAATACTAAGGGATTTATATCCTAATCATGATGGAGGCACTGCAGACGTTTGTGATAATGATTTATCTAGAGATGAACCAAACGTTGAAGCCAAAACGTTTTACAGTTTATTGAAAGATTTCGAGCAGCCACTATACAAAAATTCAAAATGTTCAAAGCTTTCCACTTTGATTAAACTGCTTCACATAAAAAGTATGGGTCGTTGGAGCAATGAGTCATTTACAATGCTATTAAAAATGTTGAAGGATGAGTTGTTTTCTGATGGAGCGAATGTCCAAAATTCATATTACGAGGCAAAGAAGGTGATTAGGGAACTTGGGCTGTCATACCATAAATTTGATGCTTGTATAAATGATTGCATGTTATATTGGAAGGACGATAGCTTACTTGATTCCTGTAAATTCTGTAGTGCATGCAGATAGAACACAAATAAACATAGTGGGGCAGAAAAGAATAAGAAAAATGGTAAAGAAAAATAGCATCAAAGATTTTACGCTATTTTCCATTGAATCCTAGGCTTCAAAGGTTGTTTATGTTTACAAAAATATCTTCTCTAATGACATGGCACCATAATAAAAGAGTTGATGATCGAACGATGAGGCACCCAGCTAATTCAATGGCATGGAAATCATTTAGTGAACTTCATCCCTCATTTGCGGTCGAGCCTCGTAATGTTCGACTTGGGCTTGCTAGTGATGGATTCCAGCCATTTAGGAATTCATAAACCTCATATAGTATATGGCATGTGGTACTTATTCCTTATAATTTACCACCTTGGTTGTGTATGAAACTGGAAAATTTTATTATGTCTATGCTTATTCCTGGTCCTGATAGTCCAGGTGATGCAATTGACATATATCTTCAACCCTTGATAGAGGAATTAAAGGAGTGTTGGGAAATTGGCATTGAGACCTTTGATGCATCAACCAAATAGAATTTTAAGTTACATGCTTCTTCATTGTGGACCATCAATGACTTTCCAGCATATGGATACAAAAGGTAAATTGGCATGTCCATGTTGCAATTTGACACTTCCTCAATCAGATTGAAAAATAGTAAGAAACAATGTTTTATGGGTCATAGGGATTACCTTCCTCTTAATCACAAATGGAGGAATGATAAGGAATCATTTGATGGCACAAAAGAGAAAAGGCTTCCACCAAAAGTACGTTCAGGTATTGAGATACTTAATCAAGTGCACCAAGATCTTTAAGGATTACAATTAACAAAGGACCCAAAGAAGAGGACCAAGATATCACATGATGTTCGAAAAGATAACTAGTATAAGAGGAGTATCTTTTTTGAGTTTCCATACTGAAATCTCTCTTGTTGCGACATAATTTGGATATTATGCATATCAAAAAAAATATATGTGATAATATTTTGGGGAAGATCATGAATTCCAAAGGAAAGACCAAGGATACCATTAATACTCGACTAGATTTGCAAGAAATAAACACTAGGCCGGAATTGCACCCTATTAAAAATGGAGAAAAATATGAAGTTATTCCAACTGCATGCACATTATCTCCCCAAGAAAAGCACAACATATGCCTTTTCTTAAAGAATTTAAAGGTTCCTGATGGATTTTCATCTAATATTTCTCAATGTGTTAACTTGAATGAGCACAAAATTTCTGGCTTAAAGAGTCATGATTGTCATGTTCTTCTACAACATTTTCTCCCTCTTGCACTGCGTGGTATGTTGTCGAAAGCTGTGTGTGAACCCCTTATCGAGTAGTCTTTATTTTTTAATATGCTAGGAGCAAAGTTATTAAGGACTGATGACTTGGATCAGATTGAAGCTCAAATTCCTATAACTCTTTTCAAGTTAGAAAAGGTCTTTCCTCCTTCATTTTTTTATCAAATTCCTATAACTCTTTTCAAGTTAGAAAAGGTCTTTCCTCCTTCATTTTTTTATGTCTTGGTGCACTTGCCTACTCACTTAGCTAAAGAAGATAAACTTGCTAGACTTGTTCAGTATCAGTAGATATATCCTAGAGAACGATGGTTATATTTTCTAAAATCACTCATTGGTAATAGGGCTTGTCCGGAAGGTTCCATTGCAGAAGGTTACCTTGCAAATGAATGTATGACCTAATGTTCAGGGTATCTGCATAGAATCGACACAAAGTTTAATAGGCCAGAACGAAATTATGATGGTGGTTTAAGAAATTCTGATGGAGGTTTATCTCTATTTTGTAAATCTGGAAAAACTTTAGGAGATTCAAAACAACTTCATCTTGAAGCAGATGAATTGGAGCAAGCACATATATATACATACTGAAGAATTGTGAAACAAGTATGTGTTGTTTTCTATTGAGAAATTTGGTATAGTTCTGATTATTACATGTTTTTTGCTAATTTATTGCTTTACTGCTTGTGGCATGCTTGCAAGTTGCTTCTGTTGTCCAGCCATTGCTGGTGTTGCTGCATATTGAACAGATACAAGAGTATCAGCTTGAGTGTTTGCGAAATTCTGCTGCTACTGCCCAGTGCTTTTTGTTGCTGCATTTTTTATCCAAATAGCACCTTCTTTGCTTGTTCCAATATGTTTTTGCCGATGATTTGGTAGCGTTACTAAATTGTGAATGCATCTGCTGAAAATAAATCTACTGCTGCATTACGCTTGTGCCCAGTCTTTGAGACACACGCTACAGAAGAATGAATAGCAACTGTTGTTTTTTCTGGAGCATTTGGTCGTTCACACATCCGAGATTTCACCTTAGATTGTCCCTTACCAAAATTGTTAACCCCAGCTCATGTATTGCCTACATTTGCATCAGTAGAGATATCATCTTCACTGACCCTGTTATCCTCTTCATCTTCCTCAGATTGTTCAGTCCATCTTCTCAAGGTTGGTTGTACAACTGCATTGTTGTTTCCATTTGATAACAAGAGCTTCCCAGACTCACCTTCGAATTGACCAAATGACTCCACTGATTGTGATGGTACTTCAAACAAAGAGGTGTTTAGAGTAACCAAAGGTTGTTTTACCATCGGGTTATTCAACATCATTGCACCTGTCAATCTCTTTTTCTACACCTGTCAGTTGCACAACAGTAGTTGTAGGAGCTGTTGGTTTTTCCGCTATATCAACTAGTGGAGCAGGATGTTTAGCAACTCCAGTATCAGCTATTAGAGCTGCTGCCTTCCTCTCAACTGTGGGATCTATGTTTGAAATTGACAAAAATAAAATAAAGCTAAGGTTCTTTTTTTTTAATTTTTATAATTTGGCCAAATCATTTCAAGACTCATTGTAGAACTATATTTTCCTCTATCACTCGGTGTTTCTGTGATGATTGGATATCAACCAATATTTTCTTCATGATATACTGCAGGATAAATTTGAGAGTGATGACATGGATATTCATCGCAATCATATTTTGGGATGGATGAGAGAGTTATTGAACAAATGGAGAGGACAATTGCATGCAAATTATGTGAAGGGTAAGCCAATACAAGAGGCTCTTAAGAATGTGCCCAAGGGGGTAGACAAGAAACAATTGGAGTGGTTGGTAAAGGAACATTTTGCTACTGAAAATTTTCAGGTTTGACATAATACCTAGTTGTGTAGTTACATTTTATACTACTATCTTTTAACTGATAATTTATTTATAGCATTTGAATTTATTATTGTTGCTCAAACCATCAGATTTGCCAACGATTTTCTTCGAGACTCGCAAGAAGAATAACATACTTGTTGATCCAGAAACAATCGAGAAACATGTGCGTTTGGTTAATTGAAATATGTTGTTTACCTTTTGTTATTATAGGATATGACAAAAATATCTCTATATACTTTGCAGGCTCAAATCAAGGAATTGGTGCAGTCCGAACCGTCACTTCCTAGCATAGAGATTGTAGAAAAATGCTTTGGACCTCAAAGTGGTAGTCATGTATTTGGCTTTGGGGGTGGAGTAAAGGCGAAACATTTGAAAGGTGGAACTTCCTCAAAAGCTGAATTATCGGCTAAGCTACGTGCAACTGAAAATGAAAACTAGTCTTTGAAGGATCGTTTGTCTAACTTTGAAAATGATATAAAGGAAGTGAGGCAATTAAAAGAATTATTATTAGCGCAACAAACTAATTTCCAGCCTCCCGTTTAGGAGAGTGATTATTCGGATCCTTGATGTACCGAGTGAGTAACAACTTACCTGAAACATCAATTTCTTTTATTAGCTGAATTTCTCTGGATACTTCTTTTGAAAAATGCATTTGGATGGATTCTTGTAATTTAGCCTTCTTGAAAAGGTCTTACAAACATCGTCTGATTTGCTTTGATGTAATACACTTCTCCTTATCCTAACAGTCTCATGAAATTGAAATGCAATGATCTTAACCACCATTTTGATTGTTGTACAGCATATTTATTGTCGTGGTCATGCTCCTAAATTGAAGGATAGCATTCATTTGGTTTGTTTACATGTTTATTGCTTTGTGTAGTGAAAGATCATTGTTTCACAGCCCTACTTAGGATCATCCTGTATTTTCATTCAAAAAAGCTACGAGCATTCTAGTTAAATAATGCCAACCAAAGAGTTGATGCATTGTAAAAAAACAGTTATCCGATATTGTTTTATAATGCAATTTTAGATTGAACATTTGCATGATTATTGTTATTGTTGTTGAAAAGGCACAATAACAAGTGTAAGTGTATTCTCTTTCCGTCAACTTTCAGTTCTAGTACTAGGACTTCTGGTCTTTTTTATTTGCTATTATTATTTCCATTCTCTTTGCTGAAGCTCTTTATTGTGTTCTGTGTGCATGCTGGTCCACCTTATTCTCTCTTTCCCTCCTTTACAAAAGAAAGAGGCGCAGGTGTTGTTAAAGAGGATTTCGAGGGAAAGTGACAGTATGAACATGGCTTAAAATTGCTTCATCTTAGAATAGTTCAGTATTACAAATTTCTCTCCACATCTGGTCATTCTATATGCCGTTTACTGAAGAGAATGATAGTCATGTACCATATACTATCTACATTGCAAAAATGCATTTCACATATATTTTGTCTAGAATATATGAAAGTAGCAATATCTGGACTAATCAAGTGCTTCCCAACCACATTATATGATTGATCTGCTTTTTAGCTTAGTTTGTAGCAAAAAGTTGACCTCTTTCTTAACATATTATGGTCTGAAGATCCACCAGTGTAGACCTAATACTACACCTCGCCAGAGCACAATGGGTAATTGTTGTTGTTGTTGTTGAAAAGGCACCTCAGGGCAGTTTCTTAGGCAGTGAAAATAGCCCCATTCACAAAAAATGCTCCGCCAACAATAGTTCCCACACCTCGCCAGAGCACACTGTGCCCCTCCTCTCTCACACTTCGCCGAAAGTAATCAACAATACCTTGATATTTTGCAGATTTAGACTGTGATTGAGCTTGGACTATGGTTGTAATAACATCTAGTGAATAGCAGCTTATCCAGCTAACAACTCCTGCTAGACTACCAGCTATGAGCATTATTTGGAAATTCTCTAGGCCGCCGTTTTTGCGACAGCAAGGGTGCGGTTGCTCTTTAGTCAACTTGTATACCCAGAAATACAAACCGTGAAAGTGCATATCTAAGGACAGTACTGAGTGGTTAAAGGATCTGCATTGTGTCCTAGTTGAAACTGAAGCAGTCCTTTTTCATCCTTCTGTTACCTTCTTTTCTAATGCATTCAAAATGAGCATATTTATGTATTCTTTGAACATAAATACGTTCAGCATAGTTATACGTTCTTTCTTCTGTAAGTACAGTAATCTGACTTGCTCTAACTAAAATTTCTTATTTTTTCTACAGGTTTTGGATATTGAAGTTCAAGAAGCATATTTTTGACGACAGATTGATTGACCATCTTTTTGCTGGGAATGTTAAGAAAATTTTACATGTCAATCGAGAGATATTAGTGATATGTAGTTTTTTGCTAAATATTTATGAACACAATATTGTGACTAACTTACATCATTGATTTACGGTGCACCTAACTGATATTGATCATTTTTTGAAATATTTTATGAAAACAATATCTTTATAATTATACACTCGATTTTTCTAGTTGTAAATTGAATGTGATTTAGGGACTTGTGACTTGTTTCTTTAGGGCCTAGATTGTTAGTCCTTAAATCCTTTTTGGGATAGAAAATTTGGTTGTTCGATCTGCAACTTTATAGGGCTGCACTATTCGACTTAGTGACCAGCTTCAACATTCTCGCAAAAGATATAACGACCAACTTCTAGCTGGCCGCAAAAATGCTGTTTAACGACCATATTTAAACTAGTCGCAAATATATTTAAGGGCCAGGAATATAGTCCCGAAAATATACAAATAGGCACTAGAAACATGGTCCTTAAAAATCATTTAAGCGCTAGTTTTAATCTGGTTGCGAAAAATTTTAATGAGCTTTAGCGGCGGAAGCTATAAGGACCAGATTAGTTGGTTGTTATTGACCATTTGGGACCAATTTACTTTTAGGGACCAGTTTTCTCTTCACTATTGAGCATTTTTCTTGTAGTGTGTAGGTGTTGTTTTGGTTGTTATTATTCCTATTTATCCAAGCATGCCAAATAATGAAAGGCAGTAGGGTATCCCAATTGATAAGGCCGTGCATGGAGGAATAGTGGAGAAATTAAGATGGTTAATTTCTCAAGATAAATGGATAAGATAGTTGCCTTCAAATAGGATTTACTCAGTATTTACCAAAAGACGAGAGAAGCATCCAATTTACTACAATGAAATAAACATAAGCTATATGCCTAAATCTAATGTAGCAACAAAAAAATAAATCCTACAAGAGCATACTATGTTCAATTACGTAGGACAAAATGTGGTGGCATTTGGTTTTGCTAATATATTAAAATCCCAGAATTTTCCTTTAGAAGAAACCAAATTCATGTCACATAAAAATTCCCAGGAAAACCATTTCTCAATCATTCGATCAACATCATGTACCAAAACATGAGTCCCATTTTTCTTCTTGCTTCTTCTTGCTAACACACCAGCAATATAAATTGCAACCATTCTCCCTCGTGATTCTGGCTTATGTCCATCTGGTCCATCTACAATCACTAAATCCCACTTCACTTCATATATTTCCTTAGGAATATTTGTCACCAGTGACATAAATCTGCAACTTTTTGATGAATTTATTTGCAAATCTTCTGAGTAGCAATTCTTTTGGTTTCGTCTAGCATGTTTTAAAAGCTTGTATGCATCTCGAGCAACTGTTTGATACTCGACTTTATAAATTCGAGTAGATTTAGAATGATCTGTAGCATTAATAGTCTTGATTTTTTCGGGGTTGTCCTCGAGAAAGACAGTAATTCCACCCTTATTAATGGTTGAAATTTGAGCAGAATATTGTGTTTCAAGACCGAAAATAAGAATATTACAAGGGGATTTTCGCGATACAAGATTATATAGAAACTTGATTTCTTTCTCTGTAAGGAGATGAGGGTGTTGTTCAGTTGGAGACAAGGCAAAAACAATTGGAGAGGAATATGAAGTAATTACAGAAATATTGACAAGTCTGAGAATGGAAGCAAATGATAAGATGAAAAGAAGAAGTGGGATGATATTTCTTTTTGTAAATTTCATAGCTCTATAATATTTATGTATAAGGGTCTTTTTAAGACGAGTTTTGGGTGAGAATAGAAGCAAAGGAAAAGCAATTTCAGAGGGGAGCATTATTGTGTTCTTTTCTTATGTTCACTACGTTCTACCTACAGGGGGGAAACTTATAATAATTTGGGTGACATGTATTAATTTACTTTAGATTTTTTTTGAGTGAAGAAGAAGGAATTGTGTGGTATTTTCCTTTAGTTTGAAGCGTTTCCTTTTCTTTTTCTTATTTGATTATCACAAAATCATTCAATATCATCAACCTGCTAAGTTGAATATATTTTTTGGTAAATTTTGTAGTGATATTGTTGTGATCAATCATTGTTAATGACAGGTACTCTTTGTTTAAGAAGTTGGATACCCAATTTCGTCTGCTTTTGCATTATTTTTTTTCTCTTTCTTGGTACTGTTTTGGTCATCGTTTGGTGGACATGAGTGATATTGAAGAAAAACCTACCTATTACTTACTTTTATACTAACAGGCAGTTTGCAATGCATGTGGTCTATAATTACTTAAAGGGATTGTCACATAAATAATTGACCAGATTCAATATTTATTTTTATTTGCCTATTTTTTTTTATTTCTCGATATATATTATATATTGATATACATAGTTATACATATATTATAAATTCGCTGATTATTTTTAATTTAAAAGAATAGGCAGATTGCTATTTGGGTTAATTTGGCAAACAGGTGTCATATAGCACTATCAACATAACTAAGCACTAGTGTCTATTTTAGAACATGGTAACACGGGGTGAGAACATAGTATTGAGTTCCAACCAAACATAGTATTGAGTTCACAATTGTATTCAAAAAATGTAAGTTTAGCATAAGTAAACACTATAACATGAAATATTAAAAGTAAAAATTTTGTTCAGAATAAGTTCTTGAATTATTAAGGATTAGCTACTCTTATAGCAAAGGTTGATACCATATTTATTTTAAATAAATATTCTTTTAAAAAATTATATTTCATAGCTACCTTTTGATTTTTTATAGCAAAATATCTATTTATGACCACCCCTACTCTTAAGCCATAAAATAAGCTTTGTATTATTTTTTTCTCACATATCCCCTCAAATTACTCCCCTCTCTCTCTCTCTCTCTCTCTCTCTCTCTCTCTCTCTCTCTCTCTCTCTCTCTCTCTCTCTCTCTCTCTCTCCCTCCCTCCCTCCCTCCCTCTCTCTCTGGTGATCCGAGTTGACTTGTTATTGTTAGGCATGGTATATTTTGATGTGATTCTAGGTATGGATTGGCTATCCCCGTACCATGCTATTCTGGATTGTCATGCCAAGACAGTTACGTTGGTTATTCGTGGTGTTCGGAGGATTGAGTGGCGAGGTATGACTCATTATGTACCCGGTAGGGTGATTTCCTTCCTAAAAGCCCAACGGATGGTTAGGAATGGTTGTTTGTCGTACTTGGCTTTCGTTAGAGATGTTGGAGCAGAGACTCCTAGTCTTGATTTGGTTTCCGTTGTGAGGGATTTCCCTGATGTGTTTCTAGCGGACCTGTCGGGCATGCCGCCGGATAGGAACATTGATTTCGGTATTGATCTGGTGTCGGTCACTCAGCCCATCTCTATTCCTCCCTATCGTATGGCACCAGCTAAGTTAAAAGAGTTGAAGAAGCAACTTCACAAACTCTTAGATAAGGGGTTCATTCGCCCGAGTGTTTCACCGTGGGGTGCACCGGTCTTATTTGTGAAGAAGAAAGATAGCTCAATGAGGATGTGCATTGGCTACAGGTAGTTGAACAAGGTGATAGTGAAGAACTAGTATCCACTACCGCGTATTGATGATTTGTTTGACCAGCTCCAAGGGGCAAGAGTATTCTCTAAGATTGATCTCCGTTTAGGCTACCACCAGCTGAAGATTAGGGATTCTGACATTATGAAGATGGCTTTCAGGACGAGATATGGGCACTATGAGTTTTTGGTTATGTCTTTCGGGCTAACTAATGCCCAGCCACATTCATGCATCTGATGAACATCGTATTTCGGTCGTATTTAGATTCATTTGTTATCATTTTTATTGATGATATCCTGGTGTACTCGCATAGCCAGGAGGAGCATGCTCAGCATTTGAGAGCGGTATTACAGAGATTGAGGGAGGAGAAGCTTTATGCAAAGTTCTCCAAGTGTGAATTCTGGCTTGGGTCTGTGGCTTTCTGGGACACGTGGTGTCTAGTGATGGTATTCAGGCAGATCCAAAGAAGATAGAGGCGGTGCAGAGTTGGCCTAGACCGTCCTCATCCACGGAGATTCGGAGTTTTCTTGGTTTGGCAAGTTATTATCGTCGGTTCGTCCAAGGTTATTCATTTATTGCTTCGCCCTTGACCAAGTTGACGCGGAAGGGTGCACCATTTGTATGGTCGGACGAGTGCGAGAAGAGCTTTCAGAAGCTCAAGACAGCTTTGATCATAGCTCCAGTATTAGTTTTGCCATCAGCTTCAGGTTCTTACACCGTGTATTGTGATGCTTCGAGAGTTGGGATCAGATGTGTGTTGATGCAGGAGGGTAGAGTTATTGCATATGTTTCTCGTCAGTTGAAGCCTCATGAGAAGAACTACCACGTACATGATTTGGAGTTGGCTGTTATATTTCATGCTTTGAATATTTGGAGGCACTACTTATATGACGTATCTTGTGAGGTATATACTGATCACCGCAGCCTTCAGCATTTGTTCAAACATAAGGATCTTAATTTGAGGCAGTGGAGGTAGCTTGAGTTACTCAAGGATTATGACATTGCCATTTTGTATCATCCGAGGAAGTCCAATATAGTAGCTGATGCTTTAAGCCGGAAAGCGGTGAGTATGGGTAGTTTGGAATACATTCTAGTTGTGGAGAGGCCCTTTGTAGTTGATGTCCAGGATTTGTCCAACCGGATGGTGAGGCTAGATATTTTGGAGCCTAGTCGGGTGTTGGCTTGTGTGGTATCTCGGTCTTCCTTGTATGACAGGGTTCAGCATGATGATGCCAGGGATGTGACTATTGATAGTGAAGGCGTGTTGAAGATGTAGGGACGGATCTGTGTGCCCAATATGGATGGGCTTTAGGAGTTGATATTGGAGGAGGCCCACAGCTCGCAGTATTCTATTCATCAGGTGCCACGAAGATGTATCAGGATTTGAGACATCATTACTGGTGGAGGAGAATGAAGAAGGATATTGTGAGTCATGTAGCTCGGTGTCTCAACTGTCAGCAGGTCAAGTGTGAGCATCAGAGGCCTGGTGGTGTACTTCAGCGCATGGATATTCCCGAGTGGAAGTGGGAGAGGATTACTATGGATTTTGTGAATGGTCTCCCTCGGACATCGATGAAGTTTGATTCGATTTGGGTAATTGTGAATCGGCTGACCAAGCACTTTATTTCGGTGTGTACTACCTATTCAGAGCTGTTAGCAGAGATTTTCATCCGGGAGATTATACGATTGCATTTGGTCCCATTTTCTTCTATCTCATATAGGAGTACTCAGTTTACTTCCCAGTATTGGAGGACCTTTCAGCAATAGTTGGGCACACAGGTAGAGTTTGAGTACAGCGTTTCATCCTCAGACGGACGGGCAGTCCGAGCATACAATTCAGATATCATAGGACATGTTGTGTGCCTGGGTTATTGATTTTGGAGGTTCTTGGGCTAATTTCTTGCCACTTGCAGAGTTTTCCTACAACAATATCTATCAGTCCAGCATTTAGGTGGCACCATATGAGACCTTATATGGGAGACGGTATAGATCTCCGGTTGGTTGTTTGAGCCCAGCGAGGCTAGGTTACTGGGGACAGAGTTGGTCCAGGATGTCTTAGATAAGGTGAAGGTGATTCAGGAGAGACTTCGTACTGTCCAGTCGCGTCAGAAGAGTTATGCGGACCGGAAGGTTCGAGATGTATCGTATACGGTGGGCAAGAAGGTCTTATTGAAGGTTTCGCCTATGAAGGGTGTTATGAGGTTTGGAAAGAAGGGTAAATTGACTCAGCGGTTCATTGAACCATTTGAGGTACTTTGGAGAATTGAAGAGGCGGCTTATGATCTTTCTTTGCCACCCATCTTGTCATGTGTGCACCCAGTATTCCACGTTTCTATGCTCTGGATGTATGTTGGGGATCTGTCTCATGTTTTGGGTTTCAGCATGGTTCAGTGGGCGGGTTATCTGACTTATGATGTGGAGAAAACAACTATTTTTGAGCGTTAAGTTCGGAAGTTAAGATCAAAATATATAGCTTCGGTGAAAGTGCAGTAGAGAGGTCGGCCCGTAGAGGAGGCTGCCTGGAAGACCAAGTAGGAGATCCGGAGTAGATATCCTCACCTATTTGAGGCTTCAGGTACGTTTCTTGACTTGTTCGAGGACGAACGTTTGTTTTAGTTGGGGAGGATGTGATGACCCAGCCCATCGTCACGTGACTTACCGCCCCGTTTACCCTATGTTATATTTCTCTACGCTTCAGTATCGGTATTTGAGGTGATCGAGTCGAATTGGGTTGGTTTTAGATATAAATGAGACATTTAGTCTCTTTAAGGAACACTTATGTTGTATAAGTCAACTAGATGTTAACTATTGAGTTATAGGGCTCGGATGTGAATTCCGGTGATTCGGTTAGCTTTGGGGGATGATTTGTGATTAGGAATGTGATCGGAAGTTATTTTGGAGGTCAGGTGTAGAATTAGGCTTGAATTGGCGAAGTTAGTATTTTAGCGAATTTCGATTGATAATTGGGATTTTGATACGAGGATCGGAATGGAATTCCAAAAGTTTCAGTAGCTCCGTCAGGTGATTTTGGATATGTGTGCAAAATTTCAGGTAATTCGAATGTGCTTTGGTCGGGTTTTTGATCGAATGCATAATTCGGAAGTTTTTAAGAAACTTAGGCTTGAATCCGAAGTAATTTGATGGTTTTAGTGTTGTTTGATGTGTTTTGAGGATTGGAACAAGTTTGAATAAGGTTTTAGGTTGTGTTGGTATTTTGGTTGAGGTCCTGGGGGCCTCGGGGTGAATTTGAGTGGTTAAACGAAAGTTTTGAAGTTTGCTTCACGTCTGTTGTTGTTGTCATCTGGTATTTACGCTTTTGCGGAAATGAAACACAGAAGCGAGTAAGGGGTCGCAAAAGCGGTAAGGCATGGGCTAGGCTAATTCCGCATAAGAGGAAGATGGTCGCTTCAGCGGGTCCGCAGGAGCGAACAAATTATCGCAGAAGAGGTTTTGAGAGAACCGCAGAAGTGGAGCTTGAGTCGCATAAGCGAAGATTTGGTTTTTAAGTGAAGATCGCACAAGCAAATTTTTGTCCCCAAAAGCGGTCCGGTATAGGTTAAAGCGGTACCGCATAAGCGAAAGTCACTGTGGACAAAAGGGTTTTAAATGTTATATTTTATCCGCAAGCAAGAGGTAGTTTCCACCATTTTTGAGCGACTTGGAGAGCTTTGGGCAAGCATTTTTTAGGGTTTTCACTGAGAATTGATTGAAGGTAAGTCTCGTGACCTAGAAACGCTGATTTATTGAAGAATCAACCTTTAATTCTTGAAAATTTAGGTGAAAATAGGAAGAACTAGGGGTTTGGGTTTTGAAATAAAAATTTGGGATTCGAAAGGGCATTTGAACTCCTATTTTCATAAATTTTATATGTACGGACTCGTGGCAAGACGAGGAATCCGGTGATGTGAATTTCGTAATTTTTCGAGAAGTGGGCCCGAGGCTCGGGTTTTGCCAACTTCGTAATTTTTGGTGTTTTTCGAGTTCTCTTGATTGGGTTATGTTCCATTAGCCTATTGTAACGTATTCCTTGTGGTTTTGATTATATTTGACGGGCGAGGAGGTTGACTCGAGGGGGAAGGGCATAGTGGACTAGACTTGTGACCAGCTTAAGGTGAGTAATAGATGTGGATGATGACCTGAGGGTTTGAAACCCCGGTGTATCACACTGTGACGCTATACTAAGGCGAGACACATACTCTATGGCGAGTGCGGGGTCATTTGTGATTAGGGACTATGGCTCGTTCGTCCCGAGTGATGTTGATACTGTGTGCTTGACTAGAGATTGATTGGTAAACATCCTACTTGGATTTTTATGAGTATATTTGGGCTGATTTGAGTCCCTTGGGGATTATTATCACTGCTTCCATGATGCCTAGCATGTTATATAATTTCAGTCCTCAGTTTAACACTGTTTCAAAATGCTTAGTCACATTTTTAAGGTTTTAAAAACTTAAACTATATTTTCTAATAATTGGAACTGAGAATTTTAACTTGACTTTGTAGTGTGGCTCACATGCATATTCTGGACTTAGTGTGGATCGGGTTGCATACCGCGGCGATGATACGATGATATTGCGCTTGGGCTGTAGGAGCCCCTCCGGAGTTTGAACCCCCCCACAGTGAGCGCGGGTCCCCAAATGGATTGGGTTACGCGTTGTAGCGGTCATGTGCATTGCATTGCATTCATGCATTGATATTTGCATGTCATTGTTTTGTTGCCATTTCTACCGTTAATTGTGTTATACTATTGGATGTAGCTTTATACTGTGGTATTTCATGTATTCTCACCTTCAGTCATTATATATGCTTATTACACACTAAGTTGGAAGTATTCACTTTACTCCCTGCACCATGTGTACAGATTCAGGTGTTCCGAGAGCTTTGTTGAGTGGTGTGCTGTCTTTCAGAGTTATTTCGGAGTTGTCGAGGTAGCTGCCTGGCGTCCGTAGGACCCGACTCTCCCCCTTATCCATTTATATTTTTGCATCCTAGGCTTATGTATTTTGAGGATTCACTACTCAGTTGTATTTAGAGGCTCTACACTCGTGACCCCGATCTTTTGGGAGTTATATTGGTATTACTATGGCTTTCCGTATTGTTTCTATCTATTATCGGAATTATTAAATCTTGTTAACTGTTATAATAACTCAATTAACCGGTAATGAGTTTTCATACTTGGGTTGAGAGTGTTATAATGGTCGGGCTTGCCTAGCAATATTGTTGGGTGTCATCACGACCGGGATTAGGGTCGTGACATTTATTACATGGTAGTTTAATTGCATGAGTTTATAGGTTAATTGATCTTGACTAAATTAGGTTCTTTGTTTAAAATTATCTAGTTTTGAATATTGCTTACTCTGTTTTTGATTTCTAATTGGTTCAAATTCCTTATGGTAGTTTTTTATAATTAACAAAAGTCTAAAGGGGGTTAAAAGAGATAGAAAATTTGGGAATTTTTTGTTATGCTACTGAGAAAGTTTTAGAAGCTAGTAGAAGGGATTAAAGTGCAATTAAGTAAAATTTGGGATGAAAAGGGCGAATTTCAGTATATAAAAAAATGTACGCAGAAAAAATGCGAAGGATATCTGAATGGACATCTATCCAATTCACGTCATTTTCCCATTTTTTATGGACTAACAGAATCTCAAAAAAAACAATTCTCATTTTTATGCATAGAAACTCATTTTACACTCTCATTTTGATCATCTTTTATCTTTGCATTTTCCTTCAGAAAGTTCACACACGGATTCTGCACTTTTTAGAAAAATTTCCTCATTCTCTCTTTATCTACATACATTAAGACTTGAGAAAATGGTATGAATCTTTGAATCAAATTATGACCTTCTGCTGAGTTGTTTTAGGGATTTTTGGGATCTAAAGCTGTTTTGAATTGGGATAATTTCACATAAGTATAACTCACATGCCTAATTCGCAACACAATAGCCTAGATATAACATTGCAAATTTATAACCCAAAAATAATAGGCTAATTCCTGAAAAAATAACTTATTTCACACAATCAACTATTGTTATTGTTCCCTCTTTATACAATCAATTGTTTTCATTCTCTTGATTTCCTTTGATTATTAAGCATCTGATAAAAATGCAAATAAGCCACAACGCAACTCAAAAATCCTATCATGAGTAATACATATTATCTGAAGGCAAGAAATTCAAACACCTTTATGTGCAATTGTTGAAGCAATCCAACAAGGATAAAAGAAAAATAAAAATTGATAAATGAATTGTAGAATTCCTCCAACGCGTACAAATCTGTTTCATATAGCACATACACGAAAAAGAAGGAGAGAAGGAAGTGTCAAACTTCTGTAGATACCTCTTACACGCTAACAATGTATATACATCCTCATAAACTGAAAAAATATATATTTAAACAATATTATACACAAATATATATATATTTATACACAATTATACAATATTGTATAACTTGTATAAATATGTATAATAGTGTATAAGAGGTGTCCGTATATCCATATATACAATTATACATACAGTGTCGATACAACCTGCTACATAGTTATGGTTTTCCAGAACTTTAAACTTCAAACTTCAGATTAATCCAAAATTATCAGAACTTTAAACTTCAAAATCCTCCAAAATTAGTGGTTGTTTGTTGGTGCAAATCAAATTTGAGAGCTATTTATTTTCAGATCTGTGTGTATTTTCATGTTTCTTACAAAAATCTTATTCGTTCTTCTGCTTGCCACCATGGACGACAGAGTCTTTCTTCGAGCCATTAATGACAGAATTGTGTGGGGGTAAAGGAGGGGAATAGCGGGGGGCTAGGTTAAGAGAGGAGGAGAGATCTATGTGGGTTAGAGAGAAAGAAGTGAGAGACGGTGAGAGAGAACGAATTGAAGAAAGAAGAAAATAATAAAACCCTAAAAGTATGTCTTTAATAGTGAGCTAAAGACTGAAAAAATTCTTTCAAGTTATGTACAACATGGGCTATATAGGGTAAGAGTTTCAAATGTGGGTCATTTTTTGTTGGGCTATTAAGCCAAGTGACATAGGCTGTAATTCTTTCTTTTGAATTCGAAATTGAAGCTGCCGTCTGCTATTGAAACTGGTGTTTATGTAGCTGAACTTCGTCTCATAGTTTCTTCGGACTTTTATTTGGTCCTTTGAAGCTGTTTTCTTTTAACATGTATGTGCTACATGACTGCAGTCTCTATTTAAGTTTATGAGTGAAGTTTGAGTTGCTCAAATGCGTGTTCATGATTAATTTCTTAGAAATATCAGTAGATTTGCTTAAAGCTTTCTGTATGTTAGTTTTGTGTTGATTGTTCGCTTAAACTGCATAGTTTCACTAAATTCTTTCTCTCATTTAGTTAAACGATTGCTCATTGCTAAAAAATATAGTTTAGATAGAAATTAGTCTTTCTCAATTTCACATTGGTTGTGTCTTCAACTAGAAGTGACTCCTTACTGTTATATATGTCAAAGTTGTTCAAATGTATTATTTGTTGTTATATAGATATTAACCTGAGATCATTTTGGTTTTATGTTTCCAAGAATTGAAGTGAATAATGGATTGTTGGGTATTAAAAGTGTGAGAAATACAAGTACGAGTGTAATCAATTATCTATAATTGAGTTACTGCTACAATTTGATCCTTCAGTAACAACTTTT
The DNA here is from genome assembly GCA_032618575.1 of Nicotiana noctiflora. NCBI lineage: Eukaryota > Viridiplantae > Streptophyta > Magnoliopsida > Solanales > Solanaceae > Nicotiana > Nicotiana noctiflora. Next base: position 24,666 of record JASVEL010001186.1, read on the forward strand.
TGAAATTGTAGTTGAGCATAATAATTTTCTAAAAGTAGGTTATTGATGTAAGATTTCAAATACAGCTATTTGATGTAATAAATCAGTTCTTTTGCATTCATGAATTGAGGCTAAAAGTTGTATTATTGTTTCCTAATTTATAAGTCACTATATGCAAATCTTTTGAGTTTGAATGACATATTCCCTCGGTGGATCATTCGGCCTCATTTATTTTTCAAGAAAATTGTTAGGCTTGGTAATTAGTTTGGTGAGACAACCTAGTTTGATTCAAGAGATTTTTATCTTTCTATACCATATATGAAGCCTTATTACTATAAATATTTATGGTTTGTGTTAATTACATTTCAGTATATCAAATTACCATTTATATACCATATGTTATTAAAGTTATAATTAATGTGATATTTTATACTCCTTAATTTAAGCATTTCCATTATTTTATAGTACTAAAATAAGGAAGTCAAAATTCAGCTTGATCAACTTTTATCTCCCTTGGAGTGTTGGTATCCAGTCAAAACTGGAGTAGCAGGAACATAAAGTTCGCGTCGCAGATCTCACAAGTTCCTTTCATTCAGTTCGAGCCAAGGAAATCCAAGGAAATCAAACACTCACTTCTCTATATCAAACTTCAAGCTTGCACTCTTTTTTTTGTTTTTTTTTATGTTTTTTTTTTTTTTGTGCAGTAGCTAAAGGTTACTGGTTAACACAGTCGATTGAAACTCGTCCATAAATTATAGATAAATTGTAGAAAAAGTTAGAAAAACTGTAGATAAATTGTAGACTGTTTTTTGCAGAAAATTTTGTAAGAACTTTAGTCGTTTTGGATTTGTGAAAATAGAAAACAATGCATCTACAACCAGAATACAAATAATCAACAATTTATCTACAAGATATTTACAAACTAGATACATAGAATTTTAATATCACAATTCTCATTTCAATTGTAGCATAATTAGCATTTTCGACATAATTGTAGAAGATTTGTTGAAGTTTTAGTCTTCCCAATCTACAATTTATCTACGATTTATCTACAATTTAACTATAATTTATCTACAATTCCTGAAAATATGTCTTCTTCTTCTCCTTCTTCAAGTTCCAATCTGAAATTCAGTCAAAACCAAGTCTAATTTCCACCAAAACACCTCAAACTTGAGATATAAACTCCTAAAACATATTCCGAATTATTTACAACATCCAATCCAAACAAATAATAATTTTTGAAACCCCAAATTTGAATTCAAAGCTTTCAAGCTTTTTAATGGTTATCGATTGTGAAAAATATATGGAAGAACAGATGAAGATGAAGAACATAAATCTCTTTTCCATTTCAAAACTTGAATTTAATGTAGAATCAATCAATCCTAAAATTGAATTTAATGTAGAATCAATTGCTCCCAAAATTCTTTCCTGATTTGTAATATACTTTTGCTATAGCCTTTTACTATAGAATACACCATTAAAACCTAAGCACACTTATGGCGAATTTTTACTTTACACTCAATCAATGCAACATTCTTTCCTAATTTTAGGGGGTGATTGAGGGAATATTAACGAATGGTACATCAGTTGTAGGAAAAATATGGACTAGACGGGTAATTTAGATACTATGCACATTTTTGGTAATAAAATTAAAAATCCCATAAATACATCAATAGATCCAACCTACTTCTTCGACCTATGGCTTTTATATTGACGCCCTTGAGTACCAGAATGGTTAGTATATTAAGATGTTCAGACTCTATATATCAAGGTGCTTTTTTTTTATTGTTTGATTAACCTTACTTCTTACATATTTGATGGACTATTATCATCAAAATAGTCAAGAGAATATTACTGAGATACGAAAAGGAAATACATTATCTATGCTCTAGGAGTATTTTGATGGTAGTACAATGTCATCCCACTCTTATATCCTTGCATGCTAATTTTTGAAATTGAAGTAATAAAATTATAAAATTAGACTACATTTTAAGTTAATTATATTAATTGAGATAATTCAGGACTTCTATGATATATAGTTTCTTCCTTGGTTGAAGTTAGAAGGATCAACAATCATCATTGTGTGGAACTAAACTTTTTTCTTTAACTTTATTTTGTGACAGAAATACAATTTTTAATTTAATATATACTCCCTCCTTTTCAATTTATGTGAACCCATTTGACTGAGCACGGAGTTTAAGAAAAGAGAGAAGACTTTTGATTTTGTGGTGTAAAATGAGGCAAATAGGTTCACATAAATTGAAACGGAGAGAGTATATATATATATATATATATATATATAGTTTTATACTTGTTGAGACAGGGTACACGCGTAGCGCACACCTTAATACTAATCAGCAAATAAACATCCAAAGAACAAAGTCACCATCAATAACAAAGAGTCCAAGAACAGCAGCAATGAGAAGACTTGCATATTATTTGCTTCCGAGTTGACATAATAATGAATAATGACACAGTAGCAACAGTATTAAATAATAGCCTCGACATCTTTCTGCTCGTTGTGAGAAAGACGGGAACGAAAAACGAAGGTGGCGATACTATCTATTCCTAGGAGGCCAGTCACTCCACAGTCCACCCTCATTACATCTCAAAAACTCATGTATAACTAAAGAGACCTATACTCATTTTACAAACTTCAAGGATTTCATGGCATACCATTAAAGGGCAGCAACTGACCTGGGGCCTGAGGAGAGCACATAACTTTAAGGACTTCTTCCTTAAGACACCAATGTACAATATAAACAGCTTTTACATGAAATAACTCAACGACTTCTTCCTTCTAGAGCCACCTTCTCCATACAGTTCATTCCACTGAAGGAGCTCCGTCATATTTATGGATTCTGATGAAACACTTGCACATACCTATAAAAACACCAAAAACCCTTGAATTTTTCCAGATGAAGCAAAAATAAACAGAGCTCTTAAAGACAAATATGACTTAAAAAAATTCAGCTTACTCGCTCATGAGCGTTTTTAAAGTCGTCCATACTCAACGGCCGAATGTCTGTACTGCCGCATGGTGTTGGCGTAGGTCTACCTTCTGCCAAAGCTGCATCATGTTCCTAAAATCAACTCCAAGCATGAGATTACAGTAGTAGCAAGTCTATTAAAGGGGAAATTTTATGAGTAGCAAATCAAATGCATATTGTTGGAAATTCGGGGAGGAGCACTTTTAATCAATCAAAATCTTTTGATGGCAAGTGCAGGGAAGTATTGCTTACTTCTCCCAACGTGACCTGAATAGTAATATTACAAAGGTATTTATAGGCACTCTTCTTAAATGTACTTGGGTCATAATTTCATTCTAGACTTTTTCCTTTCCTAAATGCATGTACAAAAACCAATTAATATCCTATTATAGAAAGGGCCGACCCAGTTCAATACCCACGAATGGGTGTCTGGGGAAAGGAATACTCTAATTAATATCCTATTATATGATTTTAAAAAATCCCCTTATAAAAAAAATGAATTAAGAAAATCTACATCCTTGAGATGGAACTAGTTTATTTTTCAACAATACTTCCAAAGCGGCTCCTACCATCTCCTTACAGTTACAATTTAGAATTAGGTAAAGGAATATTCACCCAAGGGAAAGCCTATTCATTAGGTTGAGCTATTTGAAAAAGTATAACAATTTAAGAAGAGGCATCTTCTTTTCCCAAATTGCAGAACCAAGTCCACTTCTTGAGATCCTTTCATTACGTTGATATGCCTACATCCTATTCCATCTTGATTGCACATGGATGCCTCTACAATGTCCTAGCAAGCACTTAATAATGAAAGAAAGCAGAGAAACATTCACACAACAGCGCCCATAATATCTGTTAAAGAAGCAATGCATATTTTCTCTAGCAATTAACGATTACGCGCACAAACATCAAACAAGAAATAGTATACCTTTTTTTCTTTTTCTAGGATTTCCCTAATGGGCCGATATGCAGCTGTAACACACAGATTCTGCAAAATAGCACACTTTAGTTAGAAAAAGACAGCATCTGCCAACATCAGAAGGACGCAGAAGAATATGGTGATTTATCATGCATAAATGAAATATAAACAACACCTTAAGGTCACTTCCGGAATATCCATCGGTCAAACTTGCAACTGCATCCAGATCAACATCTGGAGCCAAGTCTTCCTTTGCAAGTATTACTTTTAGAATTTTCGCTCTATTTGGAGCATCTGGTAAATTGACCATCAGCCTGTTCATGAAATGACATGATAAGAACATTGAGATTGACTGAGGAAATTTTCCTACTCCATTGATAAGTGCAAATTACTGGTCCTTTTACCTACGCGGCAGTCTCCTTATGACAGCCTCATCAAGGTCATATGGTCTGTTTGTTGCTGCAAGTACCAACACACGCTCAGTATCTTTTGTGCGCAGACCATCCCAATTCACCATGAATTCATTTTTCATTTTACGCATGGCCTCGTGTTCTCCTGGATTTTCCCGTCGTCCAAGCATGCTATCAACCTTAGGTAGATAGCATCAAGAGAAGGAGAGAGAGAATAAGAAAATATCATCAAAATTAAATGGAAGAAAACATGAGCAAGAGTTCTAGGAAGCGTACTTCATCAACAAAGACTACACTTGGAGCAATTTTACTAGCCAGGGAGAAGACAGCTTTCACATATTTCTCGCCCTCACCAAACCACTGCAGCATGGAAAACAATAGTAACGTTTATACAGGTCAAGAAGCACCTTTGAGCACATAATCCATACTCGATAAAACAGTCTAACAAACTCCAATTGAAGCAAACCTTTGAAGTGATACTCGACATTGAAATATTGATAAAGTTTGCACCCGCTTCGGTCGCAACAGCTTTCGCGAGCATGGTTTTCCCAGTTCCAGGGGGTCCAAATAGAAGTATTCCCTTGCATGGCTGCAATGTAAACAGTTGAAGAACATAATTGTTCAGTACAAAAACTAACGCAATCACATATGACAATACATGTGATATTCATGTCTGATACAAAGAAGAGTACCTAGCAAAGCCAAATAAGAGAGCATTTATGTACAGAAACCTTCTCTTCTACCCCCACCAAAAGGAGAGTATTTAAGCACAGGAAGCTTCTCTCACCCTACATACTTTTCTCTGTGCCAGTTTATGCGGCAGCCTTTCCTTTTAGTTTGTTCCAAAAACAATCGCAACTTTCTAAATTTGGAAACTGTTAGTTTCATTGTGTAAATAAAAGTATATAACCCTAATCCCATATGTATTAGGGAGTAAGATATGTATTGTGTATATATAGAGCTCAGTGTATCATTGTCTCAATTAATCAGTAATATATTTTCTCCCGTGATTTCTCACATGGTATTAGAGTATTGGTGAGATAATTATCGTTGTGCTTCATTCCAACGACATCCGGGAAGAAATCCGTCACCGTGTGACTTTTTACAGTGACTTAAGTGACTTTTTACATCAAAGTCATTATTTATGAGTGTTGTACAAAATTCAACACCACCATAAGGTCCGCGAGAGAATTCCGACCAAACCCCAGAAAACGTCACCAGGAAAAACCCTTCCTACAGTCACAATGGCTAATGGGTCTCAAGCTTGCCATGGAGTAGGTCAAGCTAGTCCACTTCCTTCCCTACCTTTAGACTCAATTCTTTATGTTCTTGATAGTCCTTTTAATCTCATAGCCGTTAGTCGCTTAGCCAAATCACTTAAATCTGATGTTCTATTTCTTGATGACCTTGTTTTTATACAGGAATGCAGTACATGGCGGATCATTGGTACCGGACGTGAATCAGATGGACTTTATTACCTTATCCTTGAAAAATCACATGGACTCGCATCTTGTCTTCCTCCAATAATTTCTCCCATCACTAATTCACCAGATTTATTACATAAATAGTTAGGACATCCCAGTTTGTCAAAACTTCAGAAAATGGTACCTGACTTATCTCACTTGTCCACTCTAGAGTATGAGTCGTGTCAGCTCGGTAAGCATACCCGCGCTCCCATTTCCCGCGGCGTCTTGACAATCGAGCAGAGTCACCTTTTATTTTAGTCCATTCATATGTTTGGGGTCCTAGTCGGGTTAGCTCTACCTTAGGATTCTATTACTTTGTCAGTTTCATTGATGACTTATCTAGGTGCACTTGGATATTTTTGATGAAAAACCGATCTGAGTTATTTTCTATATTCCAGACCTTCCATGCTAAAATTCAAAATCAATTTGGGGTTTCTATCCGCACATTTCGTAGTGATAATGCCCTAAAGTATTTGCCTTCCCCATTTCAGCAATTTATGAACTCCCATGGGATTATTCATCAAACATTTTGTCCGTACACATCCCAACAAAATGGGGTAGCTGAAAGAAAGAATAGACATCTTATTGAAGCTGCTCGTACCCTACTCATACAATCTCATGCACAGTGATTCAAGAGTTTGGCATGACTCGTAGTGAAGCCGATCACTCTGTATTTTGTCGACATTCTGATTCAAATCTCTGTATTTATCTAGTTGTTTATGTTGACGATATTGTAATTCTTGGTTACTCGAGAACGCAAAAGGGATATCGATGTTATTCTTCTGACCTTCAACGATTTCTTATGTCTGCTGATGTTACCTTCTTTGAAACTCAATCATACTTCACAAGCCCAGTTAATCACTTAGATATTTCTGAGGAGCTACCAGTTCCTTCTTTTGGAGATTCAGTCCCTATCTCCCATTCATCTTCCTCCATAGCTCCACCACCTACAGTTCTAGTTCAGCTCCACCACCTATAGCTCCAATGCCACCACCGAGTCCAGTTCCACCAACTATATCTCTAGTGCCACCACCTAGTTCAGTTCAACCTTCTACGGCTCCACCGTTCCTGACTTATCATCATCGTCCGCACCCAATATAAGGCCCTGACCCTGCTAATACTGCAGACTAGTCTCCTCTTAATCAACAGATTGCACTATGAAAAGGTATACGGTCCACGGTTAATCCTAATCCTCATTGTATCGGTTCAAGTTACCATCGTCTCTCATCATCTCACTGTGCATTTGTGTCATCTCTGTCCTCTGTTTCCATTTCTAAGTCTAGGGGTGAAGCATTGTCTCATCCCGGATGGCGACACGCTATGATTGACGAGATGTCTGCTTTACATACGAGTGGTACTTGAGAGCTTGTTCCTCTTCCTTCAGGTAAATCGACTGTTAGTTGTCGTTGGGTGTATACGGTCAAAGTTGGTCCAGATGGCCAGGTTGATCGACTTAAGGCTCGTCTTATTGCCAAAGGATATACTCAGATATTTGGACTTGATTACAGTGATACTTTCTCTCGTGGCTAAAATTGCATCAATCCGCCTTTTTCTGTCCATGGTTGTTGTTTGCCATTGGCCTCTCTATCAGTTGGACATTAAGAATGATTTTCTTCACAGCGACCTTGAGGATGAGGTTTATATGGAGCAGCCACCTGGTTTTGTTGCTCAGGGGGAGTCTAGTGGCCTTATATGTCGGTTGCGTCGATCCCTCTATGGTCTAAAGCTCCTTGAGCCTGGTTTGGTAAGTTCAGCACAGTAATTCAGGAGTTTGGCATGACTCTGTAGTGAAGGTGATCACTTTGTATTTTAATATACATTCTGATTCAAATCTCTGTATTTATCTGGTCGTTTATGTTGACGATATTGTTATTACCGGCAATGATCAGGAGGGTATTAGTAAGTTGAAGAAACATCTCTTTCGGCACTTTCAAACTAAGGATCTGGGCAGATTAAAGTATTTTCTATGTATTGAGGTCGCTCAGTCTAGCTCAGGTATTGTGATCTCACAACGGAAGTATGCCTTAGATATTCTTGAGGAAACAGGAATGACGGGTTGTAGACCTGTTGACACTCCGATGGATTCGAATTCTAAACTTCTGTCAGGACAGGGGGAGCCTCTTAGCGATCCTGCAAGATATAAGCGATTGGTTGGTAAATTAAATTATCTCACAGTGACTAGACCTGACATTTCCTTTCTTGTGAGTGTTGTGAGTCAGTTTATGGATTCTCCCTGCGATAGTCATTGGGATGCAATTGTTCGCATTCTTCGGTATATAAAATTAGCTCCATGCAAAGGCTTATTGTTTGAAGATCGAGGCCATGAGCAGATCGTTGGATACTCAGATGCTGATTAGGCAGGATCACCTTCTGATAGACGTTCTACGTCTGGATATTGTGTCTTAGTAGGAGGAAATTTGGTGTCTTGGAAGAGCAAGAAACAAAATGTGGTTGCTCGGTCTAGTGCAGAAGCAGAATATCGAGCATGACTATGGCCACATGTGAGCTAATTTGGATCAAACAGTTGCTCAAAGAGCTGAAATTTGGTGAAATTAGTCAGACTTGTGTATGATAATCGAGCTTCTCTTCATATTGCGTCAAATCCAGTGTTCCATAAGAAAACAAAACACATCGAGATTGACTGTCATTTTGTTAGAGAAAAGTTACTCTCAGGAGATATTGCTACAAATTTGTAAAGTCAAATGATCAGCTTGCTGATATTTTCACCAAGTCCCTCATTGGTCCTCGTATTAGTTATATATGTAACAAGCTCGATACATATGATTTATATGCACCAGCTTGAGGGGAAGTGTTAGTTTCATTGTGTAAATAGAAGTATATAACCCTAATCCCATATGTATTAGGAGTAGGACATGTATTGTGTATATATAGGGCTCAGTGTATCATTGTCTCAATTAATCAATAATATATTTTCTCCCGTGCTTTCTCACAGAAATAATTTAACTTAAACTTACCTTTTTACCCTTAATGACAAGCTTTTATAACCATACAAATGTTATATCATGTTTAAAGTCACATGTTTCAGAAGTCCTTTAGCCACACAAATTTTATGACGTGTGTAAGATCGCAAGTCTCAAAAGTCTTTGTTTCTTTCTTAAACTCCTTGCTTAGTCAAATTATTCCACAATAAATTAAAACAGGGGGAGTAATAATTTTTATCAATTTGATTATCCATACCCAGGATCTCACTAATTTTTATCAATTTGATTATCCATACCAAGGATCTCACAAATATCAAGAGAATGGAAATATATTAAAATTATTGAAACAGGAAGGTGACAGGTAAATAAACAAGAAACTAAACAAATTCAAGAAGCAAAGCAAGGAGTAAGAAATTTACAAGATTTTCTTTATGTTAATTTTACAGTCAGCTAGAAAAGTGATGCAGCCACACTTGATGCATGTTCTAATTTGCACCTGAAAAGACTCATGTGAACTAGTACCATAGTACTGCGAAAACTCAGTTTACTAACCTCAAAATAAAAATTCACTTAAAAGTAAAACTAAGGTCATCTTTTTTCTCCTTTTACATTTTGTCAGCACCACAACAAATGGATGAAAAGAGTTGACAAAAACAATTCAGAACATCTGTGCTATCAGTTAAATCCTTGAACACAAGGTCAAACACTACTAAACAGCCAATGCAGTTCCACAAAAAACAACAATGTAAACAAGCAAGTTTAAAGATGACAACCTTGGTTAGTTGACCCTTGCAGAAAAGTTCAGGTCTTTGTAAAGGAAGCATGACCAGCTCTTTTAATGTATCCTTGACATTTTCAAGTGCACCAATATCATCAAATGTTACTCCAATATCACTGGGGGGAATAACATCTGCTAGAAGTCTCTTCTCAAATTCATTCTCCGTCACAATATCCTGAGTCATACAAACAATTTGTTCCCAAGTTATACGTCAAATATCTCCCAGTCGAATTAAGATAGCATCTCAATTAAGTTTAGCAAGCCCCAGGGCTTATTTCAAGTGGCAATGGTCGAGGGACTTAGGTGGAGAAGGGTAGAGGGGCAGGCCCATTAACCCCGAGTTTTGAAGGTCGTGGTTGGTCCTAAGGGTTGCCCCAGACAAATTTCTCGTTCATCAAAAAAAAAATGAAGTTTACCAAACCACCAGAAAGAAGGTGATCACCTTAAGCGACTTCTTCAAGCTCTTGCTTTCATTTTGCATAGCTTGTAGAATTTCCAACCCATACTGAATGCTGCTAGAATGAAAAAAGATTACCCAGAACTGTTCAATACCACGAATAATACAGTTAGCGAACTAATATACTCTCAGCTGCTGGTACTTCTATTACCTCACAGGAGACAAAACAAGCCTAACGTCAGGATCTGCATCAAGGTTCTGCATCAAATGATGGCTCAAGGCCCATCCAACCACCTTCTCTGCACCTTCAAATCATCAAAAGAAAGAGAAAAGAGAAAACTAAATCGCGTATCTTTACACAAAAAAATCAAATCAAATGACAAATATAAGTTCTTTCCACTTCGCGAAACAATAAGTATGGTATGGCTTAACAGAATAAAATGTGAAATAGCCTGACAACCTCCTTCACCCCTACTCCCCTTACCCACCCAAAGAAACTGTAAATGGTATGAAAAGAAGTTGCTTACTTTCAACAGAAAAAGTCTGGTCTTTGATGCACAAAGTGTCAAGTCCATCACAGTCCAATCCATTCCGATTAAGAACCTATACCAAAAAAGGGGGAAGAATCAACCAACAATTTGAAAAAGTAAAAAAAATAATGAGTTTTTCCTTAATCTCTTGACCTTGCATATCCGGTATTCAACTTGTTCACACATTCAAAAATAAAATAATACAGCTCATTCATCTTAAATAATTTGCACTGCCTCAGAATGCTGGGAATGTTACCCACTTTCTGGGAAGAATAGAACTAAATGGTGCACCGTATTCTGTTGCCAAATTGGAATGACAACTCAAAATTCCAGAAAGAGCAGAAGCTGAAACTACTACAAACGACCCAAAGGTACAGATGTTGTCTGATGAGAAGTGATCCAAAGGAAATTTCGTCACCCTCAGCAACAATGTTTTTCCTCTTTGCTTCTACTTCTCTACATTGCTTTTCCATAAGAAGGTTGTAATGAATCAAAAAATGTTAATGATTTCCACTCCTTATTTTCTTACACATATAGGATAGCCCCCCACCCCCCACTCCACCCCTCCCCAACCCCAAACAAAAAGAAAAAGGGATTCATCTTGATAAAATGGAGAAGCCTGTCTAGCAGCAACGAAAGAGACATGAAAATAAGTTTTGTTTTTGCTGGCTCGAACCAGGACAAGATACTTGTCTGGCAGGTGATGGTACAACACTGACAGAACTTGCTATGGCAAGCTGGAGCTATCACTAAGCAAACCAGGAGGGGTTTGAAAGCGACTACATCGATGACGAGTGACATCTACCATGGCCCTTTTTGGTGTAAAGGGAAAATTCCTTGACAGTAGTTCGACCATCCTATTTGCTTGTGCACTTTAACAACTAGTGAAATATTTCTAAAAAAAAAGCAACAGCAAGACACACATCATCATCAAACTTTGATTTGTTAAGCAGTAGTTTCTCTTCAACTTTTCTATATAATCAAAAGCAAAATTCATGATGAGAAAAACGAACCACCAGAATCGAAGCTGGTCTCTTCACCCGAATGCAAGAAAAGCCAATTTATTTAAATACTGAACAGTTCAATTATTAAGTATACATTTTCAGCAAGGATGATTAGCAGCAACGTAATCAACAAACAGGTGAAAGATAGGTTACAAGCTCTTACTGTTCGCAAGCTATTCAAATTTCCTTTCATTTTTAGGGTATCAGCATCTCGATCCAACTGTTGCTTCCAAGCAGATAAAAGCGCTTCATCCTGCAATAGCCATGACAGATCATCAGTTATACAAGATAGTAAAAGCATAAAAAATTCTAAAATTTTGAAAAACAGACCTGTGGCATGTGAATGGTCACTTTGTTGGGGAAAAGCTTCGTCAGAAGTTTAGCTGTCTTGGTAACTTCCTTCCCCCTGTCATGCAACTTCCCAAAACTATCCTGAGGTCATCAAATTTAGGTACTATAAGCCCATGGGTTAAAGTTCGAGGAAAAAAAATCCAAGTGGGAGTAACATTGGCAAAAGGGACAGACTATGTCCAGAGAAAAGGGAACAACACAAAGCGCCAGGCTTAGGGTTGCCAGATTCCAGCTTTTCAGATGTAACGACTTAACAAAGTTGGTGAAAAGAAAAAACCAACCACTTCAAATAAGAAGGAAAAGAAGTTCGAATCAAAGAGAAATTGGAGGCTTGTTCATAAAGGAAATAAATATGTGCCATAGGTCTATCCGCAAAAAATTGACCAGTACGATGCAAGAGATGCAACATAGTATAGAACACTCATACTATGGATACTGATTTCCCAAAATCCCCCCCTCCCCCCTAAAAAGGAAGAGAAAAGTAAAAGAATACAAAGAAGAGAATAGACACAAAAAACCCACTGTTTTCAATTGGCATCATCATGAACAAAATAATTGCAGATAGAAGAGTACACAACTAAAAAAACAGCATACTATACCCCAGGAATTTATGGAAGAAAAGATTGAGAGAGTATATACCGGGAAAGCCAAATCGAGCAACGCAGTTTGATTGCTGCCAAATTTGGTGAAGAGCAATCCCCCAGGATGTGACTACAAGGGAGCAGATGCGAAAAAAATGTTAACCTTATCCCAACTAATAAACAGTCAATAAAAAGATCAACAATTTTAAAAGAAAATTTAAAACCCACACACACTATTGGAGAGAGGAGAAAGAAGCAAAGAATCCGATAACACCGCTATACATAATAAAATCGATGCCAAAATCGATGCCGTAGAAAACTTTTCAAAACTATTTTGTGTTATATCTGCACGTTTAATCACGAAGCATATGATAAAGCAAAAGTCAGGCACTCAACCCTATTAAATATATCTTTGTATAGTTCCCATGCGGACCTCCACCAGTCATGCTATAACTTAAATTAAGGGTTGGCCAAGACGAATTTCTCGGTCATCAAAAAACAAAGATTCAGCGCTCACTTTCCTATCATGCCTCTCCCTCTATACACCTATGACTTCTTAATCAAGAAATTTAATCCCTAAAAGATTCACACTAGAGCGCTCTGCCTCCCAGCACACAGCATGTGCATATTGAAAACAAAATAATTGTATACCACTACATTTAACAACCTGGAAAGCAAAAGTACCTTTTCCTTACGGTTATCTGTATGAGCGTGAGATCCTATAACAACAATATTAGCAGGAAGCTTTTCAAGCCGACTTTTGAAAGTTGAATACGATTCTGAATTTCCTGCCATAGATTTCTCAGCATCTTTCATAAATAAAATGAAGGGGGAATTTCTGCTTTCGTTGAATACAACCTAATATGCAGAAAGAAATTAACAGAGATAATTAGGACCCTAGAATAACCAGAAAAGTGACCACAAGTTCAACAGTGTTAGTTCTCAAAGTAATCATAAGGATCAAACCTCAAACAATGTGCTTATGAGTAACTTGTCCAGATCATCGACACCTGTGGCTTCCAAGCGCAAATCACTGGCTGAGAGAGAAAAAGAGATGACAAAAAGCAAAGATTAGATTCTGCATTACTGAATTTGACAAGTTAAAGGAAAACGAAAGTATGACCATGCTGGAAATACCTTTGCAAAAGAATCCATGACCTTCATCACAAAGACCCCCAAGGTTAACCCCGTCGGATATAGGCTTATCAAACCTTACACCAATTTTTGATGATGGATTATCTTCAAAAGGCAACACAACCTTCCCTCGAGTCCCCAAAGTTGGGCCCCTAGTAATCCGTACCAAGATAGATAAGTTTAAATAAAACAGTTTTAAAATGTACTGTAACTGAAGCAAAGGCACTCTTGCAGAATAAAATGTTTAAAAGCATGACTAGTTTGGAATCAATACTGTGAGGAAGTTAAACACGATCCCAAAACTCGAAAACAAAAATCGAATAAAACGATAATAGAGAAGTATTAGACAAATTTTAATCTTTATTAGGACAAAAAGGAGGAAGAACTGAAGAAGAGATTATATGCATCCATGAAATCAAATTATGGAGAACGCATCAGAGTAAAACATAAAGTTGACAAAAACAAAAGGTACCAAAACAATGTTGCAAGCAAAAGCATGCAATGCATGTGCACGCCATGCCCAGAACAGAATTCGATCAAACAGCGCCTCAATCCTAACCACAAAATGAAAAAAAAAAGAAAAAGAAAAAGAAAAAGAATTATAGAGGGTCATTTGGGAACGGCACTGAATTCATGTCACATTGTCAGAACAGAAGATCCGCCTTCAAGTTCACTACTAAGATAAATTGATAAAATGGACTCGACACCTATCACTTTCATCTTACCGTTGCATTCCATGAATTTTAGATTTGATTATTTGAATCTCTGGTTCTTGCAAAAGCCATCAGGGTCTTTTGGTTAAAAGAAATAAATCAACGCTATTAAGAAAGTAGGTCTCCAAATAGGTTAGGGATTTGTGAACCCCCTCTTGGGATTATTTACTATATGGAAAAGGCCTAAAAAATGCCACCAACTTTCAGAAATGGTCTATCCATGTCATCCGTTAAAAAAATGCTCATTTCATGCTACTGCCTTTAAAAAAATGGCCCATCCATGCCATTATTGACTAACAGCAGTGGCATGGATGGTTCAAATAAAATTTGAGTTGTTAGTCAATAATGGCAGGAATGGGCCATTTCTTTAACGGCAATGGCATGAAAATAGCAATTTTTTAACGGATGGCATGGATAAACCATTTCTGAAAGTTGAGTGGCATTTTTAGGCCTTTTCCGTTTACTATATCTTATACACATCCATATGGCAAGCAACAACGGGACTACGAGATGCTTTAAGAGAAAAATACTATCACAGTTAATAACGAATTAGGTCTCCAAATAGGTTATAAGGGATTATTGTTGTTGTTGTAGAGCAGGTCCAAAACACTCACACTTCAAATATTATTTATTTGACTCGTTAACGTTCCTGCAACTCATACGCTTTCCTAGTTTTTTTGGAAAAATTGGTAGTATAGTACGAAATTTATGGAGAAAGGTGGAAGCAAAACACCTACTCCCCCCCCCCCCCCAGGGGTTCATGGTAAATAAAACAAATGTTAGCACATCAGCTTTTATTTAGAATGTGTTTGAATCTAATTAAATGAGCAAAACGATGACACTAAAGAAATAAATATACCCAATCATGTTGATTTGTGCGTTTGTTTGGCTAGAAAGAAAAAGACGAGCTGATATGAGTTGCTTGAATTCAAAAGGTGCTCTTAAAATTTTCGAACTCATTACCATGACCACTTTTGGCATTATTGACTAAACTATGTCTCTATTCCGAACTTCACTTCACTTGCAGACAGTCAAAAAAGAGACAATTGAACTTTTCTACATAAGCTCCTGAATCATCCCCACAAATGGACCGAATCAGAATATTGATAAGCATACTGTTCTCTACTGTATTCCTTTCCTAATATCTCAACCTAAACAAGTTGTTCTACCTTACAATTTAATTGGATATTACAGCAAAAAAAAAAGGCATACTCTAGCCTGATAAATCACAACAACGACACCTATCTTTTGACAACCATAACAGTTATACTGCTTGGGGCAAAACCAGTGTGTCATTTTCAAATGCATCCAATTTCAAAACAAAAAAGTTTCGGAAAAAGCGTTAACAGATACAATATAAAAAAATTACAAAAATAACATCAGGTAGTGAATGACTGAACTCATTTTGGGCAGAGAAATAGTAAATGATAGAAGGTTTCAAGAAGAAAACGTTCTCTAGGACTTACCTGATGGAGGCTGAGTACACACCACCAGAAGAACCAATGAATCTCACCCTATCACCTAAATATTACCAACATTGGTTACTAAGATAAAAGATCAAATGAAACCGTAGAATACTTACAACAACAACAACAACTACCCAGTATGTTCCCACAAAGTGGGGTCTGGGGAGGGTAATACGTACACAGGCCTACCCGAAAGGGTAGAGAGGCTGTTTCCGGCCGACCCTCGGCTCAGAAAAAGAGAGACAAAATCAACAAATAAAACAAAACAAAACAATGTTAGTAAATCCGGATAAATCAAATAAATAATTATCTAAACATAAAACCAAAAGTAGAATGACATGCAATAATACCAATCGGTTACTACCATAAGAGGCACAACACAATACATTAATTAACTATAGAGATCGCTACACAAATGCAAACAATAAGAGAAAAATACTAAGATAAAAGATCAAATGAAACCGTAGAATACTTAGTTACTCAAAAAAATTAGACGAGTAACAACTGATAAATACTAAAACCCAAAGGCAATACCTGTCCTAAACAAGGTATTCTTCGATGTTCCGGTTAAAGAGGTTACATTGCCACTCTCCATCTTTGGTTGTGCTTCCAAACCCAAAGGATCAGTCAGACTGTTGGTATTAGCTGCTTGACCAGATGACGACCCATTGCCGTTAGGCCAATCGGGTTCTCCAGGAATCTGCTTGGAGTTTGTGGACATCTTATGTGAACTGCATCCCTCTTTTAGTAATTCAGCCTCCTTCGCAGATAGACCCTGAATGATAAGATAGTCATCCATAAGTTGCATTATGTTATAACAGTTCAATGGCAGCAAAAGGGGCAACGGTATGACAAAAAACAAACATCAAAAGTTTACTAGTTTGATGATTCTAGAAACTCAGAAATAAAGCAAGAATTCCCACTGTTACAAAATAGGAAGACATCTGACATCTCCCCACGCGAAAACACTTAAGAGAAAAAAGAATTTTTTTCACAATGTTGATGTTACTTCCATATCATCCCAATATGTCCATAACCCCTTTTTAAGTTCAATGCCGGCTAACTCCACATTTAGTGAGGCTATAGATCCCGAAAGAGGTCCACCATAAATACCAACAATGTTGTAACATGACAAGTGGCAATTGACGCATTCATAAATAAAAGGTTGACCTAAACAAGGTAGGAATCAAAGTAGTTCAGGAGCAGGGGAGGTCAAAGTCGACTATGAAAATCACGACAAGGTATCATGCAATCCGTCCTTAGAAAAAGATAACATGAATATTGTCTTACACCCAAAAAGGAATGGCTATCAAATATAAGCAATTTAGCTCCATAGTAATGAGCAAGTGCCTTTGCTAGCATCTCCTGATATATCTCAGATCCTGCTATACAAAAGCAGAAGTGGTTAATACGCGGACATTAAAATTTATTATTAAGAATCTACAAGAAAAACAATTAATAAGAAGTATTTCAATACAAAATACTAAGGAAAGCGACTTACCTGCAGGACCTGAGAGCAGAATTCTTGGGTTGATAGTAGGTAGCTCAGATGTATATTTTACTTGTTCTTTATGCTTCAGGTGTATATATGAAGACGCAATCAGCACATTTTTTGTGTTCTCACTGCAAGTTCAGATATCAACGAACCTTCACCAACCATGTTGTTGGAAATAAACTTAAAATTTTATATAATTAACTACTATGAGTTTGCTAACCAATTAAGAAAAAAATCAGGCACAGCTAGTCCTGGGAAACAACCAACAGAATATTATCACTACAATCTCAGCAAGGAACAGAAAATCGAATGCATTCTTTTAGCAACTTGAGAAGTAGTTCATAACGTTAGTCATGCACTCATTGCACTCGGGCCACCTGAAATAAATCATATTTGTAAATGTTAGCACCGCCCAAAGGGCAGTCCTTAGCCCTGAAAGAAATCACATTTTGGACTGTGATCTTTCATTGCATTAAAAGATGGTAAGGTTCCTTCGCGAGCAGAAAAACTTAATTATTGAACGCAAATTTTCACGCACAAAAATGATGATAGACCCCCACCCACACACTTGCAACCAAAAAACATGGGAAACACTTGCCTGGAGCCTACTCTTGTTGGTAGGTTAAAATAAGTTATATTACCATTAAGTTACCCCTTTGGGCAACTTTTAAATACTGAATTTCAGTACTTGCAAATACTTGTTTGGTCATGAATAGTTGCAAATACTATGTCCAGTATTTAAACTTCATGGAAATATTATAGTAGTGGTTTGAAGGTGTGTTTCAAGTGAAATACTGGTTACCACTAACAAATCTTCAACTTTTTTCCAAGTGAATTCATGTTCAGAAACTTCCACAGACTTTTCTCCAGCTTAAGCCAGAAATACATTTTTTTCAACTTCAATAAATATAGTCCAACGCCTACTTAACTGTATCCATTAACTCATCCTCCTAGTTGTTTTTTCTATGATACTCTTTTTTCTAATGAAAATTTTTTTACGTTCTAGATAGGTACAAACTCTCAAAAGAAACACATTGAGAACATTTTACAGCTACATTTTTGCATTTGAAATTCCAGAAAAAAAGCTTAATTTAGCTTTTTTCATCTTCTAGCAGTAATATTTTACAAACAAAGAATACTCTTTGTCATTTAAACTAATGCATAAACATTTTGACATGGCAATTGCCCGAAGCACGGGTAACAAACAAAGTCTTTTTGCGAGGGCTAAAGGGCAAACAAAGGCACTTCACAAACAAGTTATGCTTGTGACTCTCGTAACAGATAGGCACAAGTTGTAACTCGCTAATATCATTCAGAATTCCAACAGTCCAAGGGCTTAAAGCAAAAACTGCTTCATTGAAGTGAAATCCACAATAAAAAAGCAAGTATAAGAGCGGCGGATTCGGGTAGGTAGCTAAAATATAGGCACTCGGACTAAACAATGGATGGAATTAGTGGATACCCCAAAAAAGAGGAGAGTAGATATTGTATCTGTTCAGGAAACTAAATGGACAGTGCAAAGGTCTAGAGAGATAGGTACCACAGGGTTACAAAATATGGTATTGTGAGACAGATAAAAATAGGAATGAAGAGGGTATTATTGTAGAACCAGGACTTAAAGATAAGGTTGTAGAGGTAAAAACGAGTTGGGGATAGGATTATTGTAGTACGGCTTGTATAGGGAAGAGAATCAACGTTATTAGTGCCTATGCTCCGCAAATAGGATTAGATGTAGAAGCTAAAGCTAAGTTTTGGGGGGATATGGATTGTTTAGTTCAACGGATTCCAGGGGACCAACAAACTTTTAGGGGGACGGGTGCCTAAATGGTTAAGATAGTGATGGTTTTGAACAAGTACATGGTGGTTATGGTTATGGTACTAGGAATGATGAAGGGAAGACTATTTTAGTATTCGCTTTTTATCTTATGATTTAGTAGTAGCTAACGCATATTTTAGAAAGAGAGATTCGCACCTAGTAACTTATGATACTGGGTTTAACCATAGTAAATAGACTTTATCCTTACCAAAAAGGGGGATAGAAGTACATGCGAGGACTGCAAGGTCATTCCAGAAGAAGCGATGACCACTCAACATAGGTTTAGTAGTCCTAGATGTGAAAGCTAAGTGCAGAGTGGAAAGGAGATAACTTGCAAACTACTTGAGGATAAAATAAGAGAAAATTGCTTGAGATGGTTATGACCTGCGTCGACCTAAGGATGCACCGGTCCATGGTGTGAAACTATGATGGGAAAAGGTGTTAAAAGGGGACAAAGCCAAAATCACATGGAAAGAAGTAGTCTCGAAAGACCTATACATCCTTTGAATCAATGCAGACTTAGCTAAATATAAAGGCACAATGGAAGAGAGATCCTTATAGGTGATACCTACTAGTTGAGAATAGGCTTTAGACTTGGCAGAGAACTACTAATATTATTCTTATTATTAATAAATACTATTATCTATATACACTACCTTATTTTTTACTTTGACTTATATTTTATTTTGGTAAAAACTAATGATGAGGATACGAGTTGAGCTTAAAGAAAGAAACGAGGATCCATACCATCGACCCAAACTTGAGACTGAGGCGTAGTTGTTGTTTTATATTTTAGTGAGCCAGGAAATAAGACAATCAAGCAACAAGCACAAAGCTATGAAGTGCACTTTACAGAGAGTAAAAACATTCTGACTTTTATATAAGCTTCTTTTAAATATATAAGTTCTTGAAGCTTCTTGCAAATAGTGGAACATCAGTTACCTGAATGTTCTTTTAATCATTTAACTTAAGAATTGTCTCTCTTTACTGTAAGTTCGAATTTTTGCCGTAAAGTAGTAAGTGAAGACTGCATAATTTGTTGGTTTTGCACTTTATGCAAGAGTCTTTCTGTACTATCAAATTCCTTCCAGTAACTACAAGAGCACTTTAGTGAAAGTTGCTCCCACACAGCCCAATTACTAAACCACCACCTGCTAGTTACTCCATTTGTAGATATCACTTGAAGCCTAACACAGATGTCCTACTCCCTCTGAATTTAACAAGTATCAACAGCACCAATAAACTTGTCTAGTTGGCATTGTTCACATTTCACGTGGTGAGCGAAATAATCATAAGTGCCAAGAGTAACAAGCAGAAAGCCACAAGTACAAGGGACTATAAGAAGTATAGGTGTAATAGGATAATGCACAGTGGTCTTGGGGTATACCTTAAGTAATATGGAAAGCTATCAAATGAAACTTCTAGCTGTTGTCCATCAACTATTGCAGCATGAATCTCTTCTTTAAATACTGCACATCTTAGAGACACCCCTGTTGCGGAAGCTGGCATTGCATCTCTGGTCCAGTCTCTTTCCTCCAGTATCTGTCCATTCATAATTCTAATAAGTTTATCTCACATATAAGTGAGCTCATACCCATGATAAAATACAAAAAAGAAATAAATTAGTTCGACACTTTACATTGCCTGCCTCTCTGCCAGAGTTCAGGTCTACATCAAGAGGGAGGATCTTGCTAGTCAACCCAACATCAGCAGCACTGCTGCTGCTAACATTTGCAGCTGAGTCGACTTCGAGGCCATCAAGCTCATCTTCATGAATAACAGGGGAAGAAGGCATCTCATTCCCACTAACCTGAGACGTAGGTTTCAAGCGCGACAGATCTTGCCGCAGGCTTGAAAGCGATGCCAAAATAGAAGCACCGGCTACAGCTGAAGCATCTCCTGCTCTCTTTTCAACGCGCAGCAATTTACCTGCATTGGTCCTAACATCTGAAGGAGGCGACTTAACTCCAAGCTCATATGGAAGCTGCTGAAATATCTATACATGCCAATGTCAAGGATATTCCTATAAATCATGTAGCCAAAAAAAAACAGAACTTGACAAAACCCCTAATTAATTCACAAAAATAACAAAGAGACACAGGAGGAAACACGAAAGTAACTCTAAGGATACATAAGCATGATTTCCCACAAGACCAAAAGCAAGCCCATCACCCGAATTGAGAATGCAACTAGTATTCTTCTTTATTGTTTTTCCATTAACTTGCACAGATCCTTTGCCTCTGCTCTCGAGCACAGCAACCCAATTTCCTTCATGCTGATCATTTTCACAAACAATGAGCACTCATACTGCATATACACAGTGTGAAGTTCATCTCCGAAAAAAAGATATAAAATAAACACCAAAGTGAGCACGGATATATTTGTTCCAAGAGTGAGTTTTCATATGCAGTGATTCAAAGCTAGGTACGGAAAAAATTCCAGGAGCACCCAAAGATCAATTACTCCAAATAACTTGAAAAGGTTCAGCCAACAAGTAAACAGTGCTATGAATTGTTTATAACTTTTAAACAAAATTTTTGAACGTGGAGATTTATCAACATGGGCAGTAGCTGTTACAGTCTAGCATTAGTGATCCGGAAAAAATGGCAGGGCCACACCAAGTTAGCTTGTGGTACAGATTTGTTCTAATTGCAATCTTGGACAGAAACAGTCCATGAGCTTACCCAAAAAACGGCAGAAATCCAAATTACCAAAAGTTTCTTTTTATTCTTTATTTCTTCTTTTTCCCAAATTCTTTGAATTAATAGTGTCATCGGTGCAGGAAAAAGTCTTAAACCCATGGTCAGATAGCAACAAACTTTGGGAATAGATCAGGGTAAGAACCAGAATTGAAGCAATACCTGTGTAAGCCTTAATGAACATAAGGTTGCACTAACTGTTTGGTGCTTGATATGCAGATGAGCATTTTTGCTAGAACCAACCAAGAAATTCGCAGCCGAAACATGTATAGTTGGGTTCTGCAGTACATATGAAACCAAATAAATACATTATCTGGAATTGCAAAACAAAAACTCCAAATAAATGGGAGTTACAACAATCAAATTGCATTCAAAAGAGAATCTTGATGAAAGAAAGATAACCTGTGGATACTCTGACATAAGCCAACACCAAGGTGACGTAGTTTCAGAACCTTGATTCTGCTTCCTCAAACTCATGGAACTCCTCGGTTTATCAACTATAGCAGGTGTTGCCCCTAAAACCCCAGAAAATGAGAAAGCAACTAACTTACATACACTTTGGATATGATCAAGATTCAAAGTAAACAAGTAGTAGTAAAAAACAGTAAATTTCGCAATAAAAAGGTTAAAAGCGAGTTGCCTTCTGTTATAGGTGCGACAACGGATACGGCAGGTGCATCATCAATCTTGGCAGCGGTCTCGCCGTCGCCGGAAGTATCCTGAGGAGTAACGGCGCCGGATTCCGGCGGGTCAATAGAGCCTAACTCCTTGGGATTCTCCGTCGGTGGTGGAAGAGACGACTTCGGTTTCTCCGACGACTCCGCATTATTATTATCTACCTAGAATCACCCAATCCAAACAAAAATGAAAAATCAATAAATTTTAACTCACCGAACATAAATAAATAAATGAAAATAAAAGATAACGGTAGAGCCAATTGAAGTGAGCTGAAATTACCTTTTGGCGCTTGGAGGAAGAATCGTCGGAGGAGGATGACGACCGTTTAACAGTTGACGGCAGAGATCCACTTCGTCTCGTCGCAACCATTTTTTCCTTGAGACAGAAAAAACTCTGCAGAGAGAGAAAGAGAAAAAGAAAGAGTAGTTTGGGTTTTCTTTATTTCTTGGTGTTTTCTTTTGATTTGTATATTATTATTATTATTAGATGGGGGTATCAGCGGGTTGGTGCGGGGAAGATGAATCCAAAATTAATTCGGATAGGAGTATTCCACCTTCACACTTTTTAGTTTTTTTATATTTAATTTTTTCATTTGTTGGATGGTTGTTATATATAGCTTATTAATGCATCTTCTCGGATTATATTGTACTATTATTTTGATCTAAATATTATTTGGATAGATTACATCCATTTTATCATTTTATAATGTCACATATTAGCAATTTAAAATATATGCGTACAACATTACAAACAAACAAAAAAGTAGAGTATGAGGAAAGCAATTATTAATTATTAAAAATGGTGGATGAAATGTAAAATTATAATTATAGTTAGGGCAACATGAGAAAAAAAGTAAGATAACGATGTGATCATATCAAATTGGTCGTCACGCAAAGGCGTTCTTTTTTTTTTACAGCGCAACAAATTTAACAATATAATACAATACGATAAAATTAAAAATAACAATCAAAAGAAACATTATATAAAGAAATTAATACAATAGGATACAATGTATAACAACCATCCAAACAAACTGGTAGATGCTCAATATATTAACTTTTCTCTAAGAATTTAAGGAGTCAAATAAAATTGAATTCTAATAATATTTAGTGTGTTTAAAAAGCATTTTAAGGGCGAGCTCTGGGGCGAGGAGCACCGAACATGCCCTGAGACGATGGTGTGGGGTAAAAGTCTCAATAGGCGTATACCCGGATATTTGAGGTACGGTTTTGTAGTAAGGCATAAGTCCTAAAAACTTTTTTCAAATTCAAATAAAATTTGTTGAATAAATCGTTCATAAAATACTCAAATTCTTAAAAGTAAGCTTTTAATTACTCAAAAGTTTAAAAAGTAACTCAAATGCATTAAATTTAAAAGTCAAGAGCTTTTTTATGATTGAGGCCCTAATATGTGGTCATTCCGTTCTTTATCTTGCCCGCTAGTATGATAATATCTCCAAAAAGCAAAGTATATTCAATTTATCGTTTACAACCCTTATGCAACGATTTGTAGCCATACAAAATGCATGTGCCTCATTTTACACCATAAGTTCAAATTAAACTCTGTGCAAAATCAAATAGATTCACATAAATTAAAATGGAGAGAGTACTAATAACCTCATCCCTCACGGCCCCGTTTACTTTACATATTTTCAGGATGAGATGTGGCATATGATGAGTGAAAGAAGCTAGAATGACTCTGTTTTCAATGTATATAATGAGGCACCACTTCTATTTCATGGTAGTTATATTGTTGGACATACTTGGCGAGATAAATTTAGGAATGAAGTTATTCGAAAAAAGGTAAGAGTGGCCCTTGTAGAGGATAAGATGCAGGAGGCGAGGTTGAGAGGGTTCGAGCATGTTAAGAGGAGAAGTATGAAAACCTAGTTAGAAGGTGCGAGTAGTTAGCCTCGATCTTATTAGGCGGGAGGTAGGCCTGAGAAGTCTCGGGGAGAGTTTATTAGGCAGGACATGGCGCAACTGGAGCTGACTGAGGACATGGCCCTATACATGAGGGTGTGGAAGTCAAAGATTAGGGTAGAAGGTTCGTAGTTAGTCGAGCGTTTCTCTTTGTCTTACTAATTTCGCTAGCATTAATGTTAGTATGATATCTTTTATCTATGGATGGCTATTACTACCAGAGTTAGATTGCATTTTTTGATTCGATCTTATTTCATCTTGTTGTTATTCCTACTTGTTGCAATTATCTTTTCTTTTTCAGTTATTTTCTAGCCGAAGGTCAATCAGAAATAGCCCTTTTGCCCTTCTAGGGGTATGGATAAGACTGCGTGCATCTTATCATTCCCACATCCCACTTGTGGAAAACTAATGAACTTGTTTTTGTTGTTGTGTTGGTGGTGTATAATATTATTTGTCCTACTCCTAGAGGTTAGCACTATCATTCAGAATTCAAATTTATTTAAATTATATATGTATATAACGATTAATACTCATCAAGAAAAGAACAATTGACCATAATTTCAATGACTTTTTTAGGTGGTATATGCAACTAATAACATGATTAAGTGACATAATTGATCAATTCATTTATAATGAAAGATCTCTAGAGGATTAAAGTTACAATTTGTAGAGGCATGGACCGCAAAGGAATCCTAAGTCCATTTGTTGAAAGTAAACAAAAGAATAATATATTGCATGATGAACAAATTCAAAGTTCTTTAAGCATCAACAAATCCAATAGCTTTAACGGAAAAGAGTCAAAATTATTCATGAACTACTAGAGTTGTATAATACCCTCTGTTCACTTATTTTGTATAGGAAAAAGGGCCTAAAATGCCTCTCTACTATAGGAAATAGGACATCAAAGCCCTCCGTTAAAAGTTGATCCCTTATATGCACTTGCCGTCTAAAAATAGGCTCAAAAATTCCCTTACCCACTAACGGAAGATATGTAAATCTACGTGGAATCACATTAAAACATAGAAGGGCATTTTAGACCTTTTTCGGATTGTATAAAGTCATATACGAGTCAGTTATAGTAGTTAATTCTCAAGCACTTCATTCCATATCAATTTACTCACACACCTATTTTAGACCCTTCATTGATGTCTGATTTCTCCTACTAATTGTGTCACCTTGTCGATTTCGAGTTGAGTTCTAGTTTAGGTTTAATTGTTTTATCTTTATCGATTTGTTTTGGAGATTTCTCTAATACAATATCGCAAAGTTCGAGTAGTTTAGATTGGTCGATTAGGAGGTGTCGCTGTGGACTTGCTGCTAATTATTTCATGGCGTGGACTCCTTTAAATGTTGGGACAAGATTTTTCAACTTCACTAAGCATGAGGTATGTAAATTTGTTGATTG
Organism: Nicotiana noctiflora; assembly: GCA_032618575.1. Classification (NCBI taxonomy): domain Eukaryota; kingdom Viridiplantae; phylum Streptophyta; class Magnoliopsida; order Solanales; family Solanaceae; genus Nicotiana; species Nicotiana noctiflora. The sequence continues at coordinate 50,341 of JASVEL010001186.1, forward strand.
GTTCTTTTAATTATTTTGATTTGACTGTAATTTCTTTTTTTTTTTAGGATGAAAAATGTTCCTATTAGGAATGACAAGATGAGGAGCTTCCTCCTAGAATTTCAAATCTCATATGTAGTTTAAAGAAGGACAAGGAAGCTCTAATCCGTAAAAGAAATGTACTCCAAAGGAAAGTTTCCGATCTCGAGAATGTTATGATGCTCATCGATCATGGAGGAATATAATTCTTGAAATTGGAAAGAAATGTTCTAATGAAAAGTTGGTTGATTTAGAGTACTCACCTCTGCGTAATACTAAATGTCGAAAGAAGATGTGATTTTTTTTGTGTGATATTGGGATGTTTTGTTATGTTCTTTACATTAGCGTGAAATGATATGTAATGTTAGTATTATTGTGGCTTAATTGTTGTGTTTTATTATGTAATGATTTTTTTGCAAGGATTCAATGAAGCCGTTACCATTCATTTGAATATTTCTGTCTATGATTGAGTTACTTGCTGTGATAATTAGTTTGTGTCTATAATTGAGTTACTTGATGTGATAATTAGTTTGTTGGTCTAAAATAGGTGTGTGAGTAAACTGATATGGAGTGAAGTGCTTGAAAATTGACTACTATAACTGACTCGTATATGACCTTGTACAATATGAAAATGGTCTAAAATGCTCTTCTACGTTTTAATGTAATTTCATGTGGATTTACATATCTTTCGTCGGTGGATAAGGGTATTATTGAGCCAATTTTTAGACGACAAAGGCATATAAGGGACCAAATTTTAACGGAGGGCTTTGATGTCCTACTTTCTATAGTCGAGGGGCATTTTAGGCCCTTTTCCGTTTTGTAAATTTACCATCATCGATTAGTTTTTGCCACAAGACTACCCTTATAACTAACGCCTCTATTTGGTTTAAAAAGCTTTAATTAATTCTCATATGTCATCGTCCTATTTTCCTAACTTAAAATCTACCCAATTAAAATAAATCCACCCGCGTTTAAAACCCATATCCAAAAAATTAACGTTTCTCTGCTATTCTCCTTCTTCAAGTGTCATTTTCTTCTAAAAACACACATCACCGTATTAATCTTCCCGGCCCCCTCCCTACAACATCTATGCGTTTATATTTCTCTTCTTTTGTTTTGATTGACATTGCACATCATTTGAATAATCAACACAACGATTATTAAAGTTTTATTTCAGACAATCAAGTTTTCTTGTCACCAACACTTTATGTCATACAACTTTTACCCATACGTATGAACACTAACAGAGAGTCGACATTGATGGTCATTAAGCATTTGCAATATTTTTCAGTATATATTTCCTGAATATATAAATAATATCCGTAAATTAAGATGTAGTACGAGGATGCTCGCCGAGATATATCAATACTGCCAATTTCAAGAAAGAGACGGCAAAATCAAGAGGAATATTTGAGAGTCTATGTTTAAGAATATGAGATAATACAACTTATTAAGAATGTGACTGTAATAAATACTTTGTTGAGTTTACAGTAAAAAATAGTGAAATATAGGGAGAAAAAATTGATGATAAATGGTAGTTTTGTGATAGACAAAAATAGAAATATCGATGTATATATTTTTGACAGAGGAAGAAATATGAAGACGAAGGTAATAAATTGTAAGAGAGAGTTTTGTTTGCTTAAATACGGGTGTGTGAGAGTTTTAGATATTGTAGCATTTATGAAAAGAAAGAAGAGAAAGAAATGGAAAAAGGTTAAATATGGAGAGGAAAAAGGATAGACTAAGGAAAAAAGTATTTTTGTTTACACGTTTGGATGCAGGTTAATTTATTTTAATTTGGGGTGGGTTTTAAGTTAGATCAATGAGGCGATGACACATAAAAATTAATTAATATTTTTTTATTAGTAACATGGTGTTAGTCATAAGGACAATGTTGAGCCGAAAAGAAAACGCTGAGGGTCAATTTTTTAAAATAGGTGGATGGGGGATATTATTGTACAAACTCCAATAGTTTAGGGGTAGTTTCGGTCCTTTTTCGTAATTATAATTCCAAACCCCAGCTAAATATTCTTGACTCTTTTACTTTTGCTATTCTCGTTAGTAGTATACATACTCGCACGAAAAATACCAAGGAGTATATATATATATATATATATATATATATATATATATGAAATTCATCAAGTTGTCTCTATAGATTTGTTGCTAGAGAAGAAGGACAATTAACATCAATAGTTGAATTTCTTCACCCAACCAAAAATTAGCCAACTCATTTAGCTTTGCTAGTATCTCTAGCAATTTAGCATTATTCTTTCAATGTTCTATACTTTTTTTTGGTTGACTTTATCTATTATGATTTTAGTTATGTTATATAACTCATTGTATGAATTTTCTCATTATAATTCAAAAGATTCTTTCTCACCTTAAATTCTAATAAATCTTATCTCTATATTTTAAAGGCAGAATAGTCTAAATAACGCCTATATTTGTATCACTTTGTCATTCCGGTCCCTGTATTAATTGAAGTTTCATCCAGACACTTGAACTCAGTCAAAACAAGTATTTTAAACCACTTCGGCATTACGTGTTGGTCACTCACCTGACTTGGAGAAAATATCATGTCCACATCAGATAAATCAATGCCACATCTTTATTTATTTAAAAGTTAATTTTTAATAATATTTCAAATCCATCCCCATCTTCCTATGCTCTCGGTGACCCTTATCAAGGGAAAACATCCGAAAAATTGGATTCGCCTCCACGTTTTGCTTTCTTTCCTCCATTTTGAGCAAAACCTTAAACCCCTATTCATATACATAGAATTCTTCAATGTTGATAAAAAAAATTATCCTGCTTCATCTCTTTATTCTCACTATTTTAGGTAAAATTAATGTAATCTCAGAATTTACTGAGACGCAAAAAGGGCACAACCAACGAGTAGCATGCATCACTAGAAAATAAAGAACTACATCGCTGGAAGTATGAACACGAAAATTACTTGGCTATAGCTTTTTAATATTATTAAAAACTTTAACCCAATTTACAAATCTGCTTATTTAGCTTCCCTCAAAGAAAATTCTTCTCCTTTTTGTACTATAAATTTTGTTCCTAATTATCCACAAAGGCGTAGGGTTGGGGAGGTGGGGGGTTACGACAAGAAATAAGGGGGAGAAGAAGAAGGGATGAAATGGGGGGAACACAAAGGTTGGAAAACAGTACTTAGGATGGAAAATTAATTAATTTACTTTGTTTCTTTTTTATGGTTGTTTTTTATTATTTTTAATATTTGTAAATGAAAACAAATATATTGACTCACTTTTTTAGAGTGTGTGATCACTCATTTTTCTCACTCATCAAAGTGAATGATACATGTGCTCAGTCAATAGTTAGAGGGGTTTAAGATACATATTTTGATTGAGTTTAGGTATCCGAATGAAATATTATTGAATATAGGGATCGGGATGACAAAGTGGCACAAATATATGTGTCATTTAGGCTATTCTGCCTATTTTAAAATGTAAAGTTTTTCTTTTTGTTTTATTGTGAATATGCTTATTTATTCATTACTTGTCATTTTTATTTTTTAAATTTTATTAAGATTTCAGTTACGTGGTATTATCTATTATGTGACTTTTCTCATCATAATTGGAACACACTTTCAATTTCCAAATTTAAATAAGCCTCATCCTTTTATACTTTTTTTTTATTACTTTTCATTATCGCATTATTTATCATTTAGTATTTTTATATTTTCATGTGACATTTTATTTGTTTACCATTTGATGAAATTTCCTCGCTTAATATAAAAAATTATAATACAGATTTTTTCTACTTCTGAAAGGTTAATTTATTCACTTTAATTTAATTCAAAAAACATTCAAATATTATTTAAATTTAGCAATAATATTTAAGTATTATTAAAATACTCGTATTACCTCTACAGACTACAATATAGATATTACATTTAAGATCTTATCTTGTTGCTTGTAACTTCTAAATTTTCAAAGTCATCAAATTTTTAATATGTTAAGTAATTCATTTGCTTTACTTTATTTTAATACGTCACAAAGTATAAATAGCATAAGTTATCTCAATCTACGTTATTCTTCAATTTTATATTTTTATATTCTTATATTACATTTTTTTATTTAATATATATCCGTATTTCTAGTGAACAAAAATGAAAATTGATGAGTGAATTTATATATAGATACTTAGATATATAAATTGAATTTACTAAAATCTTTTAGATTTTATCCTGAAAGTTCTATGTGGCATTTTCTCAATAGCGTTTTAAAGATTTTCTAGCGAATTCTATTATATAATATTATATCTTGCCATTTAAATTAGTATTCTTAGCCATAAATTAGATACAAGGATATTAATTAATGATATTTTTTTTCAAAATTTAAGCAAATAAAGTCCAACAAATAGATCTCCTTACTAATAATATTTAAATTTTATTCTTTTAATATAACATAGATATAAATATAGATATAGATTCTAACTTTGTAACCAATGACCAAATAAAAATGGACAAATAATTATATCCTACGTTTGATATTTTTACGACAGACACGTACACAGAGTTATATTACATGTTGGTAACTTCTCATTTTAAAATATAATGGGTTTTTGTTAAACTTTAAAATATATTTACATTTTTTTTTGTTAAACTTTAAAACTTTTATTTAACTAAGTAAGAATATTTACATCCGCTAATTCTAGACCTATCTATAAAACTATCTGACTAATCAATTAACAAAACTTCCTATAACAATTACATTGGACTATATTAACTAGGAACATTCTTCAATCTTTTGAGTTGTTTGTGCCACTTTGCTTCACTTTGCCCTGTGATATGCAACTCCATTGCAATGTCTTTGATGCTCACATTACTAGCAACTATCTCCCCTTGAATTCTTCTTTTGTTTCTCTCTGCCCAGACATGGTACACCATTGCTGTGAATAGGAATATCAATATTTTACCTCGAGCTTTGCTAGCAGTTCTTCTTTTCAACCATTCAGTCTCCTCTTCCCAGCTACCTATATGATATCTTACATTTAGTCATGATAGCAGTAGAGCCCATAATGTTCAGACATACTCACATCTAAACTATATATGCTCCATTAACTCCACTTCTTTTGTTGCACATAATACACATTGCTTTGCTACTGTTACTACCCATCTTTCTAGTCGATCGACTGTAGCCAATTTCGTGTGAACTGCTAACCATAGAATGAATATGTGTCTTAGTATTGCTTTAGATCCATTTAAGATTTTCTTCTACATACTTTTTTGAAATTGAGGTCTCAATATACAGTCTTTTGATGCTAAATTTGATTTTGCCATTTCTATGGTACCTTTGCAGCTCAGTACTTGTATGCTTTTCCACAAACCAATGTTTGATATAAAAAAATTTCCAAACAAGTCACCATGCTTGTTTAGGAGTATTCATTGTCATGCTATCTTCTCCTTTAATGTAGTATTTTATGTATCCATTATATCCATATGGTATCATTCTTTGCATTGACATACCATAATAGTTTATACAGTGCAACTTTGTTCCATATATGAATATCCAATACATTTAACCCTCTTGCTGATGGCATACCGATTGTGTCCCATACAATTAAAGCTTTCCTTGATGGCACACCTCTTCCTGTCCATGAGAAAGTTCTACAAGCTGAGACTATTAGCTTAAGAATTTTCTTGGCAGTGATAACACCTGTGCCCAGTAATTATGCATTTAAAAAATTACACTTTTCAGCAATTGAAGACTTCTACTGTATGATAATAGCTTGGCAGACCAGCAATTAATCCTAGTTGTGATCTTCTCAACCAATGGCATACACTGTTGAACTGTCAGCTTCTTTGAAGATAATGGCACTCCAAGGTATTTAAAAGGTAGTTCCCATAGTGTAAATTGCATCTCTTCCAAAATCATATCTTTGAATTCCTTTGTAACACCTGCAATGTATAAAGCACTTTTCTTCATGTTAGTCTTAAGGCCTAATACTTCTGAGTAATGATTGAATCTGTCTAATAGTAATTTGATAGACACATTATCTGCTCTACAACACAGGATCAAATCATGTGCCAAAGCACATGTGAGTAATGTTATCTCTAGAGCACCTTTGATGATAATTAAAGTCATGGTTATCCTTCAGCTTCTGCAATGCCCTATTCAGATATTCCATAATTAAAACAAAAAGATAAGGAGACATTGGATCTCATTGTCTTAGCCACTTTTTCCCATGAAATTTAGTTTTAACCCTCCATTTAATATCAATGAGTAGTTGATAATATATACACAGTTCATTATCAGCTCCACAAATTTGGTAGGCATATCATACTCTACCAATATCATTTTTAGAAAAGGCCATTCTACTGAGTCGTATGCTTTTCTTATATCCACCTTTGTACAACATCTTGGTGAAACACCCTTTTGAGTATATCCCTTGACTAACTCGTGTGCAATAATTACATTATCAAGTATGTTTCTCCCTTCTATAAAGGCTGACTGAGAAAGTCCCACAATTGAGTCCACTACCAACTTTAATTTTGATGTGAGAATGTTGGATATATTCTTGTATACGGCAGTGCAACAGAAAATAGGTCGAAACTCTTTGACAAAGTTTGGGCTAGCAACCTTAGGTACTAGTGTTATTGTAAAATTAACACTCTTAAGCAACTTTCCAATTTTGAAAAATTCTTGTATAACTTGCTTGACTTATCCTCCAATTTTGTGCCAGTACTATTTGAAAGACTCTGCTGGAAAATCATCTATCCCTGGTGTTTTGTCGTTTGGTAGCTCCTTCACCGCCTTACCAATATCTTCTTCTTCTATAGTTATTGGAATAATAAGAAATTGTTGTTGTTCCTTTTTTAGACAGTGCCCATCCATAGCTGTTTCAATATCAATACAGGAAATCTCACTTGCTGAAGTACTAAATAAACTTTAGAAGAAGCATTTAAATTCTTGTTCAATCTGTTTCAGTTCTGTTACCCTCCTCCCTTTTTCATTAGAAATGGATACAATTATGTTCCTTACGTACTTATTTTTTAGTTGAGTATGAAAAAATTTAGAATTTCTATCTCCTGCTTTTATCCACTACTCTGGACTTTTGTTTGAGTACCGGTTCATTTACCCCTTCCCATTTTTAATTTGCAAACACAACTCTCTTTCCTGATCAATTAAATGTTGATTGAGAGGGTCACCATCCAGTTTCCTTTGAGTATTCTGCATCTCCATTCTTAAGTGCACAATCTTCTTCTCCAATGAGTTCATGTCCTTATTCAATTGTCTAGTTCTATTCTGTAATCTTTGCATTTTAATACATATAGAGTACATAGTATACCTCTCAATTCTTTGGCTCGAGATCTCATTCACACTTTCTTTAAACTCTTTTTGATGTAACAGAACATTGTAAAGCCTAAAAGGCTTTTGTAAGTGATTCTTTACCTCATCATTATTTATCACAATTGGCGAGTGATCATAAATCTCTAGCAGTTCATAAACAGGTTCTAGACTACTAAACTTTGTAAGCCAAGAGGCATTTGCAAACACTCAATCAATATTGCTATAGATTCTATCTCCTGCATCCGTTTTATTGCACCATGACCACTGTCAACCTTTTCTATTCAATTGACCCACTCCAATATCTCTTATAGAGACTTGAAAATCCACTAATTCAGCTTGATGTATAGGTTGACCATTTATTCTAACATTAATAAACAAAACACTATTAAAGTCTCCTATAATCAACCAAGCCTCCTGTATTGTACCATAAATCTGCCTTAGTTGATCCCATAGCTTCCCCTTTTCATGCACTTTGTTCTTTCCATATACAAAAGTGTTGTAGCATGAGAATTGTATCTCTCCTTCCTTCACGTGATAGTGAATCAATTGAGTAGTGACCATCATAATTTGGATTGAACCATACTATCCTTTCAAAATTACCATAGCCCCCCAAAAGTGTTGACCATCTGAAAACACTTGCCTTTCCCTACAAAACTCACTTTTAACTTTGCTAACACTTCTAGGCTTTATCTTCGCCTCAAAGTAGCCTAGTAAAGTAATCTTGTGCTTCAGCAGAAATGTCTTGAGTTCTATTTGCTTGTAGGGCTTATTCAGCGCTCTTATATTCCAAGTGCTTATTATCATGGTGAATTTTCCTCATTGAGGCCAATTCCTTCAGTTACTTTTGCAGTGTTGCAATCCTCTTGTATTCTCAGGGAGCTATACGTGTTAGTCATTAACAGCTTCTCTAACTAAGCGTCATTTAGTGCTTTCTTGCTTTTAACTTGTGCTTTCATCTTCTGCTTTCCTTTGGATCTTTGTTGTGGCTGGAATGCCTCTTCTATTCAGTATTCTTCTCTGCATTTTTCTGTTCTTCTTGTTGCTTCTGCAGATTCTCACTTATGTCCCCTTGATGTTCTTGCTCTGTCTCGTGTTGTACTGGTACTCCTGATTGCTCAACAATAGATTTTACTTTCCATTGTATTTTTCTCTTCTGTTGCGTAAATATATAAAAATTATATATTTTACTCTCCTGTTGCGTAAATATATAAAAATTATAAAGATTTTACTTTATTTCATATTTTAACGTATCGTAATATAAAATTTTTAGTGTTTCCTTAAAAAAGCATAGATATTTAAATCTTTTTAAATTCAAATACAAAAATAACCTAGAATGTTTATATGACGATATTTTTGTTTAGAATATTATTTAATTTCCCTTACCAAATATTATATTAGTTCTCCCACATCACATTGGAACCATGTTTTGGAACTATCATCTTCATATTATTTAATTTTAGCAAATTATTTAGTTGATTATTTATTATTTTTGTAAGTACTACATTAGTTTCACGCTCCCACATCAGTTTGAAATAGAAACTCCCACGTTTTTATTATTAATAATAATTTTGAGAGTTATTAAAATACTCTTATATTACCTCTATGATATAGATATTTTATTTAAGATCTTATTTTGCTACTTGAATTTTTAAAATTTTTAAAGTCATAAAATATTTAATATCTTTAGCAAATTTATTTACTTTATTTTATAGTTTAGCTTATCCCACTATATAAAAATTATTATATCCTTAAAAACTATACGGATATTAAATTCTTTTAAATTCAAATTCAAAAACAACTTTAGATGTTCAGATGACGATATTTAGCTTAGCAATTTATTTATTTTTCTTAACAAATACAACGTTAGTTTTATGTTCCCACATCACTTTGGAATCTTGTTTTAGAAGTAGCATGTTGATATTGTTTTATTTAGCAAATTATTTAGTTAATTATTTAATATTCTTTACCAAATACCACATCGTTTTATGCCCACAATCAGTTGAGAATTGAAACTCCCACGTTCTTATTACAACTCTCGTTTCTACCACTTTATTAAAAAAAATATATATCAAACTACTCCAACAAAGTTAGAGTTTTGTCCTAAAATTTGTACGCTTGGCAAATAATATTTGATGGCACTTGCTAGCGTTTGACCAAAAATTTCAAATTTGTTTTGAAATATCTGGTTTGGGTGAAGTTTAGTTTGAAGATGAAAATGTGTTTCAAACGTTTTTAAAACATATATTTCAAAAAAAAAAACATGTATATAATTCTCAAGTTTTGGGATTTTAGCCTAGGGGTGATTTGGAATTTTGCCAAAATGTAGGCAAAATTTATGGCCAAACATGAGTTTTGAAAATAAATCCCAAATTTATTTTGACAAAACTCATGGCCAAACGGGACCTTGATATTCTAGGAGTGTTTTGTCTTTTCTATTCTATATAGATAGATAGCTTTGCCCACTCTAAAATAAATTTCCAAAAAAGTGAAAAACCTTAAGAAAACATTTTGGAAATACCCGCTTCACAAATGTCTCTAGTTAAGTACGAATATCGCATTCATATTCAAGTTTAAAATTGAAAACCAGATCAAGAATAAGGAAAAATAAATAAAAATAGAATGCATTGCAACATTTTAAAAGCAGGTTAAAAGGGTACCTAAAAGAGAAATATTTGCCTTTCCGAAGTTGTAGTGTGAACTCTAGCTTTGCTCAATCTAATGATCATCAATAAAATATACTACTAATGCTTAGAATACCATATAGCAACAATTATTAATCGCCACAAGAAGACAATCTAGTGCAGTTGACACCGCATCATGACACCAATTTTTCTTTTTCATCATCCAAAAGTTATAAAGAAAAATTGTATCAATTGTAAAATACAAAATCACGACGCGGAAAGAAGAATCAAAGACAATATATATAATCTAGGAATTCCTAACAAAGCTATTTATTTCGACATACACTTGCCTTTCCACCCACTTAGTTCCTCGAATAACGAAGTATGGGGACAATCGAAGACCTAAAATTGCTCGTCAAATCCAGTCAACCACTATGGGTTTATAATTGGACTTGGCAACTCCAATAACTAATAGCATTGATATGAAGCACAGTATATGCTCATCTTAGAAGGGATATTTCCCAAAAAATTCTTTTTTTTATACCATCCCTACAGCAAAATAACTGGTCAGAGAAGGAAGATATACTTGTCAATTTGTCATTACCAGAATTAGACTATGCATACCATTTAAAATACAATCAACCGTGTGTGATACAAAACTTGTCGAAGGACTAATAGGAAAACCATCCCTACAGCAAAGTAACAAGTATACTTCTACACGAGGTTTTTTACCATGTAAGGGCCTTCAAGCTCATAGCCTAGCTTTCTATAGTAATGCCGGGTTCCTACACCTGAGATAACTGCTAGTTTGGTCGACCTATGCTCCCTTTGAGCAATTCTCTCCGCCTCCTCCATCAGCAGAGTACCATAACCCTGGTGCTGCAGCTTATCTGTGTCTCGACCATGAACAGGAACTGCTGTCCCATACACATGAAGCTCACGAACAATAGAACACCTCCCAATGAGTTCTGGGCAAGTTACATTCCGTCCACACTTCCGCAGTCGTAGCAATCCAACAAGAATATCCTGTATCAAAAGAAAAAGAAAAAAGAAAAGGGTAATCTGATTCAGGGTCCCTTCTTATAAAGAAGATGTTACCAGTCATACAATGACAGGCAAAGATGTGAAACTAACAAAGTTTTTCAGCAATTATAGGAACTCTTCCTATTGCAAGTAAGAGGACCCACTGTTGCATTAGTTTGCAGTTACCAGCACTTATAAAAAGACATAAAGGACTTGTTTAGATAAGCTAGGATCTACTGCTATTAAATTGTAAAAGATTCAAAAGAAAATAGAATTATGAACCCCAAACCCTCAACCCTACAACCCCCCCCCCCCAGGCCCACTTTCTTTCTTTTTAGTTGCAGGACATGACTATTCCGAAAAATTTCCTTATAACAGGGAAACAAGGTTTGGTTTCACAAGTTTTGGAAATTCTAAGCAGATCCCATAGCAGGAGTAAAACAAATCTAGAGCAAGTAACTGCTTTTTGCAGCAAAATGCATTGAGTTCGATTTGCTAGTTTGACACTAGAGCCAGGAAGGAGTTGAAAATCAACAAAGAGCAACCAGCTGAATTGACATACCTGGCGTGTATCTTCATATGAAAGGAAAGTTTCCCATCCTTCATTTGCTGTATAATCACGGCGAACAAGCTCAACTTCTTCAGGCTTTATCTTGTGGTGGATGTCCTAATATGTTATTTTGATCAAAAGATTTGAGTTTGAGACCACATTGGATGAAATGCAAGAAAGTAGATAAAAAAATTATATTACCTGGATCCCAGCTTCACGTGTTCGGACATCTCGGCATTTCAAGCCAAGATCATCCATTCGAGCTAAAGCCAATTCTCGGAGATTCCCTTTCTCAACTCCAGAAGTCACTAGAGGCATAGGGATATCACGTTGCACCCTGTAAACCCGTGTCCAAGGCGGCACCAGTGAAAGGATCCTTGCTACAATGTCTACAAGCTGCTCTGGCGGATAATTCCGATACCTGGACATGATAAAACTTATGATGATCTCACTGAAGTACTAGTTTCAAGTACGCATCCAACAATATGGTGTTAGTACTATCGCCAACTAGGTTGCATGAAATCAGTGTTACTGGATTGTTAAATAAATATATGATGTCAGCGATGGAAAAACAACACGTAACATAACAAATCCAGAAAGTAGACTATACCTTCCAGTTTTCCACAGTTCATAAAGTCCCGTGCCACGAATAACAAGGGTCGGATAAATTTTAAGTCCATCTGCCCTAAATGAAGGACTTTCAAAGAATTCCTTAAAACTCTCCATATCTCTCTCAACACCAACATTTGGAAGGTCAGGCATCATATGAGCAACGACCTACAAAATTTAACAAATGTATGAATGACAACTTTACCAGTAGATACTTGAAAATATACCTTAAAGTCCAAAAAGATAGAAAGGAATTGTATGAATCATAATAACAGCTGCAAGGCAAAACTTCATGTCAAATCCTCTGAATAAGCTAAGATCCCTCCAAATAAATAACATCGCACCACAAATGTAAAATTGACCTTCCTCATTATATTTCCATTTTCAATTATTCCTCAAGGCTCATCTTCAACAGGCGGCTTGGGAGGGAGGGGATTAGAGGTGGAAGGGTTTGTAGCCTGCAACTAAATGTCGAAATTCTACCCAAACTACCAACAAAAGAAGTCAGAAAAGCACCTTGAAGCCAGCATCCTTTGCCAAACAAAAGCAATCAGCCACAGCTGCTACAGTGTGGCCTCTATTTGTATCACGAGCAACATCCTCGTATGTGCTCTGGACTCCAATTTCTAGCGAGTACAACCATAAGAAAGCATCTGCCTCAGGTGAGGTCCAAGGCAGTAGTCTGGCCTCCTATTGGCGAAAAAAAGCACAATTGAGTACACAATACAGATATGAACAAAATGCTATATGCTTATATTATCTATCTATATATAATAGGAGAAGCAAAAGCACAATATTAAGACAAGTGTCTTAACCACAGAAGGCCAAGTGGCATTGTTAAGACAAAATAACCTACTTTTCTAACTTTTGTTTTTTGAATTTTAAATTTTGAATTAATTGGTTACACTACTTGAATTAATAAATATAGATATCTTATAATTATCAATAAAAAAATACAAAAAAATATTCTACTAAGTCAAATTGGAGTTTTTCAAAATTATTTTACAATAAAAAAAGAAAAAATCAAAAACTACCAATTCAAATCTATCTACATAGAAATAGGAGAAGCAAAAGCACTATATTAAGACAAGTGTCTTAACCACAAAAAGCCAAGTGGCATTGTAAAGACAAACTAAACTACTTTTCTAACTTTTTTTTTGAATTTTAAATTAATTGGTTACACTACTTGAATTAATAATATAGATCTCATAATTATCAATAAAAAACTAAAATACAAAAAATATTCTACTAATTCAAATTGGAGTTTTTTAAAATTATTTTACAATAAAAAACAAAAATAACAAAAAGATAAAAAACTACCAATTCAAATTGGAGAGTAATTTCTTCCTAGTATAGTAGTAGTATAAGTAGTGTGTATATATATATATATATATATATATATATATATATATATATATATGAGAGAGAGAGAGAGAGAGAGAGAGAGAGTGAGAGTGTAAGGGAGTAGTTATTATACTAAATTGGTAATTTATTAATAATTCATATGTCAATTTAACAATATTAAGTAATGGATAATACAATTAGATAACCAAGAAACAAACAAATATATATATATATATATATATATAGGAATTATAAAATAATTAAAATTATTATGAGAAAAGTCGTACATATACACATAACTAAAATCATAATAAACAAATAGTCATAAATAAAGAATACTAAAAAAATCAAATGATATCGTAAAAATACATATACTAAATAAATTTCTCACGTAAGAAAATTTAGTTAATAAATAGAACTCATAATTTCATAATGAAAAATACAAAATATATATATGGAAGTAGTTGTCACACCTCCTTTTTCCGCACATATTATTAATTATTAAAAATATACGTAAATTTTTAATAAAAATATTAAAAGACTTATCTCTTTATACTTTTGATGAATTCAAAATTATAATTTGGTAAGAAAATGATATTATTAAATTTTCAGTAAATATAAAATGAGAAAACTAATCAAATATTATAGTAGAAATGAATGTACGAAAAGAGGTGGATAAAGATATTTTATAATATTTATATTTTGAATCAATTAATAAACAAAAAATAAATAAATAGAACTCAAGAAAATTATTGATAAATTTAGACAATTGAAGAATTTTAAACAGTATAATAATTTATTTGATTACTATATTTCCAGAATAAGAAAATATATACGTATGTTCTACTAGAAGAGAGGTAGTATCAAAATATTAAGCCAATTGACAAATTAATAAAACATATACTAAGTACTTGCTAATTTAATAAAGAAAAAACAAGGAATAAACAATTTATTTGATTACTATAGTGCTTTGTATCCTTTGCTTTTGAATAAAATTTTATTATATTTATGTACCCTACATTAAATAATAAAATACTAACTAATATTTATTCAAATAATATGATATATTAGACCATAATTTTATAAGATTAATATTTTGCCAAATTATCTGCGCATCACGCGAGTTCTAACACTAGTTAAGAGGTAAAAGCTCGACCAACTCTCCTAAAGAAATTAAGTAAGAAAGCATCTGCCTCAAATGAGGTCCAAGGCAGTAGTCTGGCCATCTATTGGCGGAAAAAACATGATTGAGTACACAATTCAGATATGAACAAAGTGCTATATGCTTATATTATTAAGAGGTAAAAGCTCCACAACTCTTCTAAAGAAATTAAGTATAGCACTTTGCCTACTTGTTTTTATATAAGGTAGATTAAATAAAAGTATAGCAATTTGCTTACTTATTTCTTAGTTCAAATTATTTTCCATCACCTTACCAGTCTTCTGATCATTGAATATGGCAGAAGCTTAATTACAGTAACACCTACCGGAAGATACACTATCATGCATTAGAACTCAGTCTGAACTCAGCTAGCACATGAAAAAAGCAAGACAAAAGAGAGAAGAATCAAGTAAATGACAATAGAATGTCTCAGCAATGGAGGACCAAATTATAAGGCAAAATAGTTTCTCGGGGTGCTTTTCCCTGTGGATTTTGGCAAGTGCTTTTCACTCTGATTTTTAAACCACTTTCTCATATAGCAAAAAGTTACTCACGTTTCAATTGTCATCCCAATGCACTTTGTAGCCCCGTGTTCAGAGTAAGCAACAGCCTCTTCAACATTGGCAGAAGTATGTCCAGATAAAGCATCATGAAGATTCCGGATAAAGTAATCACGGTACTCTGCTGGCAATGACATGAATGTACCTCCCATCAAGATGAATTCAACCTGCAATCAGACATTCATAACTATGAGTATTCACAAAAAAATTCCAAAACCAGATAGAATTAGCAGTATTTCCAAGGAAGAAACCTTGTCAACACTGTGACCCAATCTCTTAAGCTGATCAATCCGGCTTCGAGCTTGTACATAAGGGTTATATCTGGCAAAATGAACGACATAAGTACATTAAATAATCTGATACAACTCGTGATTTTCTCTTCAAAACACCTTTTTGAATAAACGAGAGTAAAAGAACTTCAGAAAGCTAGGTGTAAAGTAAAAGCAAGTACATCCACATCTTTTCCCTAAAGAATTTTAAATTTTTAAGACCTATAATTCCTGGAGAAGAAAAGCTTTAAACGAATTCACAGTTTAGTCTATCTATCTTCATAATGACAAAAAAAAAAAGACAGAATTGATTGTCACCTAGCTCGAATAGCTCGCATACTAGTAGGCTCATATCCAGTGTATGACTGTGTACTGTACTCAAAATCAGAATCGGGTCCACCAGGGCAATAAACACAAATGTTTCCAGTGGTAGCTATATGAGGACAGCGATGAGGCTTGGACATTACAGCAACCACTGCTATGCCCGACGCTGTACGGACGGGCTTGGCTCGGAGTTTGGGAAGCAGTGATTCACGTTCGGAGTCAGGCAAAGCAGCGATCATCTCTACCAACTTTGGGGCCCTAGAAAGCCCGTATTTGCGGCACGCTGCTGACTTTAACGCATTTAGGTCTACGTCCTTGCCTTTCCGTGAGAGTTCCACCATGTTGTTGACGATCTCCGTTATAGCACGAACTCTGGCTTCTTCCTCCGTCAGGCCAAGGGAGACGACGCCGCCCCTCCCCGGCCGTGGGAGCTTTCGCGTGTCTGATACAGCAGCCGCCGCCATGAGTGATGGGTTGAAGAAACCCGAATTATGACCTGAACCCGCGGATGTAGGTTGCTTGATTTTGCTGCTTGCCGATGGACCCGTAATGAGAAAAATGGCCGGCTACATTTTAAATTATTTACAAACTGGTGTTCTTATTATTTGAAAGATGCGATAGAGACCCCAGGTAAGTAAGAGTTTTCAATTTTGCACTGATTATATTATGTTTTAGCGAATAAATTGATTCTGGTTTTAATTGAAAATCTAGTCTGGAGCGAATCTACATTTAGGATTTACTCAATTCTTGTTTAGCAAATTCAATAATTTAAATCTTCTTTTAAAGTTGTATGGTAATATTTCAGGTATAGAGTAACAATAACAAATTCAGTATATTTATATGCATAGAGTAATACTTAATATTGTGCCATTGTGGGTGAATTCAGCACGTTCTCTAGATAAATATTTACAGGAAAACGAAGAAGGAAAAACACAACAAAATTGACTCCTCCGGAAATTATGTATACACTGATCGCTTTCTATATATTTTGCATCAACGAATGCTGAGAACATAAAAAAAGAAAAAAAGCCTAAGTTGATATGATGTACAACAGAGAGAAGGTACTTCATCTGGTTTTGAAAAAAAAAAAAAAAAAAAAAAGCATCATGATTCATCTTCCGACTCTGAAGTCTCTACCTGCGCTGCTGGACCTTCAATTGTACCAACAACTCGTCCTTTCCCAGGTTGAAGAATACTCCCAACTAAATAAAGAAAAGTAAATTAAATGGGATATGCATATACCAAACTAAAATACGATCGATAAATACTGATGTCCACCCTGAAATAGCTTGTGGAAACAAACATAAGACAAAGGGAATCTGTTACTATAAGAAAGAATTACCTGATAATAAACTTTTGGCAAGAAGCATCTGTGCAAATTGGATTTCTGTTTGGTGGGTGCTAATGAATTTGGCCTGCAAATTATATTTCTATAAGGCAATCTGAATTGGCGATTAAAAAATCCTTAAGAAGCTGCAATTACACAATACATATAAGAGACAAACTACTGATCAAAAACCTTAAGCAGTCCTTTTGACTCGCATGCACAAGCACAGTTTCATCCAAATCTTACTCTGGAATTTATGAGAATCTTTGAAAAAGAGCCAAAGCATCAATTGACAGAATGTTACATCCTAGTAAATTGAATTAGATTACATTTTACATAACGTTAAATTAATCGGCAAGTTGCATCAACACATTTCAAAGTCAAATTTATGACATACAATAATAGATAGGAACTTTTACCAGTTCTCCATGAAAGAACTCCAAAATATTATCCAGTCTTCCTTGATGTCTCATGAGGAAAGGGCGCAGATGGTTTGTGTACAATTGCTTAGCACCCTGTGTAACACCAAAGAAGTGCATCACTTTCCAAAAATCCATTTTCAGTGAAATGGTAAGTATAAACTTCAAGCTAAAGCTACATCATTAACTCTAATTAAGCAGTTCAGTAGAATTCACCTCAAAAGCAGCTAGATATTTTTTTATTTGGCCTGACACGCTCACAAGTGTGTTGAGATTAGGACATTTTAATGCTAATTTTAATTGATTAAAAAAAGTCACAGAAGGTCCCCCATGATGATTTTTCTTTTTTTAAACTTATAGTTCACTATCCTCGCCATTCTCTATTTTCCACTGTCTGCCAGTTCACTAGCTTCCCCTCACCCACCCGCCACCCACTCATCTCTCAGCCATCCTTAGACTCTGCCTTCCTTGACGCCGGTGTGAAACCTAAGCTGCATGTTCCTTTTCTCTTGTTTGAAACCTACACTACACCTACTTCCTCTATCTTCTCCTCCCAAACGTGTTATTCTTCTATCCTTCCTCGGGTTTCTCTCACCAGCAGAATCAACAATTGGCTTTCATATGGAAAGAGTATCCAATTAGAAGTAGTAAGCTCCCAAAGTCATAGCCTTTGTAACGGTAAAGAGGTGCTGGCTATATTTCCCGAGCACTTACCTTTTGAAATGGGCAGGATATATTCAGAAGATAAAAACCATGATAGTGAAATTGTTTTACATCCATCCTCCCCAAAGCAGGTAAGCAAAATGGAAAGGGAAGAAAAAGATAAAACTTCAAGAAACAGAAATATCTGTTGAACTCACATCAGCAGATGGAAGTTGAAGCCAAACAAGAAATGCGACCTTCACATGATAGTATAGTGGGAACCTATGAAATAAGACAAAGCTCCTCCATGTTACGTTGGTATTCCCAAACAAATAACCTCATTTAAACACATTACTGGCTATAAAAAAATTAGAAAAAGGAAGTGAAAGTAGTCACCAGTAGAGAAATTTATCCGTGAATGCTTCAAGAATACTGAAAGATCCATATGCTGCAAGCAGAGAGAGGGAGAGTAGCTTATGCTTGACTGAACAGAGACATATGGGCGAGATAATTACAATAACCTAAAAGTCTAACTAGTTACCGTGAGGCCTCCAATCCACAGTGATTAGGCCTTGAATTGGTTAAGCATAAGCCACCAATAAAGCAAAGTATTCATGGAGTGAGGGTTTCTTTTATTGTATTTTTATTTACTTATTTTGTGTGTGTGGGGGGGGGGGAGTGAAAGAATCAGTGATGCCTATTATAGAATTATTTACTATGTCAAAAACAGTAATAAAACATATAATCATGAAGCATATGCATAACTTAATTGCCTCCAAAAAGATGAAGTTAGTGTCCTATCATAGAATCAATAACCAGAAGTGGAAGAAAAAGACAGACACCAATCTGTATCGACAGCCCAATTTCTGCTGAGGTTGTATATCAGATTAGGTGACTTAGCAAGTATTGAGATATACAAGTGTAGCAACGCCATTATTAAAAAAATGAGATGATTTAAAGGAAGATTTAACTTAAGTTCTTGTTGTGTAGACTCAATAGCTTCTTTTTATTGCTTTTCAAATGAAACTCTACAGATTAATTGCCCAGCAAGATTTCACACGGTATTACGGAAAACAGAAGTACATATGAAACTCTTCTTTTGGTAAGGACATATAATAGAACTCTTAGCGGAGATACTTTGTGGTGAGAATATCAATTAGTATCTTGTGGAGAAAAAAGGAATTTCAATATTTTCAAAGCAAAACAATATTTGTAATGTTTTGAAAAGCATCATCACCTGCCCAGTACATAAGCCATTTCTGTTGCTCGTTTTGATCCCTCATCTCAATTGCTTTGAAAGTAGAATAAACAGGCAAAAGAATCCCCACAGAACAGCTGCAAATACCTTTGAAGTTTAACTAGAATCTTCCACTTTGCCAAATAATAAATGCAGCTAAAACATAGAATTCAGAATATCAATAAGAAACAAGGATTCTGAAATGGATATGAAACTTTTGCATCTGGCTCATCCCAAGCAACAGTGTAGAATTCCTTCTTAAAACTTAAAAGTGACTGTAGGCAAAGTCAATTGGATCATGAAAAGATCCAAACTCGAATAAGAGCTCACCATGCAGTGCGGACAACAACATTAGTATTAAACGGACTAAGAAGCAATTTTAACCCAACCTGCATCAAATGAAAGTGATGTGAGACCAGAGAAGAAGAAAAATACTACACCTTCCGGATGCAAGACATAAATGAAAGTTATAAGCGCAAGGATGACCAGTAATAGAAGAGTAGTTTTAGTGAAGCTTGAAAACGAAAACTAGTAAGACGGACATCAGGGCTGTAGAACATGACTGGTTGGCCAGTTCAAACACTTTTTAAGACTGGGAGAAGTAGTTTAGGATACTCCCAAATTTTACCTACTTGCCAAGTAACCATAGCAAGCAAGAAGATCTAACAGATTACTGTTTGTTAGGATATTTCCTCAGAATATTAAAGCATTACAAGAATGACAATACTCTATTTATGCTTCTAATGCCCTTCCCAATCTGAGAGGCATGAAGAAGAAGTGGAAGTAAGGATTAGTACTCAAGTCATTCCCAAAAGAGATAGTTTCAAGTATCTTGGGTCTATAATTCAAGGCAACTGGGACATTGACGAGGATGTTACTCACCGCATTGGAGTGGATTGAATGAGATAGAGGTTAGCTTCGAGGGTTTTATGTGATAAGAATGTGCCGCCTAGACTTATGGGCAAATTCTACAGGGTGGTGGTTAGACCGGCTATGCTGTATGAAGTTGAGTGCTGGCCCGTCAAGAAGTTCCATGTCCAGAAGATAAGTGTAGCTGAAATGAGTATGTTGAGATGGACGTGTGGACATACCAGGAAATACAAGATTAGGAATGAACTTATTAGGGACATACTGACGATAAGTCGATAGGTATCTTCCAATATTCTGATAAATCGAAGCATCAGAATATACTAAATCTCTTAATTGCTAATGATCCTGCAACGTATCCCAGTTAGATTAAAAGCACCCTAATTTATATATGAAATATAGCACGGATCAGACGGGCAGCAAAAAGGATAGTTACTATACGCAACTACACATCCTAAATATGTGAGTGTGTGAAAACTTCAAAGATTGTGAGACTATACCTCGCTGGAGAGATTTGAGGCAAACATAGCCATTCCTGCTCCTGCCATTCCCGGAAAGGGGAGCTTTTTTTCAGCGCCGGCAATCGTCTGGCAAATTTGAGTACCAATACTGCGATCTATTGACTTTTTGTGGAAATACACATAACCCCTTCAGTCTATGAAAATTCACTCCAGCCCTTTTTCTCTTAATTTGTAGCTCTAACCTCTTGCTTAACCAATATTATCATATGGCCCAGTTTGTTTTTCTTAAGATTAAGATTCTATTTCTAAGACATAAAAATCTGAATGCACGCCGCCTATGTGGTAGGGTAGGGTGGGTTACCGCTCAGATTAGGACGTATAAATTTAAATATATTTCAGTATTTAGATCTATAATTATATTTAAATATCTTAATCTTAATACACATAATTATTTAAATATTTTAATCTGGAAAACTTATTCTAAATAATATACTACTATTAATTAACTGGCTTGTTTCGAGTGATCCTACATAGTACTTGATACGGGGGTGTTTACGGTTTGGTTAACAACCGAACCAAATCGAAAACCAAACCAAACCGATTAAATAAATCGATTTTTTTTTGGTTTTGGTTTGGTTTGATTTTTAATTTTAAAAAACCGATGCTACTTGGTTTGATTTTGGTTTTATTAAAAAAAATGAGAAAAAACCGAACCAAACCGACAAATTATATATATAACTTTTATAATTATATTTATGTAATTTTAATTTTTACAAATAACTTTAAGTATCTTTTTTTAATGATTCCAGGTTTACCAAGAATACTAACTTTCTTTTGTTCTTTTAAATAATCTGCCACCTAACAAGTGAATATTTTATTAATAATATATATTAGTACAAACGAAACAAAACAAAGACAAAATAAAAGCAACTTAAGCAAGTGACAGATCTAGAAGTTCATATGAACTAAAGTATTAAACCCAACAAACTCCCAAAAGTCTGGTGCTTCTCAAAGTCAAATCCGGCCAGATTAATTCCAAATATCAGCAATTGGCGTGCAAATCTTAACCCAGCAGCTAAGGTAATCTTCCTCTTGGTTGAATTTATATCGTTTGAACTTCCTTGTCTTGCATCTTGATGAGCTTGTGAATGAAGTTGAATAGCTTCATTTCCATGAATTCTTATTTTTAAAGCTTCCCAATCTCGATATATGATTTGGATAGAGTAGATTTACCTATAATCGGACTAATTTTTCAGTTAAGATACTAAAAAATCAGGCTTCTACAATCTCTAAGTAGCTCGATCTTAGGTTTACCACTCTTAGTCTTCAATGTCAAGAGTACTAACTTTCACAAACTCTACATAAGATATTATTACAGTTAAATTTATATTGCATTGTGTTTTAATGTTTTGCTTCTTCTTTTTTCCAGATGGAGACAATAGAGGTTGAAGATCTTGAGATGACTGTAAAACAAACTCTAAATACGCCAGCACCAACGGTACCTCAGGTACATGGTAAAACTCCTAATACTTCTACTGTGTGCAATCCTCCTAAAACACAAAAAAGAACTACTACTTGTGGTCAAGACCCTAGCCATGGAGGGTGTGGTAGGAAAACATCTGAAATTTGAGATCATTTTACAGAAGTTATTGATAAAAAGGGTGATAAAATGGTTGAACCGAGGGCAAAATGCAAGTACCGCAGCAAAGACTTTGCTTGCCCTAGTAAGAATGGGACTTCTAACCTATGGGTACATTTAAATACAAGGTGCGATAAATCCCCTTTCAAATTCGTTGATATGACGCAATCAACACTGAAATTTAAAACTATTAAAGGAGGGGAAAAAAGAGCTTTGGAGAGGGTTGTTTATAATGTTGCTGAGGTTAGGAGGGCCATTGCTGAGTTTGTTATTCTTGATGAACAACCATTTAAAGTAGTTGAGGGGGAATGTTTTAAAATATTAATGAGGGTTATTTTGCCTAATTATGAGTTACTTTCTCGCATCACTGTTGCTAGGTTGTGTTTGCAGATTTATGAAGAAGATAAAGAAAAACTTAAGAGGCTTATTAAAGGTCAACGCGTGTGTCTTACTAGTGATACGTGGACATCAATACATAATTTGACTTATATGGTCATTACTGCCCATTGGATTGATGATGATTGGATTTTGCAAAAGAAATTTCTTAACTTTTTTCAAACACCATGTCACGACCCAGATTTCCTACCATCGGGAGTCATGATTGCGCCTACTAGTGGAAGCTAGGTAAGCCAAATATTACTTACACCTCCATTAATTACCAAATTCTTATTAAGACTTTAAAATTTAAAACATATAAATTACAACGGAATAATTAAACTTAGCGGAAGACTTAGTCAATCTTATCAAATATGATAAAGAAAACCCAAACATGATACACTACCCAAGACTGGTGTCACAATACTCACGAACTTCTAAGAATAATACACGCAATTGTCTGAAAGAAACATAAGCTGTTTATCTCGAATACATGATATAACAGAATGAAAAACATAGATAGAAGAGACAACGGGTCCTGCGGACGCCTGCAAGGCTACCTCGTAGTCTCAAT
>JASVEL010001187.1:0-346898 GCA_032618575.1 Nicotiana noctiflora
ACACCTCACATGAGACACCATACAGGTAATGCCTCCAAATCTTCAAAGCGTGAACTATGGCTGCTAGTTCCAAATCATGAACAGGGTAATTCTTCTCATGGTGCTTCAATTGACGAGAAGCATAAGCAATGACCCTACCCTCCTGCATCAACACACAACCAATACCAACTGCTGAGGCATCACAATACACAGTATAAGGATCTAAAGCTGACGGCAGAATCAAGACTGGTGTTGTGGTCAGTGCTGTCTTGAGCTTCTGAAAGCTCTCCTCGCACTCCTCGGACCATAAGAAAGGAACACCCTTCTGAGTCAATCTAGTCAAGGGTGAAGCAATAGAAGAGAACCCCTGAACGAATCGGCGATAATACCCCGCCAATCCCAGAAAGCTACGGATCTCAGTAACTGAGGTCGGTCTGGGCCAACTCTGCACTGCCTCGACCTTCCTCGGATCTACCCGAATACCATCACAGGACACCACGTGCCCTAAGAACGCCACGGACTCAAGCCAGAACTCACATTTGGAGAATTTAGCATATAGCTTCTCCTCCCTCAATCTCTGCAACACAATACTCAAATGCTGAGCATGCTCCTCCCGACTACGGGAGTAGACTAGAATGTCATCAATGAACACAATCACAAATGAATCCAAATAAGGCCCGAACACACTGTTCATCAGATGCATAAATGCTGCTGGGGCGTTGGTCAACCCAAACGACATCACAAGAAACTCATAATGACCATATCGGGTCCTGAATGCAGTCTTCATAATGTCGGACTCTCTAATCTTCTGCTGATGGTAGCCTGAACGAAGATCAATCTTCGAGAACACCCTAGCTCCCTGGAGCCGATCAAATAAATCATCAATACGAGGCAGAGGATACTTATTCTTCACTGTAACTTTGTTCAGCTGCCTGTAGTCAATACACATCCTTATGGATCCATCCTTCTTCTTAACAAACAGGACTGGTGCACCCCACGGTGACACACTCGGCCGAATGAACCCCTTATCTAGGAGTTCCTGGAGCTGCTCCTTCAATTCCTTCAACTCAGCTGGTGCCATCCGATACGGAGGAATAGAAATAGGCTGAGTGTCTGGCACCAAATCGATACCAAAATCAATATCCCTATCCGGCGGCATGCCCGGCAGGTCCGAGGGAAACACATCAGGAAAGTCTCGCACAATGGGAACAGAATCAATACTACTGGGAGTCTGGGCCTCGACCTCCCGCACAAATGCTAAATAAGAGAGACATCCCTTCCCAACCATTCGTCGGGCCTTGAGGAAAGATATTACCCTGCTAGGTACATACTCAGTCGTGCCTCGCCACTCGATCCTCTGAATGCCCGGCATAGCCAAAGTGACTGTCTTAGCATGACAGTCCAGAATAGCATGACATGGAGATAGCCAGTCCATGCCCAATATAACATCAAAATCAATCATGCTGAGAAGCAACAGGTCTACTCGGGTCTCCAGACCTCCAATAGTGACCAGACAGGACCGGTATACGTGGTCCACAACAATAGTATCCCCTACCGGGGTAGATACGTGCACCGGCAGCTCAAGACTCCCTCGGGTCGTGCCCAAATGAGGAGCAAAATATGTAGACACATAAGAATAAGTAGAACCGGGATCAAACAATACTGAGGCATCTCTGTGGCAGACTGAAATAATACCTGTAATGACAGCATCAGAAGCAACGGCCTCGGATCGGCCCTGAAAAGCATAGCATCTAGCCTGTCCGCCTGATCGGCCTCCCCCCGAGAGCGACCCCTAGTTGTCTGACCCTCACCCCCAGCCGGCGGGGCGGGTGCCGAAGTAAAAGGACCGTATGACGAGGGCCGCCCTCTCGCCGATAAGATCCGGAAACAAGACGGGGACACTCCCTACGGTGGTGCCCAAACTCTCCGCACTCGCAGCAACTCCCCGGTGCTGGGTACTGAGACTGATAAGGACCTCTGGCGCTGGAGTGGCCAGCTGATGAACTAGGCCGAGATGAACCCTGAGCGGATGGGGCCTGTGAAGAACTCTAAGCTGGCATGGCAGTGAGAGATGGCTGGCTCTGGTGCGAACCCTGATAACCCTGTCTAGAACACCATCTGCGACGATCGGAGTGACCCGACTGGGAAGATCTGAAAGAGCGACCTCGGCTCTGCTGGCTCTGGCCTCTGGTCTGGGTGCCACTAGAACTAACCTCGAGGCCTCTTGGCCTCCCTCTCATCCCGCTGCATGCGACGATCTGTCTCTATGTCGCGAGCAATATCCACGGCATCCTCAAATGTACGACTCAAAACCCTCTCCCGAGTCATCGGAATACGAATGGGATAAATGAGGCCGTCCACGAAGCGCCCAATCCTCTCTCTGTCGGAATGAACCAACCACGGTGCATATCTGGACAACTCTGTAAACCCGATCTCATACTCTGACACTGACATGTCCCCCTGATGGAGACCCTCAAACTGCCTACGCATCTCCTCTCTCTTAGATCGAGGCACCTATTTCTCCGGCTGGCATGTGGCTCTTATAAGCCTCCCACCAAGCGAAGGCTGGCCCCTGAAACTGAAAGGTAGTGAAAGATACCCCACTGGACTCCAAGATCCCCACCGTTGGACTCCAAGATCCCTGCCGTACAAAGCATCCAACGGAACTTGTCCAGAAAACCTTGGGCGTCCTCGCTCGGAGCACCGGTGAACACTAGAGGAGATAATCTGCTGAACCTTTCGAGATGACGCTGCTCGTCGTCAGTCATAGATGGGCCCCTGTCCCCCTGAACTTGAACTACTAGCTGTATTGGAACCACACACTGAACTGGAGAAGTCAGGTGTCTACATGTCCTGTACTGCTGGCTCTGGAGTGCGTGTTGCGGGGGTTTGATGACCACCCCCTATCCCTGATGCAGCTACTACGGTGGTAACTGAAACTGCCTGTGCTAGGCCAGTGCAAACCGCTAATATATGAGCCAGGGTCTCATGTAGACTCGAAATAACAATGGGCACAGCTGGTGCCTAAACTAGTGCTGCCGGAGTCTCAGCAACTAGAGGTTGTGGGTCAGCTGGCACTGCCTCAGCTGCCCTATCTCTGCCACGACCATGGCCACGTCCACGACCTCTAGCAAGTGGTAGTGGTGGTCGTCCGCCTCATCCGGAAACCCGAGTCCTCGCCATCTGCGAGAGAATAGAATGTCAAAATTCAGTATCAATCAAGTACGCACAATAAGAATTCCAAGAATTTGAAACTTTCCTAAAAGGTTTGCAGCCTCCCGAGGATAAAGTACAGGCGTCCCCGCACCGATCCACGAGACTCTACTAAACCGGCTCATGACTCGCGAGACCTGTTAACCTAGGCTCTGATACCAACTTGTCACGACCCAAACCCCGGTCGTGATGGCGCCTAACACAATGCTAGGCAAGCCCGACCATAATAATCCCTTAAACCAGCCAGTTATTAATCAAATTAAACTTAAACAGTAAATGATCATATCAGGTGATAACCGAAACGTAAAACATATAAAATACGGTCCCAACCATATCGTGGTGTCACGAGACTGAGCCTCTACAGAATAGCATCCTAATACAATCAAGTCTAGGCAAATAGGAAATCAACAAGATGATAAAGAAGGAGAAAACAAGCTCGGCGGACGCTGGCAGCTACCTCGTAATCTCTGCAAAAGTAGACAAGAATCAGCAGCTACAATGTCTCAACTGCTCTCGGGCACCTGTGGATCTGCACAGAAAGTGCAGGGGAGTGGGGTGAGTATATTTCAACTCAGTGAGTAACAATAATAAATAACAACTGAAGGTAAGAACTCCGTGCTATCACTTAGCAGTTCTAAGGCAACCCTCACAGGTACGTCATCACTATAGAAATGCTCAAATCCCCAATCCACGTTTACCTCTACAAGATTCTACACTGATCCAACCCTCACTCGTACCCCTACGGTGTACGGCCATCTCAACATGTAAAGACACATACCTATGTCTATAATGTATAAGTATTTAAGTAGATAATAGGATATGATTAAGTATAATGCTGCGGCGTGCAGCCCGCTTCACTAGTGAATTTTCGCATACCAAGTGTGGTAAGCCAGAAGAACACCCTTTGCTGCCATCTTTTGAAGTTAGTTCGAGAAAATTTCTTCGATTTCTCGATCGGAGGAACAACAATGCGGCTTGACGAGGCTATCGTCGTTGCTTCAACAGTCACAGAAGGATTTCTATCAACAGTAGAAGAAATCAATTAATGAAAAAATCAAAACAATAAATAATATTGTAATCAATAAATATTACGTAATAAAAACAACTAAGGTTTTCATATACTGTTTTACAGAAAATTGATGAATTTTTTATGTTCTTCAAATCGTTTTCTGAATTTCAATATCCTGATGAAGTTTTTATATCATCAAATCAGTATAGTAAACTTCAGACATAATACATAATATAATTTCCTTAAGATTGTTACAAATCTGTACTGCTGTAAATAAATTAAATAATAATCTTTCTGAAAAATAAAATAGAAAGTTCGTATAAAATAAAATTCCGAAAATAGTAGACTTCTTCAAAAATAAATTCTGAAAACGCTTTAGGAACAAATCGAGCTCACTGAATACTCAGTGTGTCCTTAAGAAAATTGTTTCCCTCAAGTACCCGATATTGTGGAATATATCCTCCCAGGATAAAACGATTTAACTCACCAATGTATCAGTACCTAAAACTCTGGTGATCGGTGAACCACTCAATGATCGTAAGACACACTGGAATATTTTGTGCAGAAGACGAAAACGATTCAGAAAATTTAGTAAGTAAATATTCTGGGATTTGAAAGTCTATTTATAGCCAACTAGGTGATGTTTTTGAAGAGGTTTGCAACCTTTCAGAATAGTCATGACTGTTGGAACAGGTGTGATCCTTTGAAGAGGTTTGTAACCTTTCAGAACAGTCATGGCTGTTGGAACATGTGACCCTCTTAAGAGGTTTGCAATCTTTCAAAATAGTCATGGCTATTGGAACAAGTGTGAAACGCTGAAGAGATTAGCAACCTTTCAAAATTGTCATGGCTATTGGAACAGGTGAGACACTGTTTCAGAATAGATATGGCTGTTGGAAATTTTTTGCGGGAAATTTAAAACGAATTTAAATTAATCCGGGAAAGAAAAACGAGCTAGATCGGACCGGGTCGCGGGTCTCCCTCTATTTCTTTTCCCACCATTTTTCATTCATACCTCTTTTGTTATTTATTAAATAACAAACCAAATATGTGACACCCTAAGTGAATCTCATATCGACAAACACACAGGAAAAATACTAGATATATAAATAAATAAGTCTTAGACTTTAATGACATATTTTAAAATCATTTAATTCTAAGTTCAAAACAAATAATATTACTAGTGAGCTTAACGGTTACACTAAGCCTTACGCCGTGCCGATTTAAATTAATCTATGCCTCAATAGTGATACAAAACACACAAAAATGGCAAGAGATGGGTTGTTTTATGGGAAGATTTGGCACAACACGTGCAATTTTAGTATGGTCATGTTCCCTCTTCATGGATCAATGCAATTTTAGTATGGTCATGTTCCCTCTTCATGGATCAACAACATTCAACGTGATGCCAGCCATAGTTCCGGGGAATCTGTAGGCCCCAGTATGAATATAGATATCTGTAATTTGATTACTCACTTAGTGCTGTTTACTTTAGTCGGTGGCAGTATTAAAATATGCAACAATCCACTTTATCAAGATTATTTTTCTCGATACCCTTTTTTCTCTAATTTCTTAGAAGGAAATACAAAACACCATGAACATATGACTCAAATTTTGCTCTTACAATTATAAACAACACTGTTTTCAGCTATTATTTAAATAAATACGAAATAAAAATAAAACACTCAATTAACCTAGGATAACATTAATTTTTACACAGAATGGGAGAAACTCAGTTATCAGTAAAAGTTATTTTTCCTTTGTAAATATTTCAACTCTCTGTCTCACTCCATATTCATAGTGTGTCCTAATTTAATAAGTGTCAATAACTACCGTGGAAATATATTATTGTGGTCAAATAATTTTGAAGTTGACTATTAAAATTTAAAGTCAATTATATAGATCAGTTGAAGTTGTTCGGATGCAGCAAATATTTTTACCTATCCTTTTTCACTTAAGCAAAACAAAAAATCATAAAGAAAAATAAAATAAAATAAAATAAAATAAAGATAATGCGATGATACAAGTGGGAGTGTGTTTAAATTTATGATGCTAAAAGACTCTTGTTTGAAGCAGGACATCTGGTCAATATTCATTTATACAGACATTTATTTCTTTGTCGGACAAATAAAATATTAAGGGACAACCAGTATTTCCAGAAAGAAAGATTAAGAATCGGACTTCAAGTGGAACAAACATCTTCTTATTTAATTAGAAAAAGAACATAAATGAGAGAACACATGTAGCCTGTTAAACAAGAATACATTTTTTTTTTGTTGAAAAAGAGGGTGCACCGCCCATTTACTTAATTTTTTAACTTGAAACTCTAAGTTCATGACTTCAAGACTACATGTCCTTAACTTTTGAACTTAACTTCAGGACTACATGCCCTTAACATTTGAACTTAACTTCAGAACTTCAGGACTACATGTCTTTAACTTTTGAACTTGTAATTTCAGGACTTGAGGATATCTCCTTAACTTTTGAACTTAACTTCACGACTTCATGATACATTGTCCTTAACTTTTGGGATTCTTAACCTAAGTTCGGGACCTATTATCCTTCACTTTTGAGCTTGTTAGTCTAAGTTCAGGACCTCATGACCTATTGTCCTTAACTTTTGAACTTGTAACAGTAAGTTGAGGACCTATTGTCCTTAACTTTTGGGCTTCTTAGCGTAAGTTCAAGATTTATTGTCCTTAACTTTTGAGCTTGTTAGTTTAAGTTCAGGACTTCGGGACCTATTGTCCTTAACTTTTGAACTTGTAATCGTAAGTTCTTGATCTATTGTCCTTAAATTTTGGGCTTCTTAGCCTAAGTTCAGGACATATTGTCCTTAACTTTAGAGCTTGTTAGTTTAAGTTTAGGGCTTCAGGACCTATTATCCTTAACTTTTGGGCTTCTTAGCCTATTCCGAACCTATTATCCTTAACTTTTGAGCTTGTTCGTGGGGACTAGACCATCCAACTAAACCCAATTCATTCTTTTAAACTAGTTAAAACAGTTCATAAGCAGTTTAAATATGACTTAATAATATTAATCAGCGAAAATACAGCCCAACGCAGCCGTAATCGGGGTATCACAAGTCACGAGCATCTATTAGAGTGTAAGTACAACCAGAAGGTCTAAACGTACACGAATCAAGAATAATGAATAAAGGGAGGCAAAACAATGATGCGAACGCTGGCAGTCACCCAGTTAAACTCATATATCTCTGACATTGATCAGCCAAACCCGCTACCGGATAAATAAATACCTACGTCTGCACACGGGGTGCAGGGAGTAAAGTGAGTACTCTAACTCAGTGAGTAATAAATGTAAATAACAACTGAGCAGTAAGAAATCATGTAAAGCAAACCATCATGCTATATAGGGGTAGTGTAAACCCTTTTGAGAAAAGCATTAAAGCTATGAAATCTTCAGAAATATCTTAGATCAATTTAAAACCTCTTTTGAAAATGACTTTTTCAGTAGTTACGCAAATGAATGCAAAATAAATAGTGCAGATAAGCATAGAATTCCACTGCTCGGGCACAACACTCAGTTATCAGATAATACCAGAATAACAAGTAAATATTGCAAGAAGAAGCACGGACAACCTATAATGGCAGACAAATGAAATAAGATAAACATATCAAATAGTACCAGTACCGCTGTAGCGTGTAGGCCAATCCACATATTACTGTAGCGTGCAGTCCGATCCATTTATCATCGACAGCACTTACTGGGGGTGTGAAGACTCTGGGAGGGTCCCTTTACGGCCCAAATGCAATATCAAGCCATCTCGTGGCATCAAATCTAGGCCCTCGGCCTCTTATCAAATCAGTATCTCAATGTTGCGATGTGCAGCCCGATCCAAAAGTATCCTCACAATACAGGCCATCGGTCTTACTCAGTCAAAATCACATAAGCCACTAAGGCAACACGAAAAATATGATGCTGAGCCCAAATATTGTTAGAAATATTATTTCAAGTGTTAAAGTAAAATAAACTTGGCTGAGTTTTAAAAATAATGGAAAATACATGACTGAATTCAAGTATAAAATCAGAACAATAAGAAAATATCAACAACAATCCCCGAAGGGTTCAAATAGCTAGCACGAAGCCCAAATATAGCAATCGGCCCAAATATAGCAATCGGCCCAAATTATGATGAACACAAGTAAATTTTAGTCAAATATGCGGTAAATTCATTTAATCGGGACGGGCATCCAAGTCAATTGGGTCATTGTCTTTGTCACGACCCAAACCGGAGGACCATGACTAGCACCCGACCATACTTGCCGAGCACCAACGTACATTTTATCTAACCTTCTTTATTATCTTTTAGGCTGACG
Source organism: Nicotiana noctiflora (assembly GCA_032618575.1). Lineage (NCBI taxonomy): Eukaryota > Viridiplantae > Streptophyta > Magnoliopsida > Solanales > Solanaceae > Nicotiana > Nicotiana noctiflora. The sequence continues at coordinate 8,539 of JASVEL010001187.1, forward strand.
AGACCAATATAAATGGTAGACATGGATCATGAACAACCAACAATAAAATATGATTGCATGAACCTACATAACATGGGATGACCATACAATCAAGAAACTATATACATATGGTACAAGCTACCACGCTAAAATGAAAGACTATACAACAAAAACCAGCCGACAAGGCATACCAAACTATACATGAGTCGACACTTGTCTACGAGCCTCTAAAGGAACATAAGTGCTGCAACATAGCCGGAACAAGGCCGCGACATACCCATAATGTCTATAACAAAAATGCATACCAAGACCAAGGCAAGTCCGGAGAAGGGATCTCGCCAATCATTGCTGAACTGGACAACCTATTGTGATGGGGAAGCTGCACCTGCCTGTCTATCAGGACCTGCAGCACGACATGCAGCGTCCACAAACAAAAGGACATCAATATGAATAAAGTACTGAGTATGCAAGGCAGCGAACCATAAATACGAACAGTAATGTAAGCAAGGATAGAGAATATACAACCCGTAATATCTGAGTACCTCTGAGGGCTACTAATATGAAATCCATGATACATATGTATAAATACATAATCTTTTAAAACATACGCCTCTGTGGGCATCATCATCATCATATCGTACCCGGCCGTAATAGGCTCGGTAAAAACATACCCGGCCATTATAAGGCTCGGTAGAATCGTACCCGGCCACGTGGAGCTCGGTAAAACCCAACTGATCAGTGGTTGCACAATAGGTGCCGTACCCGGCCGACTATAGCGCGGCTCAGTAGAGTAAAATAGATACATATATATAATGCATGCTCGACTCATGGAAACACCTTGTAGACCTTTCGGAGTGACGTAAGGTCGGTATCCTATGTACACCTTATTAGGACTAACTCTTCACTATGAACCTTATAGGAATCAGGGAAGTACCAACAAGATTGATAACATAAGAATAAGAGAAGCAACATCAACATCAATCGTTCCATAAGAGGGGAAACAATGTAAGTACTGCTAGCTTCTAAGAGTAGAGTATCTTTGGAAGCTCGTTCATTATATTATGTACAATCGGAGTCGTGAAAAAGAAGGAAAGAGATAGCTTCACATACCTTGTATATACTGCCACAACCTCAAGCTATGAAAACGTCACGACTCCTTAGTCTACAATAGGAGAAATGACACTATCGTTAACGTTTAAGCGTCGCAACTATTATGTACCAACCACAACCTATTTTGTGATGAAACGGACAGCACCTCCCCTATATATATGACTTCACACCATTCAAAACAATCACCAAACAGCCTAAACAACATCAATAATAAACATATTGAGCCTCCCAAAACAGTCCACACACAACCTAATCACTTCATACATACGACGGCCACTATAGTCGTATCAAACGATCCAAAAATATTACGAAGAACTAGCAGACCACAACCCAACATATATATGGTGTTTCTCCACACCCTGACTCCTCCAAAACTCCACAAAACAGTAATAAAAAACACAGCCCAATAGCAACACAAAACAGTCCACAAAACAGTCCGCTACAAGTGAATAACTTGAACTCACGGCTTCCGATCACCGTCCCGTGAGTTCTTACGTGTATATAACGAATTACCATGAATTCACAGCAGAATAAATGTATGAAATATAGAAGTAAACTCACCTTACTTGTTGGATAACTCAGCCTTTATCTTGGTTCTTCAAACTCTAGTGTTTACCCCCAATTTGAACTTGAAAGAGAGGGAAAATCAATTAAGGTTTGTGGATAATTTTTGGGAGGAAGTTTGCAGGGTTTTAGGTCTGGTTATTTGTGAAATATAAAGAGGGATATATTGCAGAAGAAAAGCCTTTTAATGGGCTCCTTTTCGGACCCGAAATTTCCTCTTTTGGGCCGACATTTAACCAAGTAGCTGACCCACCTACTTGTCACCTAGCAGCTTGTGCAGTCTCACGAAAATGTCTATATCTCTCTATTCCAATGTCGTATTGATAAACGGTTTAATGTGTTGGAAACTAGACTCATTGATCTTCAATTTGGTGGGTAGATCACCCCGTAATTCCGAGTATATTGGGAGAAAATTTTAATAACATTTGGCCTAAAGTTTAAGTAAAACTATGAACCTAAGTTGCAACAACTTTTGTCGACTTTTATTTTATAACTCGTTTGACTTCAAGACTTATGATACGGATGTCATATGATTCATATACCTTAAAAAATGACCTCCTGAGTATATTAAGCATCTATGGGTTTACCCAAAAGTACGAGTTACAACATCCTTGATTCGTTTAACTTCTAATACTTGTTAATCACCCTTATGCACCCTTGTATCACTTAAGATCAATCGGATTAACTTCTTATCATCTCAAGGATAATTCCTTCTTGGATTTGTGTTAACTAACATATGGCATAAACTAACGTGTGTGGATATGGGTTGTAACAGTACGGGGGTCCCAGTCCTGAACCCATCGGCTGTCGGCAAGGGACGGACTGGGAACGGTTCCTTCGGGGACCTTCCCCGGGCATTGAATAGCCAACTCATAAGTGGCACTATTCGAAACGGGATTATTCTATTTATTTCAGAGTCGCCACTTGGAATAAATTAAGGTGTCCCAAGTCACCGATTTATTTAAATCCCGAATCGAGGAAATTTTCGACTTTCCAAATAAAGTCTGCGAACCAGAAATTCTTAGTAAGGAATTCTGTTGACCCGAGGGAAGGTGTTAGGCACCCCCGGATCCCGTGGTTCTAGCACGGTCGCTTCAATTATTATAGATGGCTAAAAATATCTGATTTTATACATGTTTATGAATTATGTGCTTTGATTAAACTTTAAACCGCTTTAAACTGTTAACTTTGCATTTTTATTTTTATTTATTTATTTTTTTAATTTTTTTTTGATTTAAATGCGAATGGTCCATATTTATTTCTATGAAATAATCTAATCATATGAATAACTTTACAACCATAATAGTATTTTAAACATGTATTGGCGACAATTGGGTTTCCATTGTAGCACTACGAGAAAGCTAATATCTTAAATATGCTTAAGCTAACACTTTTAAACAAACTGTTTATCTAATATCGCGAAACAAATTCAGTCCAGAATTGAATAGTTTAAAAAAAAAACAGTTTACACTCCATTATAATCACATGAATTCAACATATGCTATAAAAATGTTAAGCTAATACAAATGGGACTTAATATCAATCTTTTGGAAGTGACTCCCAGGATGACGTTTTATTTCGAAAATCCGATCTCTCGGAGCAAATGGTTACATCAGTTGTGTTCCGAAGACATACCTGGAATTCGAAATCAAAATGGAGGAAAGGATCAGTAAACAGAGCAACAGTGAGCAGCAACAAGACAGTAACCAAAGTGGATTCCAGTGATGATCAAGAATTAGTTTAGAACCGATGAAATCAGTAGCAACAACAATAGGAATCAACAGCAATGCAGCAAAATTCCAGAAGCTTGGAAACTAGTTTTAAAACCAGTATAGAACAGTGGGTATCTGTGTGTGTGTTTCTTTCAGATTCTCAATATGTTAAGCTCTCTCTCTGTTTTTTGTGTGTTAACAGTATGCTATCTGTTCTTTTTGTGTGTTCTCTGCTTCTGAAAACCAGTGAACTCTCTGTTGGTGTGAATCTGTGTGAATTTCCAGAGAATATTCACTGCCTGTGTGTGTATTCTGCCAGTCTATCTGTGAGTCTCTGTGTATACCTCAATGTCTATCTTTCCAGTGAGTTCTCTGCCTCATTTATATCCTCCAAAATAACAAAACAGAATCATTATCCCCCCTCATCAACTCCCCCTTCCAGCCTGTTTTATTCCCTAACTCATGTGCACCCTTTAGTCTTTTTTAGTCATACCCCATGTTCTTTCTCATTTCCAGCATAAAAGACTGCTATTTCTATTTAAAAACATCCCAAAACCAGACCTTTCCTACTTTTTTTTTATTAGAAACATTAATCTGAAGTTCAATCATAATGCCTAATCTGCTGTACAACCAAATTTACTTTAAACCATGTGCATTGCCCTCTTAGTTGCCTAGCTGTTGGCTTTCAGATTCTAAGCTAAACAACTACCAGCAGTTAACTTATAAACTAAAATCAACCAAACAAACCTAATTCAATTCAACAGTGAATCAATGAATCTCGGCCAATGCCGGATTTGTAGCTCTAGTGTTCTAACAAACGAAACGACGAACCTAATCAACGACATTCGTATAGTCGATTACAACAAACAACAATCAATAACACACAATCGATGAACAAATTTTTTCATTCTTCAACACTTAAAGCCGAGAGAAGAAGAAGAAAAATCCAAGAAGCAAGAATTGTTATTCGACTTCAAAAATCGACTCGAATACACACACTTATCAAACAACACTCAATCAATTACGATAATCAATCTCAAAAACAAACAGTGAATTAAGCAAATTCTCGGCTAGAACAGTTCAAAATGAAGAATTGTCTATTCGACGAAATATCGAATCGAGTTCTTATTTTATAGCAACATCATTCATATCAATCAATCAGAAGCAACAAATCGACCAAATAAAACGGTCCCAAGAGATGGAGAAAAACAGAGAATTGCAATGACGGATACAATAAACAAAAATTAACACAAATGAAACAAATACAAATAAAACAAAGAAGAAAGACAGAAGAAAATTACCTCGAACAGTAGAGATGAGAATCAAAACACTCTTTGGGTCGTTCGGACTTGGACTCGGATTTTTTGAAGTCGAATGGACTTTAATTGAAATGTTTTCAAATGAAAACATATCAATTAAAATCTATTGACTTCAATTCCTTTTAATTTGGACAAAAATCCCTAATTCTCAAAGCTAGGGTTCTTGGGGCTCGGTTTTTGGGGTTTGCATGGTTCGGCCTTGATTCGAAGGGAATCAATGTTCGTTTGGCTATGAGGGAGGTCAAGGGATGACATGGGGTGAGTTTGGGGGAATTTGGTATGGATTGGGCTTTGGCTCGAATCTTTAAGTGAAGATTCGAGAAGACCCGAGTTGATTCGAGCCAAACTGATGACGGATTCGTGTTCAGGGGGTTAAGGAGATTAACTGGTGTTAATTTGGTGGTGTTTGGGATGGTGGCCGCCGGGTTTCAGGCGGTGGAGAAGGGGGGCGGCGTTAGGGTTTCGGTCTTTGGTGTTGTTGTTCTCATGGAGAAGGGTGAAGGGGGAAATGATGTGGGGAAAACGGGTTTGGGGGGTGTTTAGTGTATTAAAATCAAACTTTTAATCTTAGCCGTTGGATTATAACAACCAACGGCTGAGATCAAATGAATTAAATTAAAACGGGGTCGTTTGGAGGGGTAACGGGTGGTGGATTGGGTCGGTTTGACGGTGGGTTGGTTTTGGACCGGTTTTATTTGGGTTGGATTTGGGTATGTGATTGGGCCTGGTTTTAATTTCAAAAAATGGCCCAGTCCGGTTTTTCTTTCCTTTCACTTTGTTTTCTTCTATTTCTTTTATTTTCCTTTTGATTCCTAATTACCAAAAGTTCTAACATAAATTATAAAATCAAAATTACCTTAAAAATACTAATTAACTCTTACTAATATTTATCACAAATGATTAAATACCAATGTTAAAAAAAAATCACACAAATTTTGTCACTAAACACTAAATATGCAAGAAATACATTATTTTGTGATTTTTTTCATTCATTTCATTTTTTTTTGTAAAATAAACTTAACTACTCCTAATTGCAAAGTTAGATCAAAAAATGCAAATGCGTCATATTTTTGTATTTTCATTAATTTAAACACATATAATCACGCACATACGAACACAAAAAATTACCAAAAATATCACAAAAATTCACAAAAATGCACACAATAAAATAGACTATTTTTGTTTTGATTTTGTGGGAGTAATTCATGTTAGGCAAAAATCACGTGCTCACAGCTGCCCCTCTTTGCGCGAAAACTACGAAGAGTTTTTCGTGCAAAGATAAATGAGCAAATATGAGCGATTTTTGCCCGTTTGAATACTCCGTGGGAAGCATTTTGAAAAAGTTTGACCGAGCCTTTGCTTCGGAGGTCTCCTACATATCCTGGGCTAAACAGGAATCAGGTCAATGTAGTTCGGGAAGTTTTGGTAGCTGGGACTACCGTGGACCGACACTTTGTTGTTACTGTTGCTACCGTTGCTGTTGTTGCTGCTTACTGCTTACTGACCTCCTTATTACTCCAAAAGAGAAACTAAAGCTGAACTAGCTATGCTATCAAACTATGAGTTACAAGATTCCTATCTATGATTCTCTTGAAAACTTGATCTTGAATCTTAGCTGATTTGCTGTAGACCTCGATCTGAATCTTGATGCTCCACAAGCTGTACGTGCTCGTTTATTTCTGTAACATTGAGCGAAACGGAGTCGGCGGAGCTTGTTACTTCAATCATTTTCTGAGCAATCCGCGCCTTTGTTTACTCCAACGTTTGAAATCTTTTCTCTCGGTTCTTTTCTTCTTTTCTTCACTCTGGATTGATGTTCCATTTGTAGGTTATCTCGATCCTTACATCCCGAGGTCAAACCTATTTAGACAACAAAACAAACAAACGAACGAAATTTTTCTCCCCCAGTTTTGCTAGGAAAATTTCGTGAGTTAGTTGTGACACAGAAAGTGATTAAAAGACTCTTTGGTATTGGGTAAGAAAGTCATGGTTTCACAAACGTTCAACGGCTTTCTGGCCGGGATTTTGTAGAAGAGTTTCACGGCTTTCTGTCCGGAATTCAAACAATGTCTAACGGTCTTTGGCCGCTAGAATCTCGGTTTTTTGGCCGGGGTCAAAACAAATGGCTCCGCAGTTTTCTGACTGGGAGATCCTCGGTTTTCTGACCGGGATAAAAGTTTCACGGCTTTCTGGCCGGAATTCAAACAATATCTAACGGTTTTTTGGCCGTCAGATCCTCGGTTTTTTGGCCGAGGTAAAAGTAAATGGCTCCGCAGTTTTCTGACTGGGGAGATCCTCGGTTTTCTGACCGGGGATAAAAGTTTCGCGGCTTTCCGGCCGGAATTCAAACAATATCTAACGGTTTTTTGGCCGTCGGATCCTCGGTTTTTTGGCCGGGGTAAAAGTAAATGGCTCCGCAGTTTTCTGACTGGGAGATCCTCGGTTTTCCGACCGGGATAAAAGTTTCACGGCTTTCTGGCCGGAATTCAAACAATATCTAACGGTTTTTGGCCGTCGGATCCTCGGTTTTTGGCCGGGTAAAAGTAAATGGCTCCGCAGTTTTCTGACTGGGAGATCCTCGGTTTTTTGGCCGGGGTAAAAGTAAATGGTTCCGCAGCTTTCTGACTGGGGATCCTCGGTTTTCGACCGGGATAAAAGTTAACGGCTCGCAGCTTTTCGACCGAGATCCTCGGTTTTTTTGACCGGGATAAAAGTTAATGGCTCCGCGTTTTCGACCGGGAGATCCTCGGTTTTTTTTGACCGGGATAAAAGTTTCACGGCTTTCGGCCGGAATTCAAACAATATCTAACGGTTTTTTGGCCGTCGGATCCTCGGTTTTTGGTCGGGGTAAAAGTAAATGGTTCCGCAGTTCTTGACTCGGGAGATCCTCGGTTTTCCGACCGGATAAAAGTTTCACGGCTTTCGGCCGGAATTTAAACAATATCTAACGGTTTTTTGGCCGTCGGATCCTCGGTTTTTTGGCCGGGTAAAAGTAAATGGTTCCGCAGCTTTTCGACCGGGAGATCCTCGTTTTTCTGCGCGGATGAAAGTTTCACGGCTTTCGGTCGAATTCAAACAATATCTAACGGTTTTTTTTTTGCCGTCAGATCCTCGGTTTTTTGGCCGGGTAAAAGTAAATGGCTCCGCAGTTTTCTGACCGGGAGATCCTCGGTTTTCTGACCGGGATGAAAGTTTCACGGCTTTCGGTCGAATTCAAACAATATCTAACGGTTTTTTTTAGCCGTCGGATCCTCGGTTTTTTGGCCGGGTAAAAGTAAATGGCTCCGCAGTTTTCTGATCGGGAGATCCTCGGTTTTCGACCGGGATAAAAGTTTCACGGCTTTCTGGTCGGAATTCAAACAATATCTAACGGTTTTTTGGCCGTCGGATCCTCGGTTTTTTGGCCGGGGTAAAAGTAAATGGCTCCGCAGCTTTCTGACTGGGGAGATCCTCGGTTTTCTGACCGGGATAAAAGTTTCACGGCTTTCGGCCGGAATTCAAACAATATCTAACGGTTTTTTGGCCGTCGGATCCTCGGTTTTTTGGCCGGGGTAAAAGTAAATGGCTCCGCAGTTTTCTGACTGGGAGATCCTCGGTTTTCTGACCGGGGATAAAAGTTTCACGGCTTTCTGGCCGGAAAGACCCTCGGTTTTTCTGACCGGGGTCCAAACAGATATTGGACTGATATGATTTGATTCTCTTTTTCGGAGTTTTCATTTTCTTTTCTTTCATTTTTTTTGGCCTTCTTTTAGGCGTTCTTTTTTAAACATCAACAAATGCATAGGATAAATCTCTAAAAGAAACTTACCTTTTATGTGTTTTCCTTGTTCCAAAGCCATTTCAAAGCTTGCGTATTTCACTTATTTGAGTGGTACCTTCTTCTTGCACAATTAAACAGACCTGCTTTCAACAAAGAACATTTTATCAGTTAAAAAAAAGTGGTTGGCTTTGCGGCCTTGGTTATCTTCATTGCTTGATTGTTTCCCCATTTTCATTGAGAAGTTCGCTACCAATTGTCTTTGGGGTGACTTCCTTTCAAACTGACCGGGTTCATTCCCAGAACTCCATGGGGATTTTCCGTGTAGGTTCCATCCTTCTGCCTTATTCCGTCTCTTCTAAGACCCTAGCCTTTGATTTCCATTTTCTTTCTAAAACTCTTTTCCTTTGGAAACAATCGATCATTACGATCCAATCGTGGATTGTAACAATACACCACTGAGGCTGTTTTTCTTTTCTTCTTTACCAGGCGGAGTCCTGTAAAACTGGTCCCGTCACCTTCCTTTGTAATATTTTCAGAATTAAAATTAAACCGAAAGGGATTCAAAGAAGAAGAATGAATCAAAGAATGGAAAAACGTATCAAAGATAGAGGAGTCCCTTTCGAGGGAGAAAAGAAGGACTTATCTGAGATATATGCTGACTTTAACCAACATGACATGCTCTTCGGACTAGATGCTTGATCGTCACAAAACTCCCATTTTCTTATGAACCAAAACGGGTCTATATTTCCGAGCTAAAGAGCCGTGCCAGGACCTCTCGTGGTGAAACAAACTTTTCGGTTGATAGCGCCCTTTGCGGGTTTTCGCCAATCGACCTCTCTCATTTCTCTTCTTACCATCGCCAGATAGCACTCTTTGCGAGTTTTTACCAACAGGCTCTCTCATTTTTCTCTACTTCCATCGTCTTATGGTGCCCGAAGGTTTTCACCAATAAGACTCTCTCATTTTATTTCTTTTCATTCCAGGAACCCCGGATCGCAACAATGATGTTTTCACAAATTCCAATCGATCTTGAAGGAATTGTACTCGGTTCGGGTAACAAGAAATGTAAACAAAATTACAACTTTGGAATCATCTTGACGGATCTTAAACCGAATCAAAAATATCATCTGCCCCAATTTCATTTTTGGGGAAACCGGGATTTTTGATTTGGTGTGACTGAACCTCAGGGAGAGGTTGCCTACGTATCCTTTCGGAATCAAGTCAGAACGTAGTTCAGAAACTTTGTTTTTTTTTTTTTTTTTTTTTTTTTTTTTTTTTTTTGGTTTGGTTTGGATTCCAAAGAGGGTAGCCAAAAGAAAGTAGCCGGCTCAAAGGGTTTACAAAAGGGTTGGTAGTGTTTGGGTAGCGGGAATAAAAGCCTTCAATCATTTCGATTTGTGAGGACCTCCTTGAAGCAAGTTCAGACATAATACCTTTTCACAGCATCTGCATTCACAGCCGTTTCAGGATCTTTTCCTTCCATGTCTCCCAAGTATAATGCCCCTCTTGGCAGTATCTTCCTAATGATGTATGGTCCTTTCCAATTAGGAGCGAATTTTCCTTTCGCTTCCTCATGATGTGGAAGAATGCGTCTTAAGACCAACTGACCTACTTCAAAATTTCTCGGTCGTACTTTCTTGTTGTAAGCACGAGCCATTCTCTGTTGGTACAGTTGTCCATGACAGACCGCAGCCATTCGCTTCTCATCGATCAAAGTTAATTGTTCCAAACGAGTCTTAACCCATTCGCTATCTTCAATCTCTGCTTCAACAATTGTACGAAGTGAAGGAATTTCTACCTCTGCCGGTATCACAGCCTCAGTTCCATAGACTAGCAGGTATGGAGTTGCTCCCACCGATGTGCGTATTGTAGTACGGTATCCCAGTAAAGCGAACGGTAATTGTTCATGCCATTGTCTAGAACTTTGGATTGTCTTTCTCAAAATCTTCTTAATGTTTTTGTTTGCTGCTTCCACGGCACCATTGGCTTTGGGCCGATAAGGGGTGGAGTTCCTATGCGTTATTTTGAATTGCTCGCATATTTCTTCCATCAAATGACTATTCAAATTCGCAGCATTGTCTGTGATGATAGTTGCGGGTATACCAAAACGACAGATAAGATTTGAGTGTACAAAATCCACCACAACTTTCTTGGTGACTGATTTGAGAGTGATGGCTTCAACCCATTTCGTGAAGTAATCGATAGCCACCAATATGAATCGGTGTCCATTCGAAGCTTTCGGCTCAATCGGGCCGATGACATCCATTCCCCAAGCGACAAATGGCCACGGTGCCGACATAGGATGCAACTCAGTTGGAGGTGCATGAATCAGATCTCCATGTACCTGGCATTGATGACATCTTCGGACAAAACCGAAACAATCTTTCTCCATGGTCATCCAATAATAACCTGCTCGAAGGATTTTCTTGGCTAAGACATAACCATTCATATGAGGCCCGCATACTCCTGCATGTACTTCGTGCATGATTCTTCCTGCTTCTTCGGCATCAACACACCTTAAAAGGTTAAGATCTGGGGTTCTTTTGTACATGACCTCGCCGCTCAAAAAGAAACCACCTGCATGTCGCCTAATGGTCCTCTTTTGATCTCCAGTAGCATGTTCTGGGTATTCTTGCGTTTTCAGAAATCTCCTGATATCGTAATACCATGGCTTGACGCTTGGTCCTTCTTCGATCGCATTGCAATAACCGTGGCTTTCCCTGATTTGAATTTCCAAGGGATTGACATGGGCGTTGCCCGGATAAGGTAGCATTGAAGCTAAAGTGGCAAGTGCATCAGCTAGTTCATTGTGACATCGTGGGATATACCTGAACTCTATCGATGCAAATCGCTTGCCAAGAATGTTCACGTGCTATCGATAAGGGAGGAGTTTAACGTCTCGAGTTTCCCATTCACCTTGAGATTGTTTGATAATTAAATCTGAATCTCCCATGATCAACAAATCTTCGACACCTTGATCAATTGCCATGTTCATACCCATGATACAAGCTTCATACTCAGCCGTATTGTTCGTGCAGAAGAAACGGAGCCTAGCCGTGGCCGGATAATGCTGACCAGCAGGAGAGATCAAGATTGCCCCGATCCCTACACCTTTAGCGTTTACCGCTCCATCGAAAAACATTTTCCAAGCATGATTGTCGTCCGAAACAACTTCTGTCGTATTTACCTCTTCATCAGGAAAGTAGGTATTCAATGGTTGATACTCTTCGTCGATCGGGTTCTCGGCCAAATGGTCCGCCAATGCTTGGGCCTTCATTGCCGTGCGAGTGACATAGACTATGTCAAACTCAGTGAGCAGGATTTGCCACTTCGCCAATCTTCCGGTGGGCATCGGTTTCTGGAATATGTACTTCAAAGGATCCAACCGAGTAATGAGGTGAGTCGTATGGGCTTGGAGGTAGTGTCTCAATTTCCGAGCGACCCAAGTTAAAGCACAACACGTTCTTTCCAGCAAAGTGTACTTGACCTCATAACTAGTGAATTTCTTGCTCAGGTAGTAAATCGCATGCTCTTTCTTCTCTGCCGCATCACGTTGTCCGAGAACACAACCAAAAGAGTTTTCCAAGACCGTTAAATACAAGAAAAGAGGTCTCCCCGGCTCTGGCGGGACTAAGACTGGAGGGTTTGACAAATATTCTTTGATCTTGTCAAAAGCTTCTTGGCATTCAGTTGTCCATTTGATTGCAGCGTCTTTCTTCAACAACTTGAATATGGGTTCACATGTGGAAGTCAACCGAGCGATGAACCTACTGATGTAGTTCAGTCGGCCTAGAAGACTCATTACATCTTTCTTTGTTCTCGGGGGAGGTAAATCCCGGATGGATTTTATCTTTGTGGGATCTAATTCAATACCTCTTCTACTGACTATGAAACCCAAAAGTTTACCTGACGGGACTCCAAAAGCGCATTTGGCCGGATTCAGCTTCAAATCGTACTTCCGCAACCTCTCAAAGAATTTCCTCAAGTCTCGCACATGATCGCCTTGAGTTCTGGATTTGATGATCACATCGTCCACGTACACCTCTATTTCCCGATGCATCATGTCGTGGAAAATGGCAGTCATAACTCTCATGTATGTTGCTCCTGCGTTTTTCAAACCGAATGGCATGACTCTGTAACAGTAAGTCCCCCAAGGTGTGGTAAAAGCAGCCTTCTCGGCGTCCTCTTCATCCATCAACACTTGATGATATCCCGCATAACAATCCACAAACGACTGTATCTCATGTTTGGCACAGTTATCAACAAGGATGTGAATGTTCGGTAAAGGAAAGTTATCTTTGGGACTCGCTTTATTCAAATCTCGGTAGTCAACACATACTCGAGTTTTTCCATCTTTCTTTGGCACGGGCACAACATTAGCCAACCACGTGGTGTATTGTACCACTCGAATTACCCCCGGTTTTCAACTGCTTAGTGATTTCTTCTTTTATTTTATCACTGATGTCAGTCTTGAACTTTCTTTGCTTCTGTTGCACCGGGCGACAGTCATGGTAGATTGGTAATTTGTGCACCACTAGGTCAGCTCCTAATCCTGGCATGTCGTCGTAAGACCAAGCAAACACGTCTTTAAATTCAAACAAGAGTTGGATTATTGCATCTCGTGTTTTCTCATCCGTGTGGATGCTTATCTTGGTCTCTCGGACCTCTTCATCAGTTCCCAAATTAACCGGTTCGGTGTCATTCAAATTTGGCTTAGGTTTATTCTCGAAATGTTCCAATTCTCGATTTATTTCCCTAAAAGCCTCATCTTCATCGTATTCCGGTTCTTGGTTCATTATTTCCAGATTAGGTGGCGTGTTCGGATTTGAGCACGAGTTCCGCAAGCATGTCATGTTATTTAAAGCCGCATTATTAGGACTGAAAAGAAAGAATAAATAACAAAATTAGAAAGAGTGCAAAAGTAAGGAAATATTTATTTTATTTTCTTGGAATTTTCTGAAAACAAACAAAATTACATCGGAGAAACCAAAAATACAAGAAAACAAAGAAAAACATCCAAGCTACGTCCTGAAGTAACTTGTGATGAAGGAAAAACGACAGGACAAATCTACCAGAACTCCCGCCTGATTGGGAAGGGCGTGGCTTTCCAATTTTGCAATTTAGCTTCAGGGCCCACATACAGCACCTCAGCGGTGCTTGTTCCTTCTCCCGATTGGACCATATTAACATCATAGAGCATTTGCCTCACGGCCCCGCATATTTCTTCAATTTCCTCCGCTGTGAAGACCTCGTCTTCTTCTTCTTCACTGTACCTTGGTCGGACAAAAGTTTGGTACAGATGCGGCAATGGTTGCGGCAGAACCCATCCTTTCTCCTTTCTCTTTTTGGCCCATCTTTCATCTTCAGGGGTTGGGCGAAAGCCCACTCCGAAAAACTTTTCAGCTACAGGTAAAGTTATCAGCTTCGGCACTCCTTGTAGGGACTTTCCTAAACCTTTTCCCGGCTGGAAGCCATGTTTAATCATTTCTTTCGCCACCATGATGGAGGCATTAGACAAAAAAGGTTGGGGGAGAGGGTTCCCTTCTTCGTGTTGATCCGCCAACACAATCTCGAAAGCTTGATAGACAATGTTTTCGCTTCCCGCTTCCGCTTCCAAGCAAGGTATGGATGGATCTCGATAAATTGATTGCTCATCTTCCCCGTGGACCACGATCTCTTGTCCCTTGTGCTCAAATTTCAACATCTGATGGAGGGTAGAGGGCACAGCTCCGGCCGCATGAATCCATGGTCTCCCTAGAAGAAAATTGTAAGAAGTGTCCATATCCAAGACTTGGAATGTCACTTCGAAGTCCACCGGGCCGATGGTCATAATTACATCAATCTCTCCGACAGTATCTCTTTTCACACCGTCAAAAGCTCGCACACATATGTTGTTAGGCCGAATCCTTTCAGCTCCGATTCCTATGCGGCCTAAAGTGGAAAGTGGGCATATGTCCACCCCCGAACCCCCATCAACCATGACCCTCTTCATATAGTAGCCTTCGCTTTTGACAGTCAAATGCAAAGCTTTGTTGTGGGCGGCACCCTCCAAAGGCAAATCAGCTTTACTGAAGGAAATCTGATTGATCGCGAAGAATCTTTCCGTCATTCTTTCAAGTTGTTCGGATGAAGTCTCAATAGGCACGTATGCCTCATTCAAAGCTTTTAGCAAGACCTTTTGATGTTCAGTAGACTTCATTAGAAGGGACAACATCGACACCTGCTCTGGGCATTTACGCAGTTGGTCTATCACCTCATAATCATGCATTTGCATCTTTTGAAAAAAGACCTCGGCCTCTTCAGCACTTACAGGTTTCTTCGACGGGAAACGCCTTTGTGTGGCGTTATTTACCTCCTGTGTGTTTAAGTACTTCTGTCCTAAGACACTCTCAGATGAATTTCCCACGATCTCTTTCCCTTTGCGCATAACAAGCGTTCGTTGGTAGCTCCAGGGTACTGCGGATGGATCTGTCATTGGTTTTTGTTGCACGCGTGCAATAACCACAGGTTCATCTGGTTTTCGGGCCACATAAGTTCCCTTTGGTACATACATTGATGTTTCTCTCTTTAAATGGAACTTCTTGGGGGCACCTATGGATAATGGTTTTTCCACTCTACCTCGTGGGAGGTAAAGGACTCCACCCTTCTGAGACGATGCCTTCAATTCAATCGTCTTTTCGGATTTGGTTTCAAGAGCTTCAACCTTTTTCCCCATTTTCTCTTGTTTCGGGTTAGCCTCAGGACGCTTCTCTATGTTGGCGATGGCGATTATCGCTTTCAAAGCTCTGGGTCAAATTCTTTGTCGTCACAAATCATCCCAATCACCGGTCCGTTGTTGTGGGCTGGTAATGGGTTGTTTGTCACATTTGGGATGTCTTCATCTGCGAAGACGATCCTCCCTTGATTGATCAATTCTTGCACTGCCTTCTTTAACGTCCAACAATTGTCGGTACTGTGTCCTTCAACACCCGAATGATATGCACAGTATATTCCCCTCTGGTAGGCAGGAGAGTCTGGATTCTGCCTGTTCTGCGGAACGGGCTGCAGTAGGTTCTCTTGCCTGAGTTTTGGAAAAAGAGTGGAATACGGCTCCCCAATCGGTGTAAAGCTCGTTTTGGGTTGCTCACGGTGGCGAGCGTTATTTGGCCGTGGATTATACTGGTTTGGGTAAGGAGGTTGGTTTCTCTGGAATGGAGGTGGATTCCTGTTGGCTGGTGGCTGTGGCCGTGCCTGAGGTTGAATGTTCATGACCGCATAGGGTGGAGGCGGAGGAGCATAAGCCATGCCGTGATGTGGATAGTAATGTTGGGGGACCCTGTCGGAGAATACCTGCCTTGAGGTTCGATATCTCCTGTCTTCTACCGCTGCCATAGCAGATTCTTCTTTCTTCTTGCTTCGGGGCATCCCTCCAGACCCGCCTTGAATGGCTTGGGAAGTTGCCCGAATGGCCGCTTGGCTCAAAATTCGCCCTGTTTTCAAGCCATTTTCTACCATTTCTCCGATTTTGATAGCTTCGGCGAAAGGTTTTCCCATTGCCGACATCATATTTTGGAAGTAATCGGGCTCTTGAGCTTGGAGAAAAGTCGTGACCATTTCAATTTCGTCCATGGGGGGTTTCACCCTGGACGCTTGCTCTCGCCACTTGATGGCATATTCTCTGAAGCTTTCTGAGGGCTTCTTTTTTAAGTTCGATAGAGAATTCCCGTCCGGCGCAATATCGATGTTGTATTGGAATTGTTTTACAAAATCTCTGGCCAGATCATCCCAGATGTGCCATCGAGATATGTCTTGATCCATATACCACTCCGATGCTATTCCGACCAAACTCTCTCCGAAGTACGCCATCAACAATTCTTCTTTGCCGCCGGCACCCCTCAATTGATTGCAGTATTTCTTCAAATGAGCAATGGGGTCGCCATGTCCGTTGTACTTTTCGAACTTTGGTGTCTTAAAACCTTATGGCAAATGGACGTGCGGGAACATGCACAGATCGGCGTAAGATACACTCTTCTGTCCACTCATACCTTGCATGTTCTTAAAGCTTTGTTCCAAACTCCTCATTCTTTTTGCCATCTCATCCTGCTCGGGGGTCTTTGGATTTTGGCTCGGTAGGAACTCATATCGAGGTGGCTGAGAATATGTATTGGCTGCAACCTGGGTATGGTCCCGTGTGAGCGGTGGTGCCGGGAATGTAAAGGATGAGGAGTCGAAGAAAGGAGCATGTGCGGTGGGGTGCGTTGTGATTGGAACTGGCAATTCAACGGACGTTCTTGCAGATGTATCATGTGGTGCTACCCGAGGATGGGAGGTGGAGGGTGATTCAGAGAGGTTTGTAACATTGGAATACCCGAACAGAGTAGGCGGGTAATTGATGGGGGTATTTGTAATACCGCTTGACCTGAGAAGGATTTCAGGGAACCCAGGGACCAGACTCGGGGGCTCTTTCCCGTTGTTCCAATCGTCCAACATCTCGAGCATGCGGCAACGCAGCATTCTATTCTCTTCCAAAGCCGCCGACTCAGTAGCCGGGATGGTTGTCAGTGAGCTTTCCTCTGAAACGGGAATGGTTGCTAACGGCATTTCTGAAGACATGTCGGCACCCTTTTTTGATCTAGTGAAATAGGAATGAGTACTCTCAGGCTGCCGAACTTTTCCTTTGGACCTTGTGAAGTACGAATGTGGTGCCGGATTACCGCAAAGTCAACCACTTTTACTAAAACCTGGATTTCAGCAAACAAACGGTTAGTCTGAAACAACATAACAGATAAGTAATCTCACGTTGGGTGTGATGCACTTATACAGGTGACAATGTCGCTACATGTATTCGTTTGCGATGCGTCATTCCGGTTTGTATTTTCTTTCGCCTTCATCTTTCATCGATCTTCTTTAACTTCTTTCCCCTCCCCCCTTTTTTTTTCTCATTTTTCATTTTTATTTTTATTTATTTTTTTTTTTTTTTAGTGATGGTCGAATCTTATGTGGATTGCCTACGTATCATGTCCCCGCATGAATCAGACCGAGCGTAGTTCGGAAACAATAGACATAAGATGAAGTGTTCATGAATTTTATTTCAACAAACTTAAAACTTGAAACACTTGCAAAATACAACAATGGAGAAAAACTTGTAAAAGGACAAACGGACTCTAAAACAAAAGACTCTCTTAAGCATGTTCCAACGCCTCGAATCTTTGCGCCCGGGGGGCGTTGTTTGGCCTTGCTGCAGTTCTTGGGGTGAGATCTTTCTGTATACTTCCCAATTCTGCCATGACCTGGTGGACACATTCCATGATTGAAGAAAAGAGGGCAGGCCGAGGTACTTGTTCGCAGTTCAAACACTTCATAGTAATGTAGTGCCCGATCTCATTGATCCTGGTTCTGATTATGTCCTTTTCTCTGAGCAGCTGCCCTATGTGCCTGTTCTTTGCCCCTAATACTTGAGAGTTGCCGGAGACATGGTCCAAGAGCCTATCTATTTGTCTTTCCATCCGCGCCATCAAGTTGTGACAACGGTCTTTATCTGCTTTAGCATCCTGGACTTGCCTGAGAGTTCGCTCTTTAAGAGTGGCATTTGCTTTTCTCAAATCAACGATGATCGCATCATAGTCTTTCTCTACTTGTTGTAGACGGAGTGCTTCTTGGTGGGCCGCTCTCTTCCATTTTGTTCGGATTGCAACCAAAGCCGCTTTTGCCTTCTCCAAGTCTTCTTGGTGTTCAAAGGCTTTTCTTTCCAAATCGTTTATCAGCATTTGATCACTCCGACTCCTCCTTGACCTTTCTGCGGCCAATTGCATCTCTTGAATTCGAGTTTGGAGTGCTTCTCTTTCCTGCTCCCAACCGGCCCTTTCCCGATCGAAGTCAGCCTGTTGTATGTCCATGGCTGCTTCCAGGATTCCTTTGTCTTCTTTTAAAGTGTTGATGCAAGATTGGAAATTTTGTGCTGTTTCATGCTCAACCTCTCTAACTCTGGCTTCTATTTCTCTCTCCCAATCGACGGCATACTTCACTGACCTTTCTGACCTTTGCTCTGGTATTGGTTGGTTGTGGAACCATTCAAGATAAGCGAGACTCACTTCTCCCCGTTCCCGGTCGGCAACCATTTCGTTGATGTCGGAGAGTCGACTACCGAACCAAACCTTCTGTGCATAAGTCTCCCTCGGGGTCTCTTCTGTCACAAATTCCCATACAAATGATCGCATATCCTCAATTGGGGCCCTTTTCTGTTCTCTTCCCAGCTGCCGCATGACACGTAGCGGGGCATATGGTTGGAAACCCCTGAAACCCATTAATATGTAGAATGGGCGGTATGTCGACATATGCATGATTTTGGCGGAGGGAAACCAATAATAATTCCAGGTAAGTTGATCGGCTCTCAACGAGTTGAGGAGTTCTTGCCAAGTCCTCAAGTCTTCTGGAAGGTTACAACGGGCGGCTCTGTTTGTATGACAGCGAATATAATTCAGCCAATCTGCTTTGAAGTTTATCACAATTGGGTGATGGTAGAGATGCTCTATAAACCACATTTGTAATAAAATATTGCAACCCTCAAAATAGTCTTGTCCTTCTTGGCACCGAGTTAAGGCCCGGAAGATGTCTCCTAGTATCATCGGAAGAACAGTGTGTTCCTCGTTACTCCGTAGATATGAGACCACCGCAGCTAAACGGATTCTGATGCGTCCACCACGTTCGGGAAAAACCATGGTTCCCAAAAAGCGATCATGAAAGCATAGATTCTTAAATTTCCCCAGGCGTCATAATTTAGCTGGTTAACAAATTCGACGTTTGAGAATTTCCCAAACCCTTCCTTATCACCAAATCTGTCGTAGAGATAATCTAGTGGCACCCAACCGTTCTCCATACAACCGAGGGGAACCCGCCGGAGACATAGCTTTTTCAAGAAGTTATTCACACTCATCTGCCTAGGAGCTGCAGGTCTCATCTTGTGCAAATCTCTTCCGAGCCCTGTGAGTCCGCCCAATTCTTCCAAAGTGGGTGTCATTTCACAATCCCGAAATTTGAACACATTGCTTGTTGAGTCCCAAAAACTCACTAAAGCTCTGATCACATTTTTATCCGGTTTTATCATCATGATGTCCGGAAGAAATTTGAGGTGCTTGTGAACTTGATTTCTTTCCCAAGCTGAAAAACTAGTCCACCATTTACGGAGCCGATCCGGGGTTTTGTCCTGGACCATGAACATAGGTGGCATTTCGTCTCTCACCCTTTTCTGGCCGATTCGTTGCGAGGAAGTCATGCTGATCCTAGAAAAGATAAAAAATGAACTTAAGATTTTTTTTGTCAAATTTGTTTTTATTATAAAAAAACGAATCTTGTTAATACGACCTTTCAGTACTAGAAGAAGATTTGAAGGCTGTACAACAGGATACTAGTGTGATGTCTATATTTCGTTTTTTGCGAAATTAGTCCTCCGGCGCCCTTTTGAGGCGTTTGGCTATTTTTGCAAAATTTCCTAACTCTCGACTAAGGACAAAATTCCTAATTCTAATATTTTTATTATTTATTTTTTTTTATTTTTTATTTTTTTTATTTTCTTAAAAAAAATCAGTATTAGTTGAGCCCGATATGGGTTGCCTACGTATCTCATTTTTGGTGAGAATCAAACTTGCGTAGTTCGAAAATAAAAGAACTAAATCATTTTAAGAAAAGAAAACGAACTATTTTTTAAACAACATTTCTAAAACAAATTATTTTCAAAGGAACTAAGAAAATTTATTTGGAAATTTATTTTCAAAGAAACTAAACTATTTTTGTCAGAATTTATTTTTAAAGAACTAACTATTTTCGTAAAATTAAGAGAATTTATTTGGAAAATTTTTTTTTTTGCATTTTTCAGAAATTATTTTCAAAGAACTAACTATTTTCATAAAATTAAGAAAATTTATTTGAAATTTTTGCAATTTTTTTTTTAGAATTTATTTTCAAAGAATTAACTATTTTCATAAAATTAAGAAAATTTAGTTTGGAATTTTTTTTGCATTTTTCAGAAATTATTTTCAAAGAACTAACTATTTTCATAAAAATTAAGAAAATTTAGTTTGGAATTTTTATTATTTTTTTTTTTTTTATTTTTTTTTATTTTTTTATTTTTTGCATTTTTTTTCTAACTATTTTCATAAAATTATTTTAACTATATACCCTGACGTTTTCCACTTCTTCCTCTTTTTAACAAACCGGTCGGCATGTAAGATCGAAACAAATAAATGCACACAAAAAGATGCAACAAGTTGGTCTTTTTGTTTCGGGTACACCTGTCCTAGACAGGCCCAACCCCTGTGTTGAGCCTCCTAAGTCAAATATGCACATGATGCAAATAAACGTTCCTATCGGGGATCCGGCATAAGGTCTTGTTATTCTAAGTCATCATCCTGTTGGAAAAGTGTCTAGACCGGCTTTAACTCGAGCGGACAACTCGAGCCGAAGAGTGTCAGTGCACCGGTAGCATGGCTTTCCGGCTTAATTGACAAAACTCTCCGCCTAAACATGTGCGACTACAAAATCCTTCACCGGGTGCCAAGCACCACAGCTATCTTGAGAAAAACGGGCTATGTCAAGCAAATGCCCGGTATTATATTTCAAAAGACTCAAAAAAAAGAAAAAAAAAAAAATGGGTATCGGCACAATTTATATACAGTTCACAAAATATCAAAGCGGTAAAACAACATTTAGCATATAAAATATAAACATGTAATAAAATCAGATAATAAGTAAGCCAAATAAAATAATTATTCAAAGCTCGAATTCTTAAACCCTGAACCAGTAGTTCTGGGTTTGTTTCCCCAGCAGAGTCGCCAGAGCTGTCACACCTCCTTTTGGCGCGCTTGCCCCGAAGGATAAACGTACAAGGGAGTTTTTCCAATTTAAGTGACAATATTCGAAACGGGATTATTTTATTTATTTCAGAGTCGCCACTTGGAATAAATTAAGGTGTCCCAAGTCACCGATTTATTTAAATCCCGAATCGAGGAAATTTTCGACTTTCCAAATGAAGTCTGCGAACCAGAAATTCTAAGTAAGGAATTCTGTTGACCCG
Source organism: Nicotiana noctiflora (assembly GCA_032618575.1). Taxonomy (NCBI): domain Eukaryota; kingdom Viridiplantae; phylum Streptophyta; class Magnoliopsida; order Solanales; family Solanaceae; genus Nicotiana; species Nicotiana noctiflora. The sequence goes on from JASVEL010001187.1 coordinate 30,031, forward strand.
AGGGAAGGTGTTAGGCACCCCCGGATCCCGTGGTTCTAGCACGGTCGCTTCAATTATTATAGATGGCTAAAAATATCTGATTTTATACATGTTTATGAATTATGTGCTTTGATTAAACTTTAAACCGCTTTAAACTGTTAACTTTGCATTTTTATTTTTTTTTTTTTTTTTTTTTTTTTTTTAAATGCGAATGGTCCATATTTATTTCTATGAAATAATCTAATCATATGAATAACTTTACAACCATAATAGTATTTTAAACATGTATTGGCGACAATTGGGTTTCCATTGTAGCACTACGAGAAAGCTAATATCTTAAATATGCTTAAGCTAACACTTTTAAACAAACTGTTTATCTAATATCGCGAAACAAATTCAGTCCAGAATTGAATAGTTTTAAAAAAAAAACAGTTTACACTCCATTATAATCACATGAATTCAACATATGCTATAAAAATGTTAAGCTAATACAAATGGGACTTAATATCAATCTTTTGGAAGTGACTCCCAGGATGACGTTTTATTTCGAAAATCCGATCTCTCGGAGCAAATGGTTACATCAGTTGTGTTCCGAAGACATACCTGGAATTCGAAATCAAAATGGAGGAAAGGATCAGTAAACAGAGCAACAGTGAGCAGCAACAAGACAGTAACCAAAGTGGATTCCAGTGATGATCAAGAATTAGTTTAGAACCGATGAAATCAGTAGCAACAACAATAGGAATCAACAGCAATGCAGCAAAATTCCAGAAGCTTGGAAACTAGTTTTAAAACCAGTATAGAACAGTGGGTATCTGTGTGTGTGTTTCTTTCAGATTCTCAATATGTTAAGCTCTCTCTCTGTTTTTTGTGTGTTAACAGTATGCTATCTGTTCTTTTTGTGTGTTCTCTGCTTCTGAAAACCAGTGAACTCTCTGTTGGTGTGAATCTGTGTGAATTTCCAGAGAATATTCACTGCCTGTGTGTGTATTCTGCCAGTCTATCTGTGAGTCTCTGTGTATACCTCAATGTCTATCTTTCCAGTGAGTTCTCTGCCTCATTTATATCCTCCAAAATAACAAAACAGAATCATTATCCCCCCTCATCAACTCCCCCTTCCAGCCTGTTTTATTCCCTAACTCATGTGCACCCTTTAGTCTTTTTTAGTCATACCCCATGTTCTTTCTCATTTCCAGCATAAAAGACTGCTATTTCTATTTAAAAACATCCCAAAACCAGACCTTTCCTACTTTTTTTTTATTAGAAACATTAATCTGAAGTTCAATCATAATGCCTAATCTGCTGTACAACCAAATTTACTTTAAACCATGTGCATTGCCCTCTTAGTTGCCTAGCTGTTGGCTTTCAGATTCTAAGCTAAACAACTACCAGCAGTTAACTTATAAACTAAAATCAACCAAACAAACCTAATTCAATTCAACAGTGAATCAATGAATCTCGGCCAATGCCGGATTTGTAGCTCTAGTGTTCTAACAAACGAAACGACGAACCTAATCAACGACATTCGTATAGTCGATTACAACAAACAACAATCAATAACACACAATCGATGAACAAATTTTTTCATTCTTCAACACTTAAAGCCGAGAGAAGAAGAAGAAAAATCCAAGAAGCAAGAATTGTTATTCGACTTCAAAAATCGACTCGAATACACACACTTATCAAACAACACTCAATCAATTACGATAATCAATCTAAAAAACAAACAGTGAATTAAGCAAATTCTCGGCTAGAACAGTTCAAAATGAAGAATTGTCTATTCGACGAAATATCGAATCGAGTTCTTATTTTATAGCAACATCATTCATATCAATCAATCAGAAGCAACAAATCGACCAAATAAAACGGTCCCAAGAGATGGAGAAAAACAGAGAATTGCAATGACGGATACAATAAACAAAAATTAACACAAATGAAACAAATACAAATAAAACAAAGAAGAAAGACAGAAGAAAATTACCTCGAACAGTAGAGATGAGAATCAAAACACTCTTTGGGTCGTTCGGACTTGGACTCGGATTTTTTGAAGTCGAATGGACTTTAATTGAAATGTTTTCAAATGAAAACATATCAATTAAAATCTATTGACTTCAATTCCTTTTAATTTGGACAAAAATCCCTAATTCTCAAAGCTAGGGTTCTTGGGGCTCGGTTTTTGGGGTTTGCATGGTTCGGCCTTGATTCGAAGGGAATCAATGTTCGTTTGGCTATGAGGGAGGTCAAGGGATGACATGGGGTGAGTTTGGGGGAATTTGGTATGGATTGGGCTTTGGCTCGAATCTTTAAGTGAAGATTCGAGAAGACCCGAGTTGATTCGAGCCAAACTGATGACGGATTCGTGTTCAGGGGGTTAAGGAGATTAACTGGTGTTAATTTGGTGGTGTTTGGGATGGTGGCCGCCGGGTTTCAGGCGGTGGAGAAGGGGGGCGGCGTTAGGGTTTCAGGTTTTTGGTCTCTGAAGAGACGAGGGGTGAAGGGTGAAGGGGGAAATGATGTGGGGAAAACGGGTTTGGGGGGTGTTTAGTGTATTAAAATCAAACTTTTAATCTTAGCCGTTGGATTATAACAACCAACGGCTGAGATCAAATGAATTAAATTAAAACGGGGTCGTTTGGAGGGGTAACGGGTGGTGGATTGGGTCGGTTTGACGGTGGGTTGGTTTTGGACCGGTTTTATTTGGGTTGGATTTGGGTATGTGATTGGGCCTGGTTTTAATTTCAAAAAATGGCCCAGTCCGGTTTTTCTTTCCTTTCACTTTGTTTTCTTCTATTTCTTTTATTTTCCTTTTGATTCCTAATTACCAAAAGTTCTAACATAAATTATAAAATCAAAATTACCTTAAAAATACTAATTAACTCTTACTAATATTTATCACAAATGATTAAATACCAATGTTAAAAAAAAAAAATCACACAAATTTTGTCACTAAACACTAAATATGCAAGAAATACATTATTTTGTGATTTTTTCATTTTTTTTTGTAAAATAAACTTAACTACTCCTAATTGCAAAGTTAGATCAAAAAATGCAAATGCGTCATATTTTTGTATTTTCATTAATTTAAACACATATAATCACGCACATACGAACACAAAAAATTACCAAAAATATCACAAAAATTCACAAAAATGCACACAATAAAATAGACTATTTTTGTTTTGATTTTGTGGGAGTAATTCATGTTAGGCAAAAATCACGTGCTCACACATATACTGCTGCGGCGCGCAGCCCGGGATTTCAAACCCTCAGAATATTATTTACAATCATTACTCACCTCGAACCGGTGATATCTCTAGCTCACGATGCCTTTGCCCCTCGAATCGTCTTCCACACGCGTCGAATCTTTCCGAAACCAGAATGAATACGTTACAATATGCTAAGGGAACAAGGCCCAAGCAAAAATAATCGAAAAACATCAAAGATCCTGAAATTGGCAAAACCCGAGCCCACTTCTTGAAACTCAAAAAAGAAATTTTTACGTCAATGGATTCCTTATCTCCTAACAAGTCTATAAATATAAAGAACACTAAAATTGGAGTCCAAATGACCCCACAAATCCCAATTTTCGCTCTCTTAAGTTTCAAGCCCTAAACCACTATTTTGACCATTATTTTCTTAAGTTTTTTGCCCTAATCCATGTATTTGCACCATAAAATTATGTTTTAGGTCTAATAATTCTTACCGTATCGAAACTCCTCGAAAACGCTCTTCAAAATCGCGCACAATACTCCTAGTCCGAAGTTAGAACGAGAAACCCTTCGAAAATTTGAGAAGATGAACATTAATAATTCTGACCACGTGAAACCGTATTTGCGGTCAAATCTCACTTCTGCGATTTTCGCTTCTACGATCAATATTTCGCTTCTGCGGAGATTCACTTAAGTCCAGAACCGCTCCTGTAGTCAAAATCCCGCATTTGCGGCTTATACTTCTGCGGATATTTTCCAAAGGCAAGAATCCGCTTCTACGATACCATTGCCGCATCTGTAATACCGCAGATGCGGCTCCTCATCCGCTTCTACGAAAATAGCTCCCCAAGCCAAACTTCGCACCTACGACATCCCCTTCCATATCTACGAGACCGCTTTTGTAGTCCAAAATCCTCAGAAGCAAAAATACCTGAAGCATCAGCAAATTTCCTTAAGTTCACAAACCAAAACTTCTCGTTAACCATCTTGAATCACCCTAAGGCCCCCCGGGACCTCAACTGAAAGCACCAACACCTCCTATAACATCATTCAAACTTGTTCCAATGATTAAGACACCTCAAACAACACTAAAACCATCATTTCTCATCGAATTCAAGCCTAGGTTTCTTCTAAAACTTTTGAAACACGCATTAGATAAAACCCCCAACCAAATCACCTTCGAATGACTTGAAATTTACACACACATCCCAAATCGCTTAACAAAGATATAGTAACTCTCGGAATTTCATTCTGAACCTCGGATCGAAATCTCACCTATCAATCGGAATTTGCCAAAATACAAACTTCGCCAATTCAAGCCTAATTCTATACCGGACTCCAAAACCAGTTCCGATCACACTCCTAAGTCACATATTATCCCCGAAGCTAAACGAATCATAGGAATCCATATCCGAGTCCTTTAACACATGAGTCGACATCCGGTTAACTTTTTCGAACTAAGCCTTTCTTAAAGAGACTAAGTGTCTCATTTCCTTCTAAAATCAATCCGAGCTAAAATCATAAAGAAGCAGAAAATGGGGGAAATGGAGCGGTACTCATGAAGCGACGGGCCGGGTTGTCACACTTTTAAATTTGGAATTCAAAATTTAAGACCAAGTATCTTTAACTTTTGAACTTAAAACTCAAAGTTCAGAACCAAGTGTCTTCTATTCATTATTTTCCATTTTATTTTTGGGAGGTAGAAGGATTCATTCGTTTGTTTATGCAGTGTGTATATATTAAAGGAGTAGTGAATTTCTGCCTGAACTCTGCAGTCCATTAAAAAGATTGTCACTATAGCGAGGACTCTTTCTAGGCTACATTAAAGTAGCTTACTGTGTACTTGGAAAAAATGGACTTGGTTTATATGAAGCAAATCTTTAGTTAAAGATAACTTCTTTTTCTCAATTTATTGTCTCTTTGTCTATTCTTCTTATTTTCTGTACAAGCAGTTATTTTTCGATCGGTTGTTTTGATTAAATATTTTTCTTCGCTTTCTGTTCTTTTGAGTTTTTAAATTCATAGTTGTTACATCTCCCATATGACGAAGACAGAAGAATCTAAGGTTAGGTGGAATTGGAACTTTGAACTTATCTTTCTTCCTATCAACCATTCTTCGGCACGTTATTGTGAATCACGACATTAGCTACTAAAGAAGAAAATTATTCCGGCACAGTTCTTTTTCCTAACATAAAAGAAATAAAAAAAAGAGTAACATCTTTTTTTCATACTATTAATTTTAATAGACTAGTATCTATTATTGTTAAGCATTAAAAATGTTACACAAAAAGTAAATAACACTTTAAAAGTGGTTACCCACACAATTTTTACAAAAAACGAAAAAAAAGGAAAATTTTCGTATATATTATATATGAAACTATATTACCAAATATGTTCATAGTTTGTACATTACTCTTCATGCTAATAGTATTTCTACATAATATATACAATATATTAAATAAGGAATCACTGTAACTTTATGATTCCTTATTTTGCCGTGCTAAAAAGGGAAATTAAATATTTTCCAGATAATTATCGTCGGCTTCACTCTAATCTTCCATAACACAGAAAAAGATTTTTCATACTCTATTTTTGTGAAAGACTCTGCTTCCAGAATTCTCTCTACATCTCTCTCTATTACTCAATCCCAAATTTCAGTAATACAAAGCAAAAGGAAAAGAGAGTAGCAATTCCACCATTGACAATCATTAAAAAGCTTTGAATTGAAATTTGGATTTCCAAAAATCATTATTTGCTTGGATTGGGTATTGTTGGAAATAATTGGGAATATAGTTTGGAGTTTATATCTCAATTTTGATGGGTTTTGGTAAATATTAGACTTGGTTTGGCTGAATTTTGGATTGAAACTCGAAGAAGAAGAAGACATGACATACATTATATTGCAAAAATTGTAGAAAAATTATAAACTGTTGTTTATGTATTTTTCTTTTATTCATTTACCTATTGTATGAAAATTGAAAAACATTCTATATAAATTGTATTTAAGTAGATGATTTAGTACTGTTTTGGACAAAAATATGTATAAAAAATGTGAAACATACATTTCAGGGGAAGCATGTCGAGTCCAAATATGTACCGAGTTTGTAGATATTTTGTAGAAAAATTATATATTATTTGTATTCTGATTGTAGATGATTTATTTTCTGTTTTCACAAATAAAAAATGACTAAAACTTCTACAAAATTTTCTGAAAATACGCAATTATGTCAAAAATCCCTATTATGCTACAATTGAATGAAAATTGGGATATTAATCTAACGTACCCAATTTGTAAATATTTAATAGATAAATTGTAGATTATTTGTATTATGATTGTATATGCTTTATTTTCTGTTTTAACATATAAAAAATGACTAAAACTTGTACAAATTTTCTAAAAATTTAATTATGTTGAAAATTCTAATTATGCTACAATTGAATGAAATTTGGAATATTAAAATTTAATGTACCCAGTTTGTAGATATTTTATAGATAATTTGTAGATTATTTGTATTCTGATTGTAGATGCTTTATTTTCTGTTTTCACAGATCAAAAACGACTAAAACTTCTACAAATCTTCTTCGAGTTTCAATCTGAATTCAGTCAAAACCAAGTCGAATCTTCATCAAAACCCCTCAAAATTGAGATATAAACTCCAAACCATATTTCCGGTTATTCTCAACAACATCAATCCAAACAAATAATGATTTTTGAAAACCCAAATTTGAATTCAAAGCTTTCAAGCTTTTTAATGACTGTCAACGGTGGAAAATATCTGGAAGAATATTTACTTTCATAATTGTAGCACGCCTAAATAGGAATATTTAGAAGAATATTTAGTTCCAGATTTGTAGCCCGCCTAATTAAGAAGGAATCAACTACTAATAATTGGTATTTAATTAATGTTATATTTTTTTGTAGAATAACTGTAAATATAGCGAATAAATATGAAATTATGCACATTTTTAATAATAAAGTTTTATATATGATATAGAAAAAGTCTCTATTTAAAAAGTATATGAAAAAATCCAAATAAAAAAGAACTTACTTGACTCTCAAAAATTCAAATTGTATCATATAAGTTGTGACATGGGGAGTATATATTAGGGAAACTTACACTAATATCTCAAATAAATCCCAACTTACCAACCTCTAGCCATTAGTCATAGACTTACCAAAACTAGCCAACACAAATTGAAAAACCAAATTATAGGGTTCTTTCTCTCACAGAATCGCGTGCAAAAATCGCCATCCATATTTCTAAGCGTAATTAGAAACATTAGATACAACACGGAAAGAAAATTTTATGGACGGGATAGCAAATAAGGTGATGAAATACAAAAATCTATACAATATTCTAAAAATCTAAATAAAAAAGGAACTTTTTCAATGGGTATAGTTGAAATTCATTGAAAATATATAGATAAGTCAATATACACAACTTGAGGAAGATTGAAGGTGATTTGGAATGGTTTTGCATCAAAATTCATAATTAAATCGAGTTCAAAAAAATATCTGCGACACATGTATCACGCACGTATCTCACACACAGGTATACATGGATATATATGTGATACACAAATGATACACAGTGTGATACCTATTTTTTTTTCATTTTCAACTTTTACTTCGAATTTTCAATTCAAACTACCTCAAAACTTCACCAAGTAATCCCAAAACTGAGATTCAAGCTCCTTAAGTTCTGTCCAATCTATTCTAATAACAGTCACTCAAAACAACACAAAAAATTGATTTTTTTGCTACAAATAGCTAATTGGCTAATTTGGCTAATATTAATAATATTTTATCAATTGCCCAATTTTAATAATGAGCTACTTATAAATAGACATAATTGATAATTTCCCTATATATTAACTGCTCTTTGTATACCATTAAATGGAGGAACGATTTTATGGGAAGATATTTCAGGGAAAATATATATATTTCCCCTGAATGTTGAGTGTTGATGTCGTTAAAGAAGGTGACAGTTAAAACAACATACAACCATAGAGCATTGTTTTAAAAGGCGGGATCGGAGGTGAGGCGTTTTATCTCTGACGAGGTGAGGTGCAAGTTCTATGAATCTTTAAATTTTATTAATTTCAAAAGTTTAAGATAGTATAATAAAATAAAAATTAATTATAAAAAGTACATTAAAATTATAAAATTAATCAATTTAAAATACTTATAAATTATAATTCAACTATGGATGATACGAAAAGTATGACATATGTCATAATATGCAAATTAGTTACAATATCGTTATAACTCAAACACCAAAAGTGATGTATTCAATATGAAATCGTTTATGTATCTCTTGAGAAATAATTAATCTTGAAAGAATTTCGATATTATAATTTGATATTTTTCAAATACTAATTTTATTTAATATGCTTATTTATATTAAAATATAATTCACAATTTAAAAATGAATCTCTAGCAACATTTATTTTTTAATTTTAACAAGTGAATAAAGTAACATAATTTAGCAAACAACACCATGATAACTATTTATTTGTAAATAGCTACTAGCTAATACTGAGCTACTATTAAATTAACAAATATTGTCTCTCCTAAACGCAAAAAAATAATATTTAGAAAAATTAATTATAAAAATTATTATGGACTATTATATAGTAAAGACATAACAAAAGTTAATAAATAAATTCTTTTTAAATGAAAGATTATATAAAATCAACTATCATAGCAGATTTAGTGGATAACAAGCAATAATTTTTATTTTAATTATGACATAAATTACTCCCAACTTAATAATTGTTAAGAAACAAATAATTTTGAATAATAAACAATTTACTAAGAAAATGTGAGGATTTACAATTGCATGTGTCAGAACCCGACCCTATAATAATCGACGAGGTTAATCGTTTCTCTCAGCTAATGCGAGATTAATAAGTGTCACGACCACTCTTAATTCAGGAGGTTCCATATGATCATCAAGATATCAGCCTATTCGGTATATCTAGAATGACCTCCTAATGTGGTCCCGGCCATCAAAGGCCATCCGAGACCGTTCACATCTATAAATACCAAGAAAGGAAGACAAATAAAGGGTTCCTTTCCTTCCCCATGGGGGCTCTAAAACATGCAGAGGAAAACGAGGAGTGAGAATCCACAAAAGAAATACAGAAAGATGGTAGATCAAAAGGAACATGATTGTAAGGCTCTGAACCTCCCTACGGGGAGGCAGACCACCCTATTGTCATCAATAAAGATCACCCATATTTTCTATCATTAGCAGAATCATCTTTTATTATCCTTTCCTTTGCTAGATTCTTGATTTATTACGACCTGCTATGATTGGTCCTCAACCTACATATATTGCTTTGTATTCGTAAAATGATCAATAACTTTTGAGCCAAACAATTTAGCACCGTCTGTGGGGATTTCCTAGCAAGATCGCGTAGTTCAGCTTGAAATCAAAATCAAAGGGAAAACATCGAGAAAGGGGAAAATAACCCAATCAGAGCAAGCCTGATTTACCTCGTCCACACACTAGGACTCAAGCCATGTGCCTTTGCCAACTAATTCAACTACTGTTGAAATAGGATTCAGGCTACGTGTCCTCGACTCCAAATTATCAACAATGTTCAACAACAGTTGAACTAAGACTCAGGCCATATGCCTTCGCCAACTAATTCAATTACGGTTGAAATAGGATTCGGGCTACGCGCCCTCAACTCCAAATAATCAACAATGTTCAACAACAGTTGAACTAAGACTCATGCCATGTTCCTTCGCTAACTAATTCAACTACAGTTGAAATAGGATTCGGGCTACGCACCCTCGAATCCAAATAATCAATAATGTTCAACAACAGTTGAACTGGGACTTAGGTCATGAGCCTTCGTCAACTAATTCAACTACGGTTCAAATAGGATTCGGGCTACACGCCCTCGACTCCAAATAATCAACAATGTTCAATAACATTTGAACTACGACTCAGGCCATGAACCTTCGCCAACAATATTCATCTACAGTTGAAATAGGATACAGGGCTACGCGCCCTCGACTCAAAATAATCAACAATGTTCAACAATAGTTGAACTGGGACTCAGGCCATGTGCCTTCGCCAACTAATTCAACTACGATTGAAATAGTATTCGGGCTACACGCTCTCGACTCCAAATAATCAACGACGTTCAATAGTTGAACTGGGACTCATGACATGTGCCTTCGCCAAATTCAACTACGGTTGAAATAGGATTCGGGCTACGCGCCATCGACTCCAAATAATCAACAATGTTCGACAATAGTTGAACTGGGACTCAGGCCATGTGCCTTCGCCAAATTCAACTACGGTTGAAATACAATTCGGGCTACGCACCCTCAACTCCAAATAATCAACGACGTTCAACAACAGTTGAACTGGGACTCAGGCCATGTGCCTTCGCCAAATTCAACTACGGTTGAAATAGGATTCGGGCTACGCACCCTCGACTCTAAATAATCAACAATGTTCAACAACAGTTGAACTGGGATTCAGGCCATGTGCCTTCGCCAACTAATTCAACAAAAATTGAAATAGGATTCGGGCTTTGCGCCCTCGACTCCAAATAATCAACAATGTTCAACAACAGTTGAACTAGGACTCAGGTCATGTGCCTTTGCCAACTAATTCAACTACAGTTAAAATAGGATTCGGGCTACGCGCCCTCGACTCCAAATAATCAACGACGTTCAACAACAGTTGAATTGGGACTCAGGCCATGTGCCTTCGCCAAATTCAACTATGGTTGAAATAGGATTCGGGCTATGCGCCCTCGACTCCAAATAATCAATAATGTTCAACAACTATTGAACTAGGACGCAGGCCACGTGCCTTCGCCAACTAATTCAACTACGGTTGAAATAGGATTCGGGCTACGCGGCCTCGACTCCAAATAATCAACGACGTTCAACAATAGTTGAACTAAGACTCAGGCCATGTGTCTCCGCCAAATTCAACTACGTTTGAAATAGGATTTGGGCTACGTGCCCTCGGCTCCAAATCATCAACAATGTTCAACAACAGTTGAACTGGACCCAAGCCATGTGCCTTCGCCAACTAATTTAACTACGGTTGAAATAGGATTCGGGCTACGCGCCCTCGACTCCAAATAATCAACGACGTTCAACAACAGTTGAATTGGGACTCAGGCCATGTGCCTTCGCCAAATTCAACTATGGTTGAAATAGGATTCGGGCTATGCGCCCTCGACTCCAAATAATCAATAATGTTCAACAACTATTGAACTAGGACGCAGGCCACGTGCCTTCGCCAACTAATTCAACTACGGTTGAAATAGGATTCGGGCCATGCGCCCTCGACTCCAAATAATAAAAAATGTTCAACAAACAGTTGAACTAGGGCTCAGGCCATGTACCTTCACCAACTAATTCAACTACGGTTGAAATAGGATTCGGGCTACACGTCATCGACTCCAAATAATCAACGATGTTCAATAAAAGTTGAACTAAGACTCAGGCCATGTGCCTTCGTCAACTAATTCAACTACGGTCGAAATAGGACTCGGGCTACACGCCCTCGACTCCAAATGATCAATGATGTTCAACAATAGTTGAACGGGGACTTATGCCATATGCCTTCGCCAACTAATTCAACTACGCTTGAAATAGAAATCGGGCTACCTGCCCTCGACTCCTAACAACTAACAAAGTTCAACTACGGTTGAATTAGGACTCAAGCCATATACCTCCGCCAATAAACTAACAAGTGAACAAAGACACGGAGCAATTACCCTTATCGGCCAAGCAAGTATGTATAACTCCTACTAAAATGAGAGACACGCGAGATTCGACACCAGCCAAACCACAGGGTCGCGCGTTCGTTCCCACAGCGAATAGCCTGACCATGCCCAAAATGGGACTAAGGCCAGGACGATCCGCCCTCGAGCGGGTGACTTGCCTCATCCACTCGAGTTGCGAGAGGACTGGCCGTCAACGTCCAGAAATTAGTACCCCCGCTAGAATCGAATATCAAAACCAAATTAGCCCCCCCTAAGACGCAAATGAAACAAACAATAAACAAACTAAAAAAGGAGACCTTGTTCATAAAACAATCATGGGCCACGTCCGCTTACATCTGTCCAAGCACAATCCAAAAAAATGGGGGAAGAAGAAAGACAACAACGTACAAAAAAAACAACAGCAACAACCACTAAAAAGATGAAGAAACTACTCGTTTCACTTGGCGCCATCTGCGCCATCACCTGCTCTAGCCGCATCGTCGCCTGCTCCATCTGCACCACCACCTACAGCCCCCGCACTGTTTCCAGCTCCCCCCAAACTTCCACCAGCATCGTCGTCAATACCAGGCGTTGTAGTGTCCAAACCACATTCCATACGAGCCTCTCGCGCTCTTTGGTTTGCTCCCTCGAAAATGGCTTCGGATATGATACCGGCCTCAAACAAATGTTTATATACGTCCCGCTGGGCCTCGGCATAAACCCAAACCTCGTGAGAGTGACCCATAAAAGCGGAATGCTCCTAGATGTTCCTATTCTCCTCCTCTAAAAGCACGATCTGCCTGCCGCATCTTGAGCACCCCGTTCTAAGACCCTGATCCGCTCTTCAAGACTGCCCTCTCTGAACGCAGCAACAGCTCTCACCAATGACAACTGAGATTCATTAGCACGGATGACCCCCTACAACTCATCCGTTCGGGCCGAGGCATCATCCAACCTCCACTTTAAAGCCGCGACCTCCCCTTCCAGCACGACGACCTTCCCACTCCACTCTGAGGTGACCTCCATCACCTTAGTCAAACACAAACGCTCACATTCAATCGAGGCCCTCTGCCCAGCCTCGAGCTCATCATCCTTCCGACGCAATTGGTCCTCTAAGGACCTTATATGACCAAGCGCTTGGTTCACCTATAACTCCCTCCTCGCCAACTCTTCAACCAACGCCCGATTACGAGGATCAGTCCTCATACACTCACTCATCTCCCTGCACTTGTCTTGATAGTGATGGCACTTGTCAAGCACTCACAAAAATACCCCGGACCAAACGTTAGCTCGGCGGAGACTCTCCACCTGCAACAAAAAAGCTTGCAAAACGAAGAATGACGGGTCAGGCAGGAAATAAAAAAAAGGACAAAAAAAAGAACAAGGTAAAGAGAAAGCAAATTCCATCTCCGAACACGTACCCTCATTCCCATCACGGCCACTTCATTCATTAGACTAGCATCCGTAACCCCCTCAACAACTCACTCTCCACCGCGGAACATAGCTGCCCAAACTGCGACACCAGAGTCGAGTCCTGTAGCAACAAATTCTCATCCACAAGAACCTCAATAATGCGCGGCCTCCCATCCGGGTGAACAGCCTCACTTGTGACACCATCACGGAACATGCGGACATCTTCAAAATCAAAATCCGAGTTGGATGTGGACTCGTCTCATACCGCCGCCACCTCCGCCGAAGGGGTACTCGACCTACCAATATCAACGACCACCCGGGAAGCCTCCCCCAACTCGACCACGTGGGTCGAAGACTAGGTCGTTGGAGCGGCACTTCCCTCTCGATCCGTACGGACCTGAGCATCATTTTCCCTCGGCTCATCTTCAGGAGTGCTCTCCACAGCCGTACCCTCCCCCGCCTCAAAAGGAGGAGAATCCAAATTTATTATGACAGAAGGAACAAGCGCAGCCGCCACCGGAGAAGCCGGAGTATAGACAACCCTACGCCTAGTCAAAGGCCTTTCTTCCTCTTCACACAAAGATGAGCCGTCTCATAGGCGGACGGTCCCCAACGGGCCTTCACCACGAAACAAAGGATGGGAAAGAGAGGGCGTCGCAGAAGATTCAACCAATGCGGCCCTCGAAACACGGCATGGCACCGGTGTCGCAAAGAACCTAGCAATCACGCCAGGCCGCCGAAATGCTAGTTCAGGAGCTATGCCTCGATATACTCTCCCTATAACAAAAGACGAGGCCAGCCAGAGGATTTACTAAGCTCGAAACATGACGAGTCTGAAAAGCATAACTGCTTACCCACGACTTGCCCCCGACCATATTTCTCCAAAAAGTACGCCCATGTGCGAACCCCTTCGGTGTGCGGAACCATGGCTTTGAGCCATCCGTGTAGCCTAGAAAATGATGCCGGTGGTGACCTCTCGGCTATAAAAGCAATGACAAAAGCAATGATGACCTATGCACAATAAAAAAAAGAAGAAATAAAGGAACAAAGATTGCCGCTAAAAAATAACTCACGTTTGTGATTCCAGACCTCCGGGAATCCCGGGGAAGGCGCCACCAAGTGCTTGATCTGAATGTAAAAGAACAGCTCGAACGGCCGAGGCTCAACCTCATCATCTAATGAAGCTGTCAGCCACCTCGACCCACGCGGGCTCATCCGAAGCATAGTCCCCCGCACTCGTTGAGGAGCGTACATGGCAAGTACATGCTGAAGCGTAATCGTCCTACCCGCCAACTCCCCATACTTCAAAAACATTGCCAGGAGCTTGTAGAGAGAGAGGGTGAGCTGCCCACAACACACCTTATAATAACGGCAGAAGTCCACCACCAAATTAGGAAGTGGGACCCTAAACCCATTCTGAAGGGGTACGCATAAAAAACATAGTACCCAGCGTGATCAGTGTGGACCCTCTTCTCATGTCGAGCAAGAACAACATCGGCGTGAGAAGGCGCGAACCCCTTCTCCCACAGTTAGGCCACACCCACCTCCCCCATAATTGGGGCCTCATCCAAGGGGTCTTCCCCTCCATCGACAGTGAAATCTACCGCCGGGCCTCTAATTACGGGGAGTATTTCGTCTAATGATGGTACATCCTCACCCTCAAACTGCTCCCCTTCTCTTAGCGCCGGAGACGGTCCTCCAACTACCGGGGCATTGACCGGCAGACCTACAGGAAGAACTCCACGAGAAGTAAATTGGCCATTGCTCAGTTGTCAAGAGAATATCATAGAATGTCGGTTTTAAAAAAAAATGGTGAAAAACTCATTGCAAAAGAGAAAAGACTTTAAGTTCACAAGAAACAACAACTGATTGGCCCTCAACCTACATATATTATTTTGTATTCATAAAGTGATCAATAACTTTTGAGCCAAAAAATAATGTTAGTTAGACTAAATTGCATAAAGTTCTATTAGGTGAGCCAAGATGTTGGGCGTTGGCCGTTTCCGATGTGTAAGTCTCATGGAACTAAGCCCCACACATAAACTTAGGGGCGTTTTACGAGCGTTCCGCCCCCGGGCAAATTCCAATTCTGCCTTTTAAAACATAGTCATATAGTCACCTTAATGGAAGTAAATAAGCAACTAAATAAAGGAACTAGCTTAAACGAGTAAAGGGGACATTAAAGCAAATCAACGAGGAGTTTCAAGGTGCTGTGAATTTTCATTAAGTGTTTAAACTTATAAAGAAGGTGAGTATCGTTTTATATCTGCAACAAAACTGTAAGAGTGAAGTTTATAGGGGAACTCATCAATAGACAATAGCAGTAACGGCACCATAGTCCGTGTGTACCTCAACTATTCATCACATACATAACCAGTACCTAATTATAACGTACTCTTACATGTATTGTACGTAAATACTCTTCATAGCTTGAAGTCTTCATAGTCCATAGCCAAAGAGTAAAGATGCTCAGCTTCCTGCGTAAGGAAAATAATATTTCATGTGATACTGGATTCAATTTGGTACTATTTCTCTTGATAAATATTCATATTATTCTTTCCACTCATGAAATTGAGATAAGGGACCCTTTAATATTATCAGCGCACTAATGATTGACCCTAATCAATTTTTTTTTCTTTTCAATTTAATGTAAAATTGTCAATAAATACAGTTATATGAACAAAGAAAATAGTTGAATTGAAACTAAAGCAAACCACAAGTGGACAATATACGTTAATTTAATTTTTTGGTCTCTATTCCCATGAGGGAAACCATTCTTTTCCTGTTCTCTTCCTTTGATAACAATTGCATAATGTGGCGGAAACTGTTAACTAATGGAATCTAAAAGTGTCTACTGAAATAATAGTAATAAGCAAATCAACTGATTATCAAGAATGTCAACCTCTTCTGCCTAATCTCTATATTGATATTTTTTAGGTATCAAATGGCAAAATAGCAATAACAATCATTAAACAATTTTATGTTGAGTTTAACTAACTAATATACATGGATGATCTAAAGAAATTTTACATATACATAAATAACTTTCCGTAACAAATTAAACACAAATCTGTGACTTACTAAACATGATAAATTACAAGTTTAGAGTGACTTGATAATATATATATTACATTATCAATATATTAAGTTAAACTCTCTAGTGCTAGAAAAATCAAAGTTGAATTATACAACAGTTGAAAAGTTGAATTAATGTGCAAGTACATGACTAATGAAAGTTCGTGTAAAGATCTGGTAGAAGTTAATCTTTTTAATTGATTCCTTTTATTTTTATTGGGAGAAGTAAATATCATTGTTTTCAAGTATTTCCTCAATTTCATTTGATTTGTCTTAATTTAATTAAAAATATAAACAAAATTTTTGAATTGTATTATGGGCTTAAACAAAATATGAGTATACCATATGAAGGATATTTTTTAAAATTTTATGGTTTTAAACATGTTATTCCTATAATAGAGTGTCACCACGAGTAAAATAAATAATATTCTTTTTGGAATAGACTACAACGAGGATAAAGACTCGAAAAAGACAGAATAAAAGATATTATTATATTTGCAGGTTTCTTCTCTAAAGTTTCAATATATGCAGAATTTGCAGATTAAAAATTAGAGATGAGGAAAGAGTAGCTAGGCCAAGAGAAAGAAAAACAAGCAAATTAAAATGATGGGAGAAAATACCTGAGCTACATCATATATGGCGAAGATGAGAGTTTAATTTGATAATAAATAATAATGGCAGAAAAAATGGCGAATCCTTCGACACTGAAGCCATTTCTTATTATAAATCATTGAATAAACCTACATGACTCAAAAATAACCAATTGAATTTGTTACATCCATTGGAGTAAAACTATATATATAAACAAAGACAAGGTAAGAGCTTTGTGTTTGAATTTGTTCACCTCATCAATCAGAGCGTCTTTTTATAAAATTCTCAACTCGCAAATTAAATGGAATATATTGGAGGGCTATTATTTCAAGACATATTCTTTTTACAGGTTCATTGAACCTGGTCAATCCTAGCTTCCACTTAATTTGTAGGTTCTACCAAATATAGAGTAGTATAGTAACCACCAAATGATGTGGTGCAATGGATGAGACTGTTATTCCCTTACCCAGAGGTCTCGGGTTTGAGCCTTGGGTATGGAAAAATCCTTGGTAGGGAGCCGCTTCACCCCGCAAGGGGCCCTACGCGGCGCGAATCCGGATATAATCGGGCTCCAATATAAATACAATACACCGAGTGGAAACAAAAAAAAGAGTAGTATAGTATTTTTGGTGTATTGCTGGAGCTGACACTTGACAACTTCTCGTCAACCCTAGAATAGCACTATAGCGATTTGGACCTTTCTCACTTTTAAAATGAACGGTGATTCATGTAGGGATAAAGTGCATGACCTAATTGTTATTTTGGACAGATTCCTTTCCCTAATTATTAAACTTTTTAGCTCCATCATCTAACCAGTCAGGAACCTAAATAATGTTTTTTAATAACAAAATTTACATTTTTAATGTTTAAAAAAAATACATTTTTGGCTATTTAGGTGCAACAACAACCAATTTTAAGTCTGCTATTTGAAATATATTCACAATTTACAGTATATTTAAAATTAACTTAAGAATATTATACGTTGAATACAAGCCTTTAAATTAAGCTAGAGTTTAGCTATAGATTTCAAATTTATTTTGAAAAATCTGAGTTAGGTAAAGTTTGGTTTGAAGATGAAAATTTCAAAATATATTTTCCAACTTTATTTTGGAAAAAATATGTATATAATTACCAAGTTTTGGATATTTTGGCCCAAAATTAAGTTTTTGGATTTGAGATTTGGGATTTGGCCAAAATATGAGCAAAATTTATGGCCAACCATCATTGTGATAAACAGTTTGTTCGTTTGGCTGGCCTAGCTTAATTGTTGGGCGCCATTACGACCGGATTTGGGTCGTGACACTTGTGTACCGAAATTAAGAACCTCTTTGTTAAGCTTAATTTCGTTTAATCTTTTCTTTTCAAAAATTTTGTTACATCTAATTTATTCGTTGTATGAAAGAAAATTTTCAGCATTATTTAATTTATTTGTTGTATCAAAGAAATTCTCCATATTCATTGATTGGAGTGTCGAACGAGATCATGAAATTACTTACGAGTTGTACCAGATTCAAACTATTTAATTATATCGCCTCACCTCTTGGATAATTTTGCATATTATAATAGAATCAGCAAAGAGACCAATTTATGATATGCTTGGTCAAAAACGAACAGAAGAGAAGTCTGGAATGTTAAAGTTGACTGTTGACTAAAATCTTGAGTTTGTCAAAGGCTTGAGATTCAGCATTTCGTTTGAGTGATTGAATTTATCCTTCGTTCGAAAACTGGGGAAGAGAACAAATTAATCTCACCCAAAAATAAAAAATAAAAAAGAATTGACGAGAGAGATTAATTCTCACTAAAAATGAATTAGAGTATGGATATTTGAGAATAGTAAGTAAATTAAAGTAGAGAAGTATAATTAACAAGGCCAAGAACACCAGCAAAATTGAGTGGGCAAAGCAGGGGAGTCCATGCAACTGGCAGTGGCACTTAAACCGTCTCTGTTATAACATTCATTCCAACATGAAATCCCCGGCTGCGACCGATGCTCTCCTTCGCACGTCGTTTCCACCCATGCCAGCCCTTCGTTACATGTTTTTGCCTCAACCCCTATATATCTCATCAACAATATTTCCCAATGTTAATTCATTCTTATACATATAATCAATTTTCTAACTATAAAATCAATGGGTGCTTAAGCAACCATTGCTTTTCCAGACTAACACAATAACTTATATTTTTAAAAATCCTAATTTATGTACTGCATCCAATTTAAGTTTGAGCACCCGTACGTGCTTTAAAAAAAATCCCTGTAAGGCCTCTTTTTATTAAAATAGAGAAAGAAAGCCGAAACCAGCCGAATTATAAAATAGTTTGCAACTTAATATATTACTGGTTAATTGGAGTTTAAGTGAGTGAAAGTAAATACCTGAGAGAATGAACACAACGAATAAGACGACATAAAGGGGGTTTAACTATAAAATCAATGGGTGCTTAAGCAACCATTGCTTTTCCAGACTAACACAATAACTTATATTTTTAAAAATCCTAATTTATGTACTGCATCCAATTTAAGTTTGAGCACCCGTACGTGCTTTAAAAAAAATCCCTGTAAGGCCTCTTTTTATTAAAATAGAGAAAGAAAGCCGAAACCAGCCGAATTATAAAATAGTTTGCAACTTAATATATTACTGGTTAATTGGAGTTTAAGTGAGTGAAAGTAAATACCTGAGAGAATGAACACAACGAATAAGACGACATAAAGGGGGTTTGAGACGCTAGGTTTGGCCATTGTCTAATGTGCTGAGGTTATGAAAGGGTGTCTATTAACAATTCTCTCTCTTTATTTATGGTGGAAGGTTCAGAACATTTATGGAAAATTAATATAAGTTTTAAATTTATTGTGTATCTCTATAGATATCTCTATAGATAGTGAATCTTATTTGCACATCCTAAGCTTGATTTTCGCTTCTATCTTTATGGTATATCATTTACTACTAGCTTATCTGAGTCTAACCAAAGTATCCTAGCCCCATATTTAGAAAATATCAGACCACCTAGAGTTCACAAACTTCCAACTTAGTTTGGGGATTATGTATATAAACTCCCAAATAACCTGTCAATATTTCACCTCAAGATGAACAAATCACATCTTCTCTTTCTTTTAATACCTTTATCCATGATATGCAAACCGTTGATTTTGGAGCATTAGCCACTAATTATCAATATTTGATAAATACAAATAATTATGTGTTTTATGATACGTTTTTTTAAGGATATAGTAATTTCAATAGAATCCCATGACATTTAGTAATATAGATTGTATTGGTAAAAATTAGACTCGCCACGTGGGTCTATTAAATAGCGATACGTGTCAACAAAGTTTGAAGAAAAGTGAAGAATGACATGTAAAGATGATATGTGAAACACCACCAGGACCGAACATACTCGTACCATGCCTGTTAGCCGTGGACTCAATAGGCGTGAGATTGACTCAACAAGCACGAGATTTGACTCAACAGGCATGGGATTGACTCAATAGGCACGAGATTGACTCAACAGGTACGGGGTTGACTCAATATGCACGAGATTGACTCAACAGGCACGAGATTGACTCAACAGGTACATGGTTGACTCAATAGGCACGAGATTGACTCAACATGCACGAGATTTGACTCAACAAGCACGAGATTGACTTAACAGGCACGAGATTTGACTCAACAGGCACGAGATTGACTCAATAGGCACGGGATTGACTCATCAATTACGAAACTAACTCATCAGTTACGAAATTAACTCATCAGTTACAGAATTTCAGCATTTATACAATTGTTACAAGTATGAAATTAACTCATCAGTTACAGAATTCCAGCATTTACACAGTTGTTACAAGTCTTCCAAAAGTAATGGATGAATTGAGTAAATGCTCATAATTGACACATAATTCAAGATGAATGGTTACTTAGATTTAGTCCTATAAATAGACATATTTTTACCACCATGGGGGGAATCTAATTTTCTTCTCTACAATTCTATACATTGTAATTTATAGCATATTGCTCTTAAGTTAGCCATAGTTCGGCCCTTCAAGCTCTGTTCGGCTCATTATCCTATCAAGGATCATTCAATAAGAATTCTTTTTTCTCTGCTTTATTTTAATTATATTATCTGTCATTGAATTTATTTCCCACTTCTCTATCACATTGAATTAACAAAATTTTATATCTTTCGGAATGAATCTGTTGCTTGTGGCCCGTCATGTAAAATTATAGCTTTGACCAAAATTCTATTTTTTGGTTAAACAAATTGGTTCCGTTACCGGGAACTCAAGCAAATTTGCTATTCATCCGAAGATAGTAACAATTTTTGTTAATATTTGCTTGTTTTCAGTTTAAACCTTCATCATGGCCGAAACTTGCCAGTCAACACAGTTGAGGACAACCAAGTTGGAGATGGCTATACCATGCAAAATAAAAAGGGAAGAATAGCCATGATAATGATATGTAAACAACAAGCAGAGAAAAATAGAGAATGTACATCGATATATTGGTACCGCAAGTATCAGTACCAGAACTTATTATAACAAATCTGTGCGAGAAGTCCCGAAGCAGGAGATTCAAGTACACCAGGTAATTTTAATTTGCAAAATTTAGTTCTAACCTTATTGAAACGGATCAAGGAAAAAAACAAGCGGGTAGAACACCTCCGGGATTCCTATCTATCCTACAAGAATGATGTATATAACAGTTGCAGCACCTGGATCTAAACAGAAGAAGACACGGTCCGAGCAAAGAGATATGATATTTTCTTCGCGGGCTAGAAAAGATCCGTATCTATCCAATCAGGTAAGGCATTACCGTGCTAAATTGTAAAATTTTATAGGAGAAGAATGAAGATTAGGAGGAACATGGGTAAAACACCCACGGAATTGCTTACAAATATACCAAACCTAACAACTGAAAAAGAGGAGATAGATGCGGGATGGAATAGCCCACGAGGAAAGAAGGTTCATTAATAACCTTGGACGATTATACAAGTATTTTCGGAAGTAATCATTGAACCAAAGGCATCAGAAGCCACAAGGTCAAATGTTGAAGAACTAGAAATTATCATTCACTTCCCAAATAGGAAGGTTTACGTTGGTCATGACTCGACAACAAATTTAAAGGTAATTCTTACATGTTAAAAAAAATTACTATGCTTGCCTCCATGCTAACATAACAGGTGTACCACCGGAGGTAAAGGTTTATATGCTCAATATTGACCCGTGGAATAATCCGGTCAAGCAAAAGAATAAACTAGAATCAAACAATAAAAAATAAAGTTATAGAATTTTGAAAAGTCGATTTGGTCCAAAAAGTCAAATCATTCGAACTCGCTATCTAACAACAACACATCATCACTTTCAAAATTCTAAGAAGAAAGATGATTGCCGATACACTAATTATCTCGGATGTCTCGGTAAATGCAATTTTAATTCAAGAAGATAAAGGTACACATTTTCCTATCTATTATAGAATGTTCTTAGATACGAAAACTACATATCAATATTTTGATAAGTTGGCATTAATTGTAGTTGCCCTAAATCTAAGGCTTTAGTTTCAATGTCATTCAATTCCCGTAGTCACAATATTTTTATTACGCAATATTTTGCATAGACATGAAATGTCAGGAAGGCTAGCTAAGTGAGTAGTCAAATGAAGTGAATATGATATTGTTTATCAACCACTTACAATTATAAAATTACAAATGAAGCAGATTTCATGAGTAATCTTAGCTCGAACATATTACCCGAACATGTTATTTCTGGGATAATTCTCGGGATCTGGACCTTCTACACAATTAGGTCCACAAGTACTAAACTTCCCGAGTTAGGGACAATGTATAATGCCTATCAGAAAAAATAGTTAGATAATTCATAAAAATTATTTTATTACTAACAACAAAGGCGAGTATGAAGCGTATGCTACAGGGTTTAAATTAGCTTGGGGACTCAGAGCAAAATTATTGATTTAACGATTGATCAAATCCAAGAAAACTATGCAGCCCAAGAAAATAGAGCCGGATGTGCTAGTCCCAGATCTAGCTTGTGGTGGAATGTTGGGCTGTCCCAGAAGGTTGGATTTGGTGGGTTAGAATCTGGCCTGCCCTGTCCAAGCGCAGAGCTGGGTCACGTGGCCCAAGCGAAGGCATGGGTTGATTGACTCCTAAAGTGGGGTGGACTGCGTGAGGCTGGTTTCACAGAGCAACGAATAGCTCCCGCTCTGTGCAGTGGAAGGATAACGGGCCGATGCTTTCCAAGTCCAGCAACGCCTGATGGGCTGCTTCAGTTAGACCACTATTTTTTGTCCCAGTTTGGCTTAGATGGGCTTGGCCCAGTCTAATCCTTTTCACACAATGAGTCCATCAGTTTTCAGGATTCAATAACTCGAGCATAGTAACTAAAGGAGAGGTAAATTTAGTAACTTTTATAGAAGGTATAGAAAAAGATACCAAATGTCAGGTAGTAGATCTGGAGATGGCATACAATATAATCATGGGAAGACCATGGATCCACGAGATGGGTGTTGTTCCATAGACCTTGCATCAAATCGTGAAGTTCCCAACACCATGGGGGATTCGTCAAGTTTATGGGGAACAATATGCACCTCGTAGCGCCAAATAGAGAAGTTAAAAGTCAGGAGGTAAGTCAACTTGGAAGGTACGTGATATCCTTTTAGTAAAGGCTACGGTAAGCACCCTCTAAGACCAACCTGTCAATTTCTTACATACGTGACATTTTGATTCTTAAGCATGATATTCATAATCGTGATGCTTGAAATAAATTGGTTTATGGAATGAAAGCACAGGTTCATGCAACACCTAAGAAGAAAAAATGTCGTATATGATTTTTGCCTCGGTCATCACTAGAAGGTATATTCTAAGGTAGATATATTCGATTATAGTATATCTCAAGCAACATATAGCCAATTTATGCAGAACTCTTCAACTGACACGTGAAAGGCCTTTCAAGTCTTACACTAGAGTTTCTATAGAAAGTTGCTAGCCTTTACTGGAAACTATAATGCCTATCGTTTGTCGTGATTTTACTAACGATTTTAGATGCTAGGCACAAATCCTAACCCGTACCAAATGATAAGATACAACCTGCATGGCAAAAAATGAATACTCGTAAATTCTAAGCCTAAGGTTACACAGATCTGATGGAAATGCATACGGGTAGGCAGTCTACATCTAAAAGCTATATTTTTTAGTCCCGTGTATGTTTTGTTTCAGGGAAAGGGTTAGCTTACGAGTAACAACCAAAATGCTCAAGGCCTCATCCCTACATCGCCTACACACTTAGGGACTGCACGGTACGGATAGCTTCGTGCAAGAAAGTAGACGCGGGACCATAAAAAGATACAGGAATTCAAAAACTCGTGGACTACACAGTATGGATAACTTCGTGCAAGAAAGTAGACGCGGGACCATAAAAAGATACGGGAATTCAAAAACCCGTGCAAAAGATAGCTTCATGCAAAAAAGTGGACGTAGGACCACGAAAGAGATACGTGAGTTCAAAGGAAAGCTAAAAGCTGCAATAGCTGCGAATAGCTACGTTTTACTCTGCAAAAAACATTTTTCAATGTTGTAGACACTTTTCAAGTCCTTTCTAAATACATAAAGATAGGACTATGGCTACATGCTAAAACAGGTTGTAAAGAAAAAACCTTGTGTATTTTTTATTAAAAAATCTGTTGCACGGAAAACAGTTGCGAGAAAGTCATAGACGTACTACAACGCATGTATTATTCAAAATTTGCTCAAGTTAATGAATAAAAACTTGTCCAAATTACTTTACACAAATATGTGCTTCCTATTTCTTTCATCGTATAGCACCATTTATGAAGTTGAGACGTCTTCTTCATTAAGTGCCAATATATAAAAGGGCCCTCTTTTATAATCCTCGTGTTGACAAGTCCACGAGTAGAATCATCAAGCATTTTCTAAAAAGATAAAAATGCAAATCCTCGTGTTGACAAGTCCACGAGTGAATCAATGAAGCATTTTCAAAAAGATAAAAATGCAAATCCTCGTGTTGACAAGTCCACGAGTGAATCAATGAAGCATTTTCAAAAGGATAAAAATGCAAAATTATTCCATAAGTCCTAAATACGAAAATAGGCAGAAAATAAAGCCTATATATATATATATCAAACTTTGCAAATATAAAGCAAAGATTTGCCTTCAAATATATATATCAAACTTTGCAAATATAAAGCAAAGATTTGTCTTCAAACCCCTAAACAAGACAGGGGTAAACCAACTGATTATTGGCGAAAGGAACATAAGCGGCGGAGCTATCATCTGAATCTCTAAGTTCTGCACTCTTTTTTCCTTCGTCTGGTTTTTGCTCCTATTGGGTTTTTCCGGAAAGGTTTTTAATGAGGCAGAGACAAGGATGAAAAGGATAAAATCTTCCACTTTCCGGTCACATCATAGCGAGTAACCGAAAAGTGGGGGGACTCTCTGTATTGGTAAAAATTAGATTCGCCATGTGGATTTATTAAATGGCGACACATGTCAACAAAGTTTGAAGAAAAGTGAAGAATGACATGTAAAGATGATATGTGAAACACCCCCGTGACCGAACATACCGTGCTTGTTGGACATGGGATTGACTCAATAGGCACGAGATTGACTCAACAGGCATGTGATTGACTCAATAGGCACGAGATTGACTCAACAGGTATGAGGTTGACTCAATAGGCACGAGATTGACTCAACAGGCACGAGATTTGACTTAACAGGCACGAGATTTGACTCAACAGGCACGAGATTGATTGCAGTGGTCAGAACAAGGCAATCAATTACAATATTGACTCAACATGCACGTTTTTGACTCAACGGGTACGGGATTGACTCAACAAGCACTAGATTGAATCAACAGGTACAAGATTGACCCAACAGGCACGAGATTGACTCATTAGTTAGGGAATTAGCTCATCAGTTATAGATTTAATTCATCAATTACAGAATTAATTCACCAGTTACGGAATTCTAGCATTTATAGAATTAACTCATCAGTTACGAAATTAACTCATTAGTTATGAAATTAACTCATCAGTTACAGAATTCCAGCATTTACACAGTTGTTACAAGTCTTCCAAAAGTAATGGATGAATTGAGTAAATGCTCATAATTGACACATAATTCAAGATGAATGGTTACTTAGATTTAGTCCTATAAATAGACATATTTTTACCACCATGGGGGAAATCTAATTTTCTTCTCTACAATTCTATACATTGTAATTTATAGCATATTGCTCTTAAGTTAGCCATAGTTCGGCCCTTCAAGCTCTATTCGGCTCATTACCCTATCAAGGATCATTCAATAAGAATTCTTTTTTCTCTGCTTTATTTTAATTATATTATCTATCATTGAATTTATTTCCCACTTCTCTATCACGTTGTATTAACAAAATTTTATATCTTTCGGAATGAATCTGTTGCTTGTGGCCCGTCATGTAGGATCATGAATCCATAAACTTAAAATCTTGGTTTCGCCTCTGGAGTTAGGGTTCAGTAATAAGATCAGAACTCATAACCTTCAAATACTGGCTCCACTTCCGATGATTATAAGTTAATTTAACCTGATGGTGGTGCCTAATTCTTTTTGCCAGTATTTGTTTTATTAATATTTGCTTTTACTATAGAGCAGTCATATTTCTGTAGTTAGTGGACAGTAAACAGTAAGATATTGGAAGTTCTCTTGTGCATATATAGGGATGGCAAACGGTGCGGGGCGGTTGCGGGGCACACCCGCGAAGACTCCAACCCGCCCCGCACTGCCCCGCAAAACAATTTTTTTTTTAAATTTAACCGCCCGCCCCGCCCCGCGAAAAACCGCCCCGCCCCGCCCCGCCCCTCATATATATTTTTTTTAATTTTTTTAATCCGATCTAGTAAAGTTTTGAATGTATCGAGCATCGGCAACAAACGTCTATGGTCCTTTTTTGAAGACGTACATGAAGTTTTTGTTACTCTGTATTTAATTGTAAGAGCAAAATTTAACCCTCTTGTTCAAAAACCATAATAGAATTACTAAAAATTTTGCATAATTGTTAGAAGTAATAACTATAAGAATTCGTAATTGAAAATCACATCCTTTTGGAACGTCATGAGTATTAAGGGAATATAAAGAACGGATAAAATATACATATAATTGAAGGTGTAAGTGGTTTGTAAGTTTGGATCATCATTTATATAAGAGAATACTTCATCTTAGTATATTTTACCAAACAAATGACAGTCCATCGGAGTCCCTGTTATTTGTTGCAAAATACTTATTCCTGTATGCTTTAGGAAACCAACTAGGCATTAACTATCCTTTTCAAATCAAAGGATCTTCTATATGTATCCTCCATTAACAGAGACTAGCTAGTATGAACATGTTCTGGGGCACTTGTCTCTGTTACACTCATTCTACTCTACTAGGGGTGTACAAACCAAACCGATAACCCGCACCAACCCGAAAACCCGAGTCAACCCGAAAAAAAAACCCGACTAGTGGTTTGGTTTGACTTGGTTTGGTATTGGAAAATAAAACCCGACCACAATAGGGTTGGTTTGGTATTAACTAAAAAAAGTCAAACCGAAACCAAACCAACCCGACATTACATGTATACATATTTTATATATTAGATAGATAAAAATATTTATTAGAATGTAAGTTATAAATATTTCTTAATTTTTATTATAATTTCTTTATATAGCATAATATTTAAATTGATATTATAGCCCATGTAAATGTTTGTTTTTGTTTGGCCCATAAAAAAATAATTGAGCCCAAACCAAAACCTAATCTTATAGCAGATACATTGTCCTAAAGGTGTTCTGAAACACACAAACTATTGAAATCATTTTGCCTCTTCAAGATTTTTGTTCTGTTGGTGGGAAACGCTCCACAAGCTCAAAAGCAAAAGCAAATTTAACAACTTCAAGATTCTGGATGTTCTCTGTGAAACCAAGAAGATGACACAAGTTTTTTGACTTGTTGCTCAACAAAAATAGTTAGCAGACTCATAAGCTCATCCGCATCAAAGGCAAAAACCAGACTTTAAGAAGCCAATAGGTATACAACAATACTATTCAAGAATCTAACTTTAAATAACATTTCTATGTTTCTTTCCCTTTTGCTTTAAACTTCATGGAGATAGTTGATCGATCTGCCAAATGCGACTGTCTCAATTGAATTATGCAATGTGACATTCGATCAAACTATATGTAAACATTCAGTAATTGATTCTTACTTCTGTAGGTTCTATGTTGTTAAACCGATCTTGATACAAAAGAAACTACAAATCGCATGATTAATGTATTAAGGCATCTTCAACAATGCTACTACCAGCCACCTTGGAATCAGCATGGTTATTGCCTCAATATATCTTTTGCATCAACAGGAGTTGGAATTGAAATCCATTCTATCACCTGAAGAAGATGGTAACTTTTAACAAATCCAGTGAAACTACTGGTCCTGTAATTTTGGTTGTATCAACCATTTCGATGGTCAATATTCCAGAAACACCATTCATTTGTAATGAGGTTTTGCCTTGGCATACTCAGGTGAGGGAGCTTGGAAGTAAGCAACCTAAAGGTGGAAACTTTTTGTGTGTGTGAGAGAGAGAGATACATACGTATAAAAGGGGTATAATAGAAAAGCTCAAGTTAATCCTTGCTCCAGAAAAAGGGTTCAGGGTCTATATACATGTGTGCAAAACTAGTAATATTGAATGGTAAAAATGCTTGAATGTACCTTTGAATGCAAAGAACATGTTTTAGACTTTTTGAAAATAGTTTATTTGAGTTTGAATTTTGAATTGGTAATTTGGAACAAGAAGAGCTGGAAAATAAGGTATATGGTCACATATTCTTTCTGTTACATGACTCTTAACCTCGCAAAAATATAACTCAAAATCAAGTGGCCAGTTTGATTATGATATCTTAAGGAGAATTGTAGTCCTTGAAGTACAGTTCCAGTGGTTTAGATGGTTTGCAAATATGACGTTCGGATACAAACTTTTGGGAATTTAACTGAATACGCCCAACGCTAGAACAGTGTGATCATGCTAAAGCTCCAGAATTCAACTCAAAACAGTTCAAGTTGCTATGAGCAGGTTATGCTGAATTGAGAGAGTACAGAAGGAAGGCTGCTGTGGCGAAATTTTCACTAGTTTTCACGAAGATATTTTCATTTTGTGAAAAGAGAGCTCTTGCTGATTTTGAGTTATACTTTTGTATTAGCTATGAATCTAATAAATCAAGAGTTCAGTTGAGTTATACTTCTCCCTATATGGTTCATCAGTGGGCTGCCATTTGAAAAGGGGGAATAATAAAGATGAGACGTCATATACGATTAATAGAGTCATTACAACATGTTTACTGGAAAAAAGTCATTTTCATTGTGTAAGGAGTAATTTTTCCTTAACACCTACTGCCATTCAATGTTTGCTACTTGTTCCCTATTCTTTGATTGGAGAGAGAAAACATATTTCCTTGAAAGGCAATGAAACTTCTTGCCCATATAAACTAAGTCTATTTATTACCATTCCATGCTTGGCAGCTATACATAGTTTGGAGCACAAGTTTATCGGAACGAAAAACCCGAAAAACCCGAAAAACCCGAGAAAACCCGATATTGAAAAACCCGACTTTTGTTGGTTTGGTTTGATCTATAGATTTAAAAACCCGATACAATTGGTTTGGTTTGGTAATTGCAAAATCCGAACCATCTCTTCGTTTGGAATTCGAAATTTGCAAGGGGTAGTTGTGGTAATTAGCCGAAACACGGAGGTTAAAGTTGGTAACAAAATTGAAGAGAGAGAAGCATAATAGTTCAATGTTGTATGCATGAACTATTGCCTGTTATACACCGTTACGGAGAACAACGATGAACTAGGGAATTAGTGCTAGAATTTTATTAAGGGGTATCAAAATATAATAATTAGATATATCAAAAAGTCAAAAAAAATCAACGTATTATAAATATATATAAAATTAAAAAGATTATCTAGCAGTATAGTATAATTTTTCGGTGAACGAGTATTACTTGACACCCCTTCGTTTAATGTTACTCTGCCACTGATTATCCCTTCTTATCTTCTTAAGGCATTTGTATCTTCTCTCTTTAGTATTATTTCACTTGTATTTTGGAGTGAAATAAAATATTGGTTGTGTCCGAGGAGTAGGCAAAATTAGCCGAACCTCGTAAATTCTGGTGTTCTTTTTATTGTTGCTTTATTGTCTTATTTATTATTTGGTGGTTGCCATAATTTTTGGTATAGTAGTTGTGACTCATTCACACTATATACATTTGGCTTCCGCAACAATTGGTATCAGAGCCAAGGTATTGTCTCGATATGCTCCGTGGTTGGAGCCTAGTCTGATCTTTCACATCAGAAAAGATTTATCTTGGTAACTGAGTCAAGGTTCTGTCTCAGTATGCTCTGTGGTTGCAGCTTAGTCTGATCTTCCACATCAGAAAGGAAATAATCTTCATTTGAGTCGTCGGCTATTAAATAATATTTGTGTCAAAGATGGGAGACAATAAACAAGAAGAATCTACATCAAGTGTCAGCAATACGTCATCATTGGCATCTTCGCTTATGACAAGAATTGTGTCAAATACGAAATTTGCGGTAGAAATTTTTGACGGGTCCGGACATTTTGGGATGTGGCAAGGCGAGGTTCTAGATGTCCTTTTTCAACAAGGGCTAGATCTTGCTATTGAAGAAAAGAGACCAGATGGTATTGGAGAAGAAGATTGGAGAATTATCAACTGTGTTGCTTGCGGTACCATTCGATCCTACCTTATTAGAGAGAGCAGAAATGTCCATACACAAAGGAAACTTCTGCAAGTAAATTATGGAAAGCACGGGAGGATAAATTTTTGAAGAAAAACAGTCAAAATAAATTGTATATGAAGAAGAGACTGTTTTACTTCACCTATTATCCTGGTAACACGATGAATGAACATATTACCAGTTTTAATAAGTTGGTCACGGAGTTGCAATGGATACAACTTATGATGATGGTGACTTGGCCTTGATGTTGTTGGTGTCACTTCCTGATGAGTACGAGCACCTTAAAACTACTCTACTCCATGGAAATGACGAAGTTTCTCTCAGAGAAGTTTGTTCGGCTTTGTACATCTATGAACAAAGAAAGCGAGAAAAATAGAAGGGCGGAGAAGGAGAACCACTGTTCGTGAGGGGTCGTCCTCAAAATCAAACGAGGACAAGGAAATGAAGATCTAAGTCAAGATCTAAACCCAGCAAAGATGAATGGGCATTTTATCGAGAAAAAAGGCACTGCAAGAAAGACTGTCCGAAGTTGAATAATAAGGCCAAACATAACATTGGAAAGGCCATTATGGATTCAAATGTAGCTGATTATGATGATTCAGATTTCTCATTAGTTACAATGGAGCCGTCAACGTCATCAGACATATGGTTGATGGACTCGGCTTGTAGCTATCATATGTGTCCCAACAAGGATTGGTTTGTGGACTTTCAAGAAGGAGAATATGGAGTCGTCCAAACAGTGGATAACAACCCTCTTACCTCATATGGAATTGGTTCAATACGATTAAGGAACCATGATGGAATGATCAGAACATTAACAGATGTTCGATATGTACCGGGTTTGAAGAAAAATCTCATCTCTGTAGGAGCCCTGGAATCAAAAGGGTTCAAAATTATTGCAGAAAATGGAGTGATGAGAGTATGCTCCGGTGCACTAGTGGTAATGAAGGCCAATCGGAAGAACAATAACATGTACCGTTATCTCGGTAGTACAGTTATTGGGACAACGACAGTAACGTCTAGTGACGAAAAAGAGGCAGAAGCAACCAGGCTATATCACATGCGCTTGGGACATGCTGGAGGAAAATCCTTAAAAACTTTATCAGATCAAGGATTGTTAAAGGGAGTAAAGGCTTGCAATTTGGAGTTTTGCGAGCATTGTGTCAAAGGGAAACAAACAAGGGTTAAATTTGGTACAAGCAATCCATAATACTAAAGGTATTTTGGATTATGTACACTCTGATGTTTGGGGTCCTTCCAAAATAGCTTCATTGGGTGGGAAGCACTATTTTGTAACCTTTGTTGATGATTTTTCTCGAAGAATATGGGTATATACAATGAAGAGCAAAGATGAAGTGCTGGGAATTTTTCTCAAATGGAAGACGATGGTGGAGAATCAAATGGGCAGGAGGATCAAGTGTATTCGCACAGACAATGGAGGTGAATACAAAAATGATCATTTCAATAAGGCCTGTGAAAATGATGGCATCGTCCGACACTTCACTGTCAGACATACACCACAACAGAATGGAGTGGCAGAACGTATGAACCGGACCTTGCTGGAGAAGGTACGGTGTATGTTGTCCAATGCTGGCTTGGGCAAAGAATTTTGGGTTGAGGAAATTACATATGCATGCCACCTCATTAATCGTCTACCATCTGCTGCTATTGATGGAAAGACACCATTTGAAAAATGGTATGGAAAGCCTGCTGTAGATTATGACTCTTTGCACGTATTTGGCTCAACTGCATATTATCATGTGACGGAGTCAAAATTGGATCCAAGGGCAAAGAAGGCTATTTTTTTGGGGATTACTTCTGGAGTCAAAGGACATCGCTTATGGTGTCCTATGACAAAGAAAGTAATATTCAGCAGGGATGTTACCTTCGATGAATCTGCTATGGTAAACAAGGTAACAAATGTAGATACCAAACAAGATGATGGTGCTTCTAAGCAAGTGGAGTTTGAGGGAAAATTTATTTTTCCTACACAAGAAGCAGAGGAGGAAACAAATGAAGATTATCCTCTAGAAGGAGAGCCAGTAGAGGAGATTCCAACTCAGGAAGGTCATTACAAATCAATAGCAACTAGTTGGCCAAAAGGAAAATAATAAAACCTGTTCATCTTATAGAGACAGTTGCTTGTGCAACCGCAATTGCAGCTGATGATGTTCCTATCACTTATAAAGACGCAGTCCAAAGTTGAGAAGAAGATAAGTGGAGGATTGCCATGAATGATGAAATACAGTCCCTTTATCATAATCATACATGGAGATTGGACAATCTCCCGAAGGGAAAGAAAGCAATTGGGTGCAAATGGGTATTTGCAAAGAAAGAAGGATTTCCTAACCAAGTAGATATTCGCTACAAAGCAAGATTGATGGCCAAAGGATATGCTCAAAAGAAGGGAATTGATTACAATGAAGTGTTTTCTCCAGTTGTAAAACATTCCTCCATTAGAATTATGTTGGCTTTGGTAGCATAGTTGGATTTGGAACTAGTTTAGATGGATGTAAAAACTACATTTTTACATGAAAACTTGGAGGAGGAAATCTACATGACTCGGCCAGAAGGATTCAAAGTTGTTGGAAAGGAAAACATGGTGTGCAAACTTGAAAAATCATTGTACGGATTGAAACAATCTTCTAGACAATGGTACAAGCGATTTGACAAGTTTATGTTGCAGCAAGGGTACAAGAGAAGCAAATACGATCATTGTGTGTATTTGCGCAAGCTTAAAAATGGTTCCTTTATATATCTTCTCCTATATGTTGATGATATGTTGATAGCTTCCAAGAATTCAGAAGAAATTGATAAGTTGAAGATTCAACTGAAGAAGGAGTTCGAGATGAAGGATATGGGTGAGGCGAAGAAAATTCTTGGCATGGAGATAATAAGAGATAGACGTTCAAAGAAACTCTGTTTATCTCAGAAAGAATATTTGAAGAGAGTACTACAACGTTTTGGCATAGATGACAAGACTAAGCCGGTTAGTACTCCACTTGCTCCCCATTTTAAGCTAAGTACTACTATGTCGCCAAAGGATGAAGCTGAACGAGAGTATATGTCAAAGGTACCATACGCAAATGCTGTTGGTAGCTTGATGTATGCAATGGTCTGTACGAGACCTGACATTTCACAAGCTGTTGGAGTTATTAGCAGATATATGCACAATCCAGGAAAAGAGCATTGGCAAGTTGTGAAGTGGATTCTGCGGTATATTCATAATACTGTAGATGTCGGGTTAATTTTTAAGCAGGAAGACAATCAGTCTGTAGTTGGATATTGTGACTTAGATTTTGCGGGTGATCTCGACAAACGAAGATCAACTACTGGTTATGTGTTTACTTTTGCAAAGGCACTAGTTAGTTGGAAGTCTACTTTGCAGTCAACAGTTGCTTTGTCTACAACAGAGGCAGAGTACATGGCTATTGCAAAGGCTGTGAAGGAGGCAATTTGGCTTCAAGGATTGCTAAAGGAGCTTGGTGTTGAACAAAAAGGTATCACAATTTTTTGTGATAGTCAAAGTGCTATTTAATTAGCGAAGAACCAAGTTTATCATGCAAGGACGAAGCACATTGATGTTCGGTATCACTTTTCGTACGAGAAATCATAGAAGAAGGTGGAGTCACGGTGAAGAAAATTCATACTATAGAAAATCCTGCTGATATGCTGACAAAGGTGGTGACTGCGATCAAGTTTCAACATTGTTTGGATTTGATCAACATTGTTGAACACCGAAGATTGAAGATGAAGACACAACCAAAATTTGTTATAGAGAGAAAATTGAAGATGTGAAATTATAAAGAACACCAAAATCAGAGTCCAAATGGCCACTCAAATCCCAATTTGAAATATCAAAACTCAAGCCCTAGTTCTTCTCCTTTTTGCTAAGTTTCCATGGACTTAGGGGTTAATTTCAAATAATAATAGTGTT
The DNA here is from genome assembly GCA_032618575.1 of Nicotiana noctiflora. NCBI lineage: Eukaryota > Viridiplantae > Streptophyta > Magnoliopsida > Solanales > Solanaceae > Nicotiana > Nicotiana noctiflora. The sequence continues at coordinate 64,772 of JASVEL010001187.1, forward strand.
TTTAGTTCATAAAACTTACTCAATCCCAGTTGAAACCCTCTTCAATTCCCGTCCAAAGCTCTCAAGGATTCTCAACAATGGTGAAAATATGACTTAGCTCACGGATGAAATAATTTAAAAACCCTTCTGCCCTGCTGATATTTTCCTCTACGCGAACATAGTCAAATCCTCGCTAGGATGAACAAAAATTCATTGACCAAAATTACCCCTTCGCGAACGAGGTGCCCCACCTACGAATGCGAACCTGCAGGCCTCACACACACGCGAACGCATTCCATTGCATGCTAAGGCGAAGAACGACCTCCACACACTATGCGATCACACACCTACACCTGCGATTGCATTGAAAAATCAAACACCCCTCAAAAATCCTCTTATGCGATCGCAGAGTGCTCTTGCGACTGCAGAGAACAAAAGTCCGCAACACTAAACCTGCAATTTCTGCAACATCCTAAGTCCCAAAAACCTTCTGTTAGCCATCCGAAATCGCCCCGAGGCCCTCGGGACCTCAACCAAAAGTGCCAACCCATCTTAAAACATCATTCAAACTTGCTCCAATCATCAAAACACATCAAACAACACCAAAACCATCAAATTACATCGAATTCAAGCCTAAGTTCTTCTAAAACTTCCGAAACACACATTTGATAAAAAACCCAACCAAAACACCTCCGAATGACCTGAATTTTTGCACATACATCCCAAATCACCTAAGGAAGCTACATCAACTCTCAAAATTCCATTACGATCCTCAGAAAAAAATCTCACTTACCAACTAGAAATCACCAAAACACTAACTTCACCTATTCGATCTTAATTTCTACATCGGACCTCCAAAAATACTTTCACTCACACTCCTAAGTCACAAATCGTCCTCAGAAGCTACCCGAATCATCGAAAATCATATCCGAGCTACCTGATGCATAAGTCAATATCCGGTTTACTTTTCCAAAACAAGCCTTCCTTAAAGAGTCTACGTGTCTCATTTCCTTCTAAAACCAATCCAAATCAACTCATTCACACAAAACTCTTATAATGAAGCATGAAGCAATACAATAAGGGGGAAACAGGGTGGTAACTCACATGACGATGGGTGGGATCATCACATTTACTCTCCTTGCTTTACCAATACAACACTACTATTACTTGTCTTGATGAACCAATGACTGTGACATGCAATGAGACAACGCAACAAACGTACATGGATTCAGAGGAAGATAACATACTTGATGAGATTGACAAAGAAGTTTAGAACTTTGAGAACATATGTTGATAAAAAGTTGACTCTCAAGTAACTACAAATATTATCTTTACACAAGATTCGATTTGCTGTGTTATTCCAAGCTTTCCCATATCAGATCCGATAAAGTATTCGATTGTCACGACCCATATTTCTCACCCTCGGGAGTCGTGATGGTGCCTACTAATGAGAGCTAGGCAATCCAAACTTATTTACTTTTTCATTAATAACCTAGTCCTATTATCAATTATCGGCAATAATACAAAAGCAACAAAATTAAATAATAAGCGAAAGTCTTAATATTATAGAAAACTGAATAGGAATGCGAAAGATTCAACAAAAGCCTCTACCCAAGACTGGTGTCACAATACTCACGAACTACTAAGAGTGCTAAATATAACCGTTTTGAAAGAGAACATAAACTTTTTTGTCTCGAATACAATGAGATAACAGACAAAGTAAAGGATAGAGGAGACGTCACGTCTGCGGACGCCTGCAAGGCTACCTCGGGTCTTGCTTGACTGAAGGCCTGCTCCCACACTACTGCTGCTATCCAAAATCTAGATATGTACCAAATAGCACAGAGTGTAGTATCAGCACAATCGAACTCATGTCCTGGTAAGTGTCTAGTCTAACCCCGGTAAAGTAGTGACGTGGCTAGACCGGACTACCACATAAACCTGTGCAAATTCATATATATACATCGGAATCGAAATATAAAACAGATAAACAATATGGGATGGAGAGCATGCTGTGGGAAAACAAAAATTTAACTATAATTATACCCTAAATAATCACACTTTGTTATGGAATTAATGTTGTTTATGAGGACAAAATGCTTTGATTAGTGTTCGTTTGTGTTTTATAGGTACATGTGATACATTGGATGCTATAAAGAGCTATTTTGGAGTCCTAGGTTGATGAAAAGGCCAAAAGAAGAGCTAAAGTGAAGAGGGCCTGAAGAAGCAGGGAAGAATCAGAAGCACTGTTCATCCGCGGTTCACTCGCGACCGCGGATGAACCGCGAATAATGAAGCCCTCTGAAGTTTGCCTGTTCGCGGTCCGCTCGCGGCCGCGAACGAACCGCGGAAGGCGCCGCAACAGTTATCCTAATTGTACTCAAACTTAGTTTTTAGCCCTAAAAACCTCTATTTAAAGTCCTAGTTTGCCCCATAGAGGCATGTTATCTTTATTTCATTACTTTGGCAAGATTTTTAGTAAGAGAGATTCCTCTCAAACTTTTTATTTTATTTTATATCAATTATTTCTTTATGATTTCAATTATTATTCTTGTTTCTTCAAGCATGAGTAGCTAAATTCTATTCTAAGGTTTTGATGGAACCTATTGAGTGATGAACTTATCGTTTATGTGATTACAAATTGTGACTTAGATTTCTATTTGTTCAACTTCATTCTTGTTGTAGTTAATTGGTAGGATCCCCAATTAGCGGTGCCTATTTAGTGTGCATAACTTGGAAAATAGTGCATATTTAGGTATATTGTTGAACAACACCACACCTAGGTTATTGGAGGAATCTATAACTTTAGGCGTAAAGACGGGGTTAGGAATAACGAAGTCTTGGGTGCAATCTTAAGTGAACTATTCAAATTAAAGCTAACTAGGGTAGCTCGGGAGAGTGCACTAGTAAATTATTGTAATTGCTCGGGAGAGGGTTACGATACACATAGCGTTCATGATTGATAGAATATATTAACAATTTGTAAGAGCATAACGATAAGGGATTCCATCAATAGGGAAAATCAATACCTTAGTCCTTCTCATAATATTCTTTTTACTCTACATTCAATTCTTTCTTTCCAGCATTCTTAATTATTGCAAAGTAGTTATTCGAAATTCACACAAAGATATATTCAAAGTTTGGGAACTTGATTCGGAAGTACTTTTGGGGTTGTGATAGTTGCAATTGGTAGGTTAATTCTCTGTGGGATCGATCTTGGACTTATTAAACCAAGTTATATTGACTACGACCGTTGCTTGGACGTGAATCAATTTTGGCACCGTTGTCGGGGAATTAACGGAATTATCAATTGCCATTGACAGAACTTCAAGATTCTTGTGTATTCAGGTTCTTTCTACACTCTACATTGAATATTTTGACATTTGTTGATTTGGGTATTCAGGTGCATGCCTAGAAAATCTGCAAGGATTGGAGAACTAATTGAAGGACTCTCAGACCCCGAGCAAACCTTCCGGGCACGTAACAAAGCCATCAAACAAATTCAACAATCTCAACAACCAATCAAACTAGACTTCGACATGGGTGACATAAACGATCAAAACCAACAAGCCGGGCAAAATATGCAAGAGGCACTGGAAGGTTCATTGTTCGACTGGGCACAACCCATAGCGGATAATTTGGCAACTGCCATCGTTGTGCCAACAATTCAAGATGAGTCTTTCCAGATTACCAACAACATGCTTCACTTGTTGCAAAACAAGGGATTATTCTCTGGGTCTCAGGTTGAAGATCCACAGCAGCACCTCAAGAACTTTCTATCAATATGAAAAACACAAAGACAACCGAATGTAACTCCGGAAGCTATCAGATTATTACTCTTTCCGTTCTCAGTTACAGGAGCAGCACAGATATGGCTAAACTCACTCCCTATAAACTCCATTGCCACTTGGGATGAGTTAGTCAAACAATTCCACAACAAGTTTCATCCACCTAACAAGACAGCTCAACAAATTGATGAGATCGTGAGCTTCAAGCAAAAACCAATGGAAACATTACATGAAACTTGGGGAAGATTCAAGGGTATGCTTGTTATGTGTCCTCATCATGGGATCCCTGAGCAGATGTTGGGTCAAAAGTTCTACATGTGGCTTTCAGGCAGCATGAAGAACATTGTAGACGCTTCAGCAGGTGGGGCTTTTCCGAGCAAGACTTGGAGAGAGGGCCAAAACTTGCTAGAAAAGATGGCTCAAAATTCTGGGTGGACGTCCAGGAATGCTCCTATCACACCAGTGGTACACTCTGTACCCCCGGATCCATCCAACACTCTAGAGGAGAACATGGCAACTCTATTGACACAAATGAGCATCCTAACAAAGAAGGTGAAAGAATCAGGAGTCAAGCAGCAGGTTCACATTGTAGATACTACCAATGGTGGCTTTATGCACATCTTGCATTAGCCAACCCATAAGTAATCCATGGGTTGCAGACCAAGAACATCATCATCAGCATGAGGATATGAACTATGTGGCTAACTATGGAGGGCGGCGACAAGGTAATCAAAACTGGGGCCAACAGGCTCCAATGTAGTACAGACCTTCCCAGCCACAATTTAATGCAGCAGGTATGAGGCCACCACACAACATGGCTCCATATCCTAGACCTCAGAATTTTGGCAATCAGCAGCAGGGATATCATCCACCCCCACCACCACATGGGGGCGGACATGACGATGGGTTTGCAAGGTTGGAAGCTATGATGCAGCAGGTAATTGGGTCAAATGCTAAGACAAATGAGAGTATAGATGCACATGATGCTGCCATCAAGAATATTGAAGTACAGGTGGGTCAGATTGCTATGTCTCTCAACAATCGTCCTCAAGGGACATTGCCTGCAGATACCCAAACAAACCCAAAGGATCAAGTCCCAAAGCAGATGATGTCAGTGACTCTGAGAAGCGGTAGAGATCTTGATGCTAAGAATGAAAGTGAGAAAATCGACGGACAGGCTGAGACATCCACTCCATTGCCCATTGAACTGGATGAGTCCACGGGGTTGACAGAAGTCACAGTCCAGCCAGTTGCTGAAAATAAAGAAGCAAAACAGGGAACGGAGAAAGTAGCTGAAAAGGTAGAGCAGCAGATTGATGAGAAAGTGATAGACAAAGAATAGTCCCAAGTCACCGGGAAGAAGAGGCCTCCACCACCATTCCCCCAAAGGTTGGCCAAACACCAGAAAGAGGAGCAATACAAAAAGTTCTTTGACATGCTCAAGAAAATCCAGGTAAACATTCCATTAATTGAAGCTTTAAAAGAAATGCCCGGTTATGCTAAGATTATGAAGGATTTGATGTCGCGGAAATTTGATTTCCAAGACTTGGCCACAATTACACTTACCCATACTTGTAGTGTAGTGGTCTCTAGACCCATTGCTGAGAAGCTATCCGATCCAGGTAGTTTCACCATCCCATGCACTATAGGGAATTATGCCTTTACTAAGGCCTTATGTGATTTGGGGGCAAGCATTAATCTCATACCCTTAGTTATCTATAAGAGGTTAGGTATTGGGAGAGCTAGACCCACCTCTATGCTTTTACACCTTGCTGATAGGACGGTTAAGCGTCCATTTGGTATTATAGATGATGTGCTAATCCAGGTTGGAAAGTTCATGTTTCCCGCCGATTTTGTTATTCTTGATTGCAAGGTCGACGAAGAAATTCCCATAATCCCGGGAAGACCATTCCTAGCCACCGGGAGAGCCATAATTGATTGTGAAACTGGGGAACTCAAGATGAGATTGAATGATGAGGAGATCATCTTCAATGTGCAAAAATCCATGAGGCGTCCTAGTGAGTTCGCAAATTGCTCTCTAATTGATGCGGTTGATGTGATAGTGGAGATCGACGATGCAGAATTGACTATTGAAGATCCACTTCAAGCATGCCTGATGAACATGGAAGAGGTAAACGGTGAAAGTTTGGCCGAATGGGTATTATCTCTGGAAGGCAAGGGATTCTGGCAGAGAGAGCTCGAGTTCGAACCTCTACACTTAGAGAAAAGAGAAAGCCCACCAGCAAAGACATCCATAGAAGAGCCACCGAAGCTTGAACTTAAACCACTACCATCACATCTCGGGTATGAGTATCTAGGTCCTAACTCCACGTTACCTGTTATTATCTCATCTAGTTTGTTAGATGTGCAGGCCCAAAAGCTTATACAAGTACTCAAGGAATGCAAGACTGCCATCGGGTGGACCATGGCAGACATAAAGGGGATCAGCCCAGCCTATTGTATGCATAAAATTCTCCTGGAAGATGGACACAAACCTTCCAGGGAACATCAAAGAAGGCTGAACCCCAACATGAAGGAAGTGGTGAAGAAGGAAGTAATAAAGTGGCTAGATGCGGGAATCATCTTCCCAATCTCAGACAGCAGCTGGGTTAGCCCGGTCCAATGTGTGCCAAAGAAAGGAGGCATGACGGTAGTGAAAAACGACAACAATGAACTGATTTCAACAAGAACCGTCACCGGATGGAGAATATGCATGGACTACAGGAAGTTGAATCTAGCCACCCGCAAAGATCACTTCCCACTTCCCTTCATTGATCAAATGCTTGACAGGTTGGCAGGGATGTCCCATTTTTGCTTTCTTGATGGATACTCGGGGTACAATCAAATCTCCATAGCCCCCGAAGATAGAGAGAAGACCTCCTTCACATGCCCGTATGGCATTTTTGCCTTCGGGAGGATGCCATTCGGACTATGCAATGCACCTGCCACATTCCAAAGGTGCATGATGGCTATTTTCACCGACATGGTGGAAGACATTATGGAGGTGTTCATGGATGATTTCTCGGTGGTAGGGAATTCATTCGATGAATGCCTTGCCAATCTGACTAGAGTGCTAAAACGGTGCATGGAAACAAATTTACTGCTAAACTGGGAGAAATGCCATTTTATGGTACAAGAAGGTATAGTACTGGGGCACCGGGTTTCAAGAAAAGGCATTGAGGTAGACCATGCTAAAGTTGATGTCATTGCAAAGTTGCCTCCACCAACATCCGTCAAGGCCATAAGAAGCTTTCTTGGACACGCCGATTTTTACCGGAGGTTCATCAAAGACTTCTCCAAAATATCAAACCCTCTCTGTAAGTTACTTGAAAAAGATCACCCTTTTGTTTTTTTTGATGAATGCATGATTGCTTTTGAGGAACTGAAGAAGAGGTTGGTCACAACACCCATCATCATTGCCCTAGACTGGGAGCAACCTTTTGAGTTAATGTGTGATGCAAGTGATTATGCAGTGGGGGCAGTGCTGGGCCAAAGGAAAGATAAGCCGATGCATCCAATATACTATGCAAGTAGAACTCTGAGTGGAGCACAGCTAAACTACACAGTGACGGAAAAGGAGATGCTGGCGGTCGTGTTTGCATTCGACAAATTTCGGTCCTATCTCATAGGATCAAAGGTAATCGTATACACGGACCATGCAGCTTTAAGATATTTAATTGATAAAAAGGACTCTAAGCCACGCCTAATTCGTTGGGTGTTGCTTCTCCAAGAGTTCGACCTCGAAATTAGGGATAGAAAAGGTACCGAAAATCAAGTCGCCGACCACTTGTCAAGACTTGAAGGAGCTGAACTTGTCAAAGAGAGTGGGGAAATTCTGGAAACCTTTCCAGACGAGCAGCTGCTCACCACCACTCTCCTGGAAACACCATGGTATGCTGACTATGCTAATTATCTAGCCAGTGGCATTGTTCCTCATGACCTCTCATCGGTCCAGAGGAAAAGATTTTTTTGTGAAAGTTAGTGTTATTATTGGGATGAACCATATTTGTTTAGGATATGTCTTGATAACATGATCCGGAGATGCGTCCCCGAGATAGAACAATCTTCTGTTTTGCAAGCATGTCACGCTTCAGCATATGGCGGTCACTTTGGAGGAATACGTACAGCTGCCAAAATACTTGAGGCCGGTTTCTATTGGCCGATGGTGTTTAAAGATGCGCACTTGTGGGTGAAAGGTTGCAACGAATGTCAACGCACCGGGAACATCTCCCGGCGTCATGAAATGCCAATGAATCCAATCCAGCAAGTGGAAGTGTTCGATGTCTGGGGAATAGATTTCATGGGGCCCTTTATTAGCTTATACGACAATAAGTACATACTTGTTGCAGTTGACTACGTGTCCAAATGGGTGGAAGCTGCAGCACTACCCACCAATGATGCTAAGGTGGTAGTGGGATTTTTGAAGAAGAATATTTTCACCCGGTTTGGGACTCCAAGGGCTATCATTAGTGACGGGGGCACACAGTTTTGCAACCGAGCTTTTGAGAAATTATTGGCCAAGTATGATGTTAAACACCGTGTGGCCACTCCATATCACTCGCAAACTAGCGGACAAGTTGAGGTCTCCAACAGGGAGATAAAAAGTGTACTGACTAAAATAGTGAACGCCACAAGAATCGACTGGTCCAGGAAGCTTGATGACGCACTATGGGCATATAGAACATCATTCAAAACACCCATTGGCATGTCTCCTTACAAATTGGTGTTCGGAAAAGCTTGTCACTTACCGGTTGAATTAGAGCATAAAGCTTGGTGGGCACTGAAACAATTGAATCTCAACTTGGATGAAGCAGGTAAATCAAGGTTGACTGGGTTGCATGAGTTAGAAGAATTTCGGTACCTGGCATTTGAAAGTACAAGATTGTATAAAGAGAGGATGAAGCGGATCCATGATCAAAATATCGTTGAGCGAAACTTCAAAAACGGGGACAAAGTACTACTATACAATTCAAGATTACGACTGTTCCCAGGTAAATTGAAATCAAGGTGGTCAGGACCCTTCAAGGTAATTGATCACGTGCTCACACAAGCTATGGATGGATCACGTACATTCAAGGTAAACGGACAACGGTTGAAACAATACATAGGCCTGGATGACATGGAGGACAAGGTAGAATTGCGGTTGGATGAACCTCAAAGGTCTAGCGAGCCGTAAAATGCGCTAAGTTGAGTCGTGCCGCGACGTTAAATCAGGCGCTACGTGGGAGGCAACCCACGAACATGTTGTAAGTAACTTTATCTTAGTAGTAAGTAATAAAGTAAAATAAGAAAAAAACAAAATTTTTGCTGAACAGTTGAGAAAATAATTCAGAGAGGGGCACTGTCCGCGGTCCATCCGCGACCGCGGATGAACCACGGAAAAATGCCCTCTCTGAACTTTCTCTGTTCGCGGTCCATTCGCGTCCGCGAACCAACCGCGAAAAATGACCTCTCTGAATCTCGACTGTTCGTGGTCCATCCGCGGCCGCGAACGAACCGCGAACAGTCGCGGTCAGTTCCGCGGCCGGCTAAAATAACAGTTTTTTTATTATTTTCTTTTCCCTCCCTTCTTTAAAACCCTAAAATCCCTCCCCCTATTCCTCACATACACTCAGCCGCCCCCCACTCTCCCAATTTCTCTCTCTCTCTAACTCAAAAGCCTCCCCCTTCTCTCTACAAAATCCCAAAACCCTCTTCTCCAATTCACCCCATTCTTCCTCCATTACTTCTTCATTGTATTACTTGTAAGTTTCTCTACTTCTCTTCTCTTTTATTTTGTTTTTATTCTTAGTTCTTGATTATTTATTTTGTAGAAGTAATTAGATATTGTTAGTTTAAGATATCTCTTGAATATGACTTGGTTTTTTTTGCACAATACATGTTTCCATGAATTTTTACTAAGGAATCTTGTCATATAGTTGAAGTTTGGTAAAGAATTGGTTTGTGGGTTTTCAATTGTGTTGTTGATGCTAATTTTATGATTTGGAGACCTAAAATAGTATGTACACCATGTATGTTGATTGGTAAGCCAAGTTGGGCAAATTATACTTGTTCATAATGTATTAATGTAGTTTTAGGAGAAATAATGCCCAACTCATGAATTGATAATGGTGTATTTTATTGGGGATGGACTAAGTCAATCGGGTAATATTAGAAGTGTTTAAATAACTAAGTGTGGGGTGCTCAAATAGGCATGTGTAAAATAGTTAGATAAAGAATCTAAATATAGGAGTATGAGGGATTTGCACAAAAGAATGGTCAATTGTGAGTTCTCAAGGATGGCGAAGTCTGAGTAGCCTTCCAATGACTAACGGTTTACAAAATTTTTGGCTATCTTATTTGTGCAGGATCATGGCCCCAAAGAGAGCCCGACATGGTGCTAGCTCATCTAGGCAACCGACTTATGACGAGTCTAGGTTTGCTGATGAAGAAGCCGAGAATGCATTTCACATTAAAGCAAACAAGAAGTGGCTCCAAGAGGTAGAAGTTGACAGGATAGCTATCCGCTCGGAGAAGCCGGAAATTTATGATGAGATTCGGAGGCGCGAGATGGAGTTCCTCTTTGACTCACCTCCTAAGGTGAACAAGATGCTTGTCCGGGAATTCTACGCCAATGCCCCTTATGCTATGGTCAGAGAAGTTTTCGTCAGAGGTAAGCGGGTCAATGCTCATATTCCTACTATTCGGCAGGTACTTCGTCCGCCATTGCACACTAGTGATGTTGACTACTACCATGATAGGCCTGGTGTCACATGGGACATGCTAATAGAGGCCTTATGTGTAGATGGCATCCCAGTATGGATTAGAAATCAAACTCTGCACTCTAACTGTTTTACACACATTGCCAAATGTTGGTTCTCCATAATTTGCAACCGTATCTTGCCCTCAAGTAACACCATGGATGTTAACTTTAATAGTGCTATTTTGACTTGGTGTTTTTTAACACATGGGGATGTTGATATTGCTCGAGTTATTAGTGATGAGATGGTATTGAGGGGATCCCTCACTGCCAAGGGTTTTTATTACCCATCTCTTGTCACTACGTTGTGTCTCCTCAATCACACCCCAGTTAATGATGCTGACGGTGAGCTACTACCGAAAGCTCCATTTAGAGCTGCTACTATCCGGGTTGGACGAGACAAAACCCCTATTGACTTGGATGAGGAGGATGATCCTGTACCGATTGCCCGGGCCAGGCACTCCACGGATTCAGCCAGACCTTCTAGGCCTGCTCCTCGTGGAGCAAGTATGTCTATGTCCGAGTCCACACGACCTATGTTAAGGTCAATGGAGGAGGAGGTTGCTGCTCTGCGCACCTCCGTAGATGGCTTACACACACGGCTAGATTCCATGTCCACTAGGCAAGCCCGGTCAGAAAACAGGTTTATGGCATGGTTCAGAGCACTTGGACGAGCATGCCATGTCGACCCATCCACCGTCTCCGACTCCGAGTGAGTCTCAGGTAAGTTTTCTTGCCCCTCTTGTGCTTTAATTTTTATTTATGTCATGGGGACATGACATATATTTAAGTGTGGGGTGGGTGACTTATCTTGTACATAATGTATATATTAGTGTAGTAAGTAATATAAAATAATAAAAACACAAAAAAATCATAAAATTTTAAAAATCCAAAAATATGAGTAGAGGACCCTTCCTGATGACGGACTATTTAGGACAAATACTCTTGAGGGAAGTAGTCCACGTAGAAATTTTTTCTTTCTTTTATTTTCTTTTTTTAGGTAGTGTATCATCTCCCCCTTGGTTTTTCTTTTGACCACGGTTCTTTTCCAAGGGTTTTTATTGAACCGGGTTAGGTAGATTTTCCTTTTCTTAGGATTAGAGGACAAAGGGCAACATGTAACCCCGAATATGCGCATTAGCAAAAGCGTAAATTGAACTTGAGAATGTATCTTCTAAGCTTGATTGTAGAATCTCATTATGCCTTAAATTGCACAATAATGCTTTCTTAAACATCGATAGGACTTTGTAGATAAATTGGATTCCAAATGAGTTGCATGCCATGTGTGTGTGAGGTATTTACTTACATTGTATGTTGTACATGATGCCTAGAACTTGCCCTGTGTGTTTGCAAAGCGAAATAGAAGTTGTTTGGTTGTAGAAAGGATAGAGGCATTTCTTTGTGTAACCCCATATACCAATAAACATGAATTCACCCATACATTATATCTTAGTTAACCCCTTTGAGCTTAAAGCCTATTCTTTGATAACCCTTGAATGTTCTTCAAATTATTGTTCTACTTTACCTCCTAGAAGCACTTGTATTGTAACGAATATGCAAAAGATTAAGTGTGGGGTGAAGGGAAATTGAAAAGGGAAAAATCAAGAATGAATGTAAAAAAAAAAAATAGTGAGCTGGCCAAAATAATGTAAATGTATTGCAAAGCAATGAAAAGATGAGCTATATTGAATAAAATCTTAGAAAAGCGAGTCACATCAATAAAAGAAAAAGTAGGGGTAAAAGTGAAGGAAGGTGAAGGTATGTTTATGGGAGACATAAGGAAGTAAACAAAAAGGAAAGTTGTGAAAAAGAAAAGAAAAGTGCTTAGGGAGGCTAGTCACTATAACCAAAAGTATCCTACCCGTCCCATAGCCTACATTACAACCCTTAAAGACCTCTTGATCTATGATTGAATAACTCGATTAGTGGAGTATTACACTAGGGGCAAGCCTATGGTGTGTCTGTATTCATACGAATGTTCTTTGTTGAGAGTGAGTGAATTTTTTTCAACATTTATAAGTTCCATGTATTTGAATGGTTAATGTGTGGGAATTTCTCTCAATAAATTGTGTGAGGGCATGTAATTCAAAAGGAAGAAGGTGAATTTGCAAGTTTTTGGTAATAAGTAGAGTAAGTAATAATGTGCGGGCATGAGAATTTGCGGTTAAGTAAAGATTATGCATATCTTAGGTTGTTCATGTATAATAGCTTTTGTGACATATTTTTGGGGAGACAAATTTTTGTTGAGTTGGCCTAAAAGTGTGTTTAAAGATTGCTCGAGGACGAGCAAAGGTTTAAGTGTGGGGTATTGATAATAGGTGAATTTAACTATAATTATACCCTAAATAATCACACTTTGTTATGGAATTAATGTTGTTTATGAGGACAAAATGCTTTCATTAGTGTTCGTTTGTGTTTTATAGGTACATGTGATACACTGGATGCTATAAAGAGCTATTTTGGAGTCCTAGGTTAATGAAAAGGCCAAAAGAAGAGCTAAAGTGAAGAGAGCCTAAAGAAGCAGAGAAAAATCAGACGGACTGTTCATCCGCGGTTCACTCGCGGCCGCGGATGAACCGCGAATAATGAAGCCCTATGAAGTTTGCCTGTTCGCGGTCCGCTCGCGGTCGCGAACGAACCGCAGAAAGGCGCCGCAACAGTTATCCTAATTGTACTCAAACTTAGTTTTTAGCCCTAAAAACCTCTATTTAAAGTCCTAGTTTGCCCCATAGAGGCATGTTATCTTTATTTCATTACTTTGGCAAGATTTTTAGTAAGAGAGATTCCTCTCAAACTTTTTATTTTATTTTATATCAATTATTTCTTTATGATTTCAATTATTATTCTTGTTTCTTCAAGCATGAGTAGCTAAATCCTTTTCTAAGGTTTTGACGGAACCTATTGGGTGATGAACTTATCGTTTATGTGATTACAAATTGTGACTTAGATTTCTATTTGTTCAACTTCATTCTTGTTATAGTTAATTGGTAGGATCCCCAATTAGCTGTGCCTATTTAGTGTGCATAACTTGGAAAAGAGTGCATATTTAGGTATATTGTTGAACAACACCACACCTAGGTTATTGGAGGAATCTATAACTTTAGGCGTAAAGACGGGGTTAGGAATAACGAAATCTTGGGTGCAATCTTAAGTGAACTATTCAAATTAAAGCTAGCTAGGGTAGCTCGGGAGAGTGCACTAGTAAATTATTGTAATTGCTCGGGAGAGGGTTACGATACACATAGCGTTCATGATTGATAGAATATATTAACAATTTGTAAGAGCATAACGATAAGGGATTCCATCAATAGGGGAAATCAATACCTTAGTCCTTCTCATAATATTCTTTTTACTCTACATTCAATTCTTTCTTTCAAGCATTCTTAATTATTGCAAATTAGATATTCGAAATTCACACAAAGATATATTCAAAGTTTGGGAACTTGATTCGGAAGTACTTTTGGGGTTGTGATAGTTGCAATTGGTAGGTTAATTCTCCGTGGGATCGATCTTGGACTTATTAGACCAAGTTATATTGACTACGACCGTTGCTTGGACGTGAAGCATACTTCGGGGGAAACAAGTATGAATAAAATATCATGAATAATAGAGCGTACATCTACAATTTAGCATCTATCATAAAAATAAAGAGATAAGGCAACTTTCTTATTCAATTCATCTTGTTGCGAGCATGAAACCCGACCCCATTTCAGTATCACTTGTAGTAGGTGTACCACCCGCTCCCATTTCAGTATCATTTGTGGTAAGATAAGAAAACTTTTATATTCAACTCATTTTGTTGTAAGCGTGCAACCCGATCCCATTTTTCTATATCTCGTGGTAGGCGTACCACCCACTCTCATTTTAATATCACTCGTGGTAGGCGTACCACCCGCTCCCATTTTCATATCACGTGTTGTAGGTATACCACCCGCTCTCATTTTAATATCTCTTGTGGTAGGCGTACCACCCGCTTCCATTTCAATATCTCTTGTGGTAGGCATAACAAAAAACGTTAGAGAAACCGTATTGAATTACAATGATTACCAATTATAACGTAGCATTAATTGTTTAAGTTGGGGAGAATGTAACGACCCGACCCGTCTTTACGGGAGTTATCGCCCCGTTTTCTTCATTTAATACTTCAATATACTAATTTATATGTGTTTGGAGAGTTAGAAGCAAATCGGTGAGAATTAGAATAGAAATGAGGCCATAAATCTCTTTTTGAGAAGAATAGGTTGGAAAAGTCAACCGAATGTTGACCAATGAGTTAGATAGCTTGGAATGGAAATTCTGATGATTCGACTAATTTTGGGGGATCACTTATGACTTAGGAGAGCAATCGGAATCGAATTCGGAGGTTCGGTGTAGTTTTAGGCTTGAATTGGATAAGGTTGAATTTTGGCGAAATCCGAACGGTAGGTAAAATTTTGATCCGAGGCTCGGAATGAAATTCCGAGGGTTGTAGTAGCTCCGTTAGGTGATTTTGGATATGCGTGTGAAATGTTAGGTCATTCGGAGGTGTATAGGTCGGGTTTTTGATTGAATGTTAGTTTCGAAAGTTTTGAAGAAACTTAGGCTTGAATCAGTGTGAAAATGGGTGATTTTGATGTTTATGATGGTGTTTTTATGTTACGAGCAAGTTTGAATGAGGTAATATGATGCATTGGTGGTTTTGGTTGAGGTCCTGGTGGTCTCGGGATCATTTCGGATGGCCAACGGGCAAGTTTTGATCACAAAATTTCTGCAAAAAATTGCAGACAGTTGTTACCCTATGCGATCGCATAGAGAGGATTGCGATCGCATAGAAGAGTCTGAGAGGGGTGGAGAATTAACGCTATGCGATCGTGTGAAGGGCATTGCGATCGTATAGGTTTCAAAATTTGTGCAGTGCGATCGCGAAGGCTCAAGTGCGATCGCGGAGGGTAAAAATGCGAGGCTATGCGGTCGCATGGCTAGGCCTGCGATCGCAGAGGAGAAAAAGAGAGGCCTGGAAGTTTGTGCTGCGCGATCGCATATGTATATTGCAATCGCATAGAAGGGGAAATTAGCGGGAAAATTTAACTCTATGCTATCGCATAGGGCCATTGTGATCGTATAGAAGGGACGTCTGTGCAGAAACAGTTTTAATTAATTTCAGACGCGACCCTAATCATATTTTCACTATTTTCACTTCGTTTAGAGAGGGTTTTGGGAGATTTAAGAGAGAAATCAACGGGAAAACATTGGAGGTAAGTTTCTTGACTCAAAAACACGATTATATGCTAGAATTAACATCAAAACTCATGAATTTGGGTAGAAATTGTGAAGAATTAGGGCCTAGATTATGAAAACCAAATTTTGACTTTTGAAAGGCCATTCGAACTCCGATTTCGATAAATTTTATATGCACGGACTCATGGCGAGATGAGGAACATGTTGGTATAAATTTCAGAATTTTTCGAGAAGCGGGCCCGGGGTCCGAGTTTTACCAACTTGGTGCATTATCGCGTATTTCGTGTAAATTGAATTGGGTTATATTTCTTTGACCCGTATTTGATATAATTGTTGTGGTTTGACTAGATTCTATGCACGAGACAGTAAATTCAAAAGGAAAAGGCATCGCGGACGTGTCCACGGACCGGCTAGAGGTGAGTAGTTTGTCTATACGGTAGCCTGAGGGTTCGAAACCCCGGCTTAGCACATTGTGACGCTAGTAGGGCGTGGCTCGCACCCCGTGGCAGGTGCGAGATTGATTGTGACTGGGGATTGAGACTTGGTCCATCCCGGATATAAATAATATGCTATTAGTGATGGAAACACTGTGTTTGATATAATTGTAGGTTGTAAGCCGTGTTTGGGGTCTTGTGTCGACCTGTAATATCCCTAGGGGATAGTTATATATGTGATAGCTATACTTTCTTAAATCACTGATCTCAGTCCTGGGTTGAAATCACAGTATTGAATTGCTAAGTCACTTGTTTTGCAAAAATTAAATAAAAGTTAACGTATTTTCATAATTAATGAAAGGGAACCCGGAAATAAATAATTTAAGTTGTTGTGTGACTTACATGATTGTTGTGGACTGAGGATGGATCGGACTGCACGCCGCAGCGGTTATTATGATATGAGGATCGGGCTGCACGCCGTAGCGGTATTTGCGCTTGGGCTGTAGGAGCCCCTCCGGAGTCTGTACACACTCCCAGTGAGCGCCGTCGACGTTAAATGGATCGGGCTACACGCTGTAGCGGTTATATGCATTGCATTGCATCTTTATCTGTTGAAGTATTCTGCGGTAGTTGTATTGTACTGTTGATGCTAGCTCGTAGGAGATTCAAACTATAGTGTAGCTTTACTTTCTGGCATTTCGTGAATTTCTTACCTTCAGACATTTTATATACTTTTTACTCACTGAGTACTTAGTACTCACCCCTACTCCCCGCACCTTTGTGTGCGGATTCATGTACGCTGGAGGTTTAGCTGAGGAGTCTCGTTTTACAGAGTTATCAGACTTGTTGAGGTAGCTGCTGACATTCGCAGGACCTGGCTACTCTTTATCCCAGTTTTATTTATATATACATTATTCATCTTGAGTATTTGGTTTAGATATTGTTATCCGATCATGTTTAGAGGCTCTAGACTCGTGAACCTAGATCTTTGGGTGGTTCTTCAATTTAGCTTTATTGTTGATAATAATATCCAGGTAATTGATTTGAGCTTCATGCTCGGGATCAGAGTGTAAATGGTCGGGCTTGCCTAGCGATTGTGTTGGGCGCCATCACGACCGGGATTTGGGTCGTGACAAGTTGGTATCAGTGCCTAGGTTACTAGGCCCATGAGTCTTGAGCCGGTTGGTAGAGTCTCGTGGATCAGTACGGGGACGCCTGTACTTATCCTCGGGAGGCTGCGAACCTTTAGGAAACACTTCACATTTCTTGGAATTCTTATCGTGCGTACTTGATTCGGCTTGAGATATAATTTTTGAAATTCCTTCCACACGTCTGTGTACGCATCGAGCGCTCAGTAATATAATTGCCTTGAGGGCTTGTGATTCCCATGATCGAGGAAAAGATATAATCTTCGTGAGTTCATGTTGGGCCAGTCGAGAGGACTTGAAGCCAGATCATTGTCTATGACATGAGCACCAAGGTGCAGATTTTGTGAGCTAGTATTATGAAACTTATATGATCAGTATTGTCCCTAACTATGGAAATGGCAGATTAATAATGTATGAGCTGTCAGGTTGTCACGACCCAAATCCGGTCGTGATGGCGCCCAACAATAAAGCTAGGCCAGCCAGACCAACAATTTAATTATCACAACGATATCAGTCCCAAATGGACAACCCAAGATTAGACTCAGGGAGACTAAAGTGATTATGCTATGTGTATCCTTGTGGAAGGTGTGGTACTGAAATACTAGATTGAGACAAAATAGGTGAGTTGATTCTTAGGTGTAATTGAAAGGTATTTGATATGTGTTATGATTCGAGCATGTGGAATGCATGTTCAAGTATCAATTGTGATAATATGATTCGTATAGTATTGAGATTAATGTTGTTGATATATATTGTGGTGTCTTGTCGAGTTGTGGATGTATTGTTAGGATGGTTTGGTGATTCTCTGGCAGGTGGATAGGCCAAATTACAAAGGAAACTCTGTCAAAATTTTTGAAAAATTTGGGACTTAGAAAAATATTTCTGTCACCTGGAGAGTAGGCTTAAATGTTGAATGTGAATAATTGCAGAAGAGTTAAGGTCTCTGATGATTCGAGTCTCTGTCAAGCTTGTAAATGACTTGAGATTAATCTCACTATAACATTGTGGCATCATTTGAGTAAGAATGCTATAAGTGGCTAAAAGTTCTTTGATGTATGGCTCCGAGCCAAGTTGGGGAGGTTGCTATTAATTAACTGATTGCACTGTTGTGTGCTATGTTGGTTCTGTCTCTAAGTACATTGGGAAAATTCTAATAAGGGTTATGGTGCTTCGTAGATGTGAAGAAATAATAGGATGGTTTGAACTGCCGCTGGTAAAGAATGTTCAGTGTATAGGAAAGAAAGATAGCTAAATGCATCTGTATGTAATCATGTTCTGCGATGCCAGAGTTCTAACAAGGCACGAGTGGTTCTGTTTAATAAGACAGTTGAATTATAATTGAATAAGGGTGAATGACGCCCGAGAATAGTCCTGCGGTGTTCAAGATTTTGCTTGTAACGGTAAGGTGTCTTAAGATTGTGTATGTGGCTAAAGACGGTGGTTTCGTTAAAAGGGATCAAGACTTGGGTAATGATATGTGAATGATGAGATTCTATGTATCTATATTGGAGAGTAATGATAACGAATTCAAAAATCGCAAGAGGTTCTTCAAAATAAAGTATTGTAGAATGTAGTACTTCTGAGAAACATTGAGAGAGTATTCAGCGGCCTGTGAGCCTGAGACCATGTAGTCTTGTGTATGAGTCTCGTGTGGTAACATGAGTTGAGATATTGTAGTGCTACAGTAAAGGAGACTATTAAATTAAAGAGGAATCAGAAAGGAATTGGGTAAATGGAACAACTTGTTAATAAACTAAAACGGTATGATAAGGATATGATTAACTCCTAGTATGTGTACGAAGTAATGAGTCTTGCAACTATGGTGCAACAAAGCTCTTAAGTGCTGGCAGTTGCGTAGCTGGATGTGGGTAAAAGGACTCAGTCCTGGCAGTTAAACTTATGCAACAAATTGGAAGAAAGATTTTGTGATGTGTTTTACCATGGTTTGAAAATGAGTATATTTCCTGTCGGCATGCGAAGCATGGAATGTGTAATGACTTTTCTCCTATAAGGGATCATGAAGGTCCTTGACTAGTTGAGTGCGTCGATGTTTGCGGCATAGGAGAGGGATAGAAATTCTCCATGTATCTTAGTGTGGTATGGTATATGCAATGTGTTATGGAAAGTTGATAATGGCATGTTCAAGGTTTTGAGATCAGTTCATAATATATGGGAAGTCATTAAAAATTATTGAGCAGCGCGGGCAGCTGCAGGTGATTTAAGAATCGATCTTTCTGGTGATTAAGGAAAAATGGTACCGCTATTCTAGCGATATGGCAGGGTATATGGTCAAAAGGGACAAGGTAATGTAAACTGATAATATCTAGTGGTATGGTGGTATTCTCGTGTTGGATCGACTGTGATGAATGAGTTGTTGATGGCATAGGGAAATTTCTGAATGACTTTCGTGGTATGAATGGATGCTTGATGTGTGTTATGTATTCGCACAGTGGAGTGTGGGATCAAGCATAGTGATTCATGTGTTATATATGTGTTGGAGACTAGAAACTCTCGTAATCCAGCTATGCAGTGGTTGTATATCGTGGGTATCGACACCGTTTAGCGGTTATTGGAAATTGGAAGCCCTAGTGGCTCTCTCTTTGCTTGATATGATGAATTTGGGTTATGATATTTGATTGCTGACTGGTTGTCTTATGTCAGGTTGTCTAGACTAATGTGATGGGTGATGTCGGAAAATACCACAGGTTGCGTGACAATGTGCATGGGATTGTGTTCTAGCGGGGTAACAGTTTTTACAACGCCCGACATAACATAATGTATACATAATACCGGAGTCCCACAGTTTACATGTCTACAGAGCCTCTAGGATACAAAACGGAAATACAATACTTGCCGGTAACAAGGCTCCGGCTATACCTTACAAAACCAAAATGAAATCTAAACCGAAGTGGCATGAACCACACAAGGCCCCGAGGAAGAAAGGGGCTCACCAAAACGGGCGGTGGAAGGAGAAGGATACTACTGCCGATGAGCTGAAGTGCCTGCTACTGATCCACCTACAATCATGACACGAATGTAGCGCCCCCGGCAAAAGGGACGTCGGTACACTTGAATTGTACTGGTATGTATGGACAAACTTTGTCCCAAGTAAACTCAAGCCATTAAATTACATCAACAATTAATTAAGCCAGCCAACCATGTTTCCACATTTTCCTCATTTCAAATAATTCTCACACAAAGCACTTTCTACAATCAACCAATTTAACAATAACCAATCAATCACGTAAAGCACAAGTAGTCAAACAAAGGGGCAATCGGTGCCCCACAGGTTGCAAACTCTCCTGCTGTCTCCTTTCACAATTTCACATTATTGATTTATGTATCAATTTTCAATAGCGATTTCGATCGCTTTCCATCCTTATTGCCCCTGACCACCCTTATTACCTCGGCCACCCTTATCACCCCAACCCAAACCTTATTTCATCACGTTGCGGCGCGCAACACGACCCCGCCTTACAGTTGAAAACACAACAATTTCAAACAGCGCAGATAAGGTACTACACACAATTTCAACAAGTTCAAATAAGCAACTTACACATTGGTTCATGTTCTCAATTTCTTCTCAATTCAATATCACAACCATGTTACAATATTTCCACAATTCAAGTGTTTCATCTCTTTCCACAATAAACCAATTCTCAAGTGTTTCATTTGTTTTCCACAAGGTGCCATATAGGCCATCATAGTCATTATTCACAATTCTTTTGCCAAATTAAACTCTCATTTTACATCACTCATAGCTCAACAACAAACTTTGATTATCCAACAACAACATCAAGAATTTCACTCAATTTGTCAATTTAACACGAAACAAGCAAACTTCACACATATAGGCGATTTCACAAGAATCAAAATTAGCCATACATACCTGGTGATGATTTTTCTTCCTACTTTATGCTTACCCAAGATATCCTACTCTTGCCAACCTTGTTCTTGAAGACTCTTACTTCTACTCACTTCTTTTACTAGAAATCAAGTTCAATAATCATGCATGAGTGTAAAAATTCTATTTTCAAAAGCTATTATATGCAAACCTCTCTTTACCCAATTAAAACTGAAAATCAAAGAAAATAGTTAGGGTTTTTACCTTGAAAATATTGGGGAAGTTGAATCCTTGCCCTAGAATCCCTTGGGATTAAGTAGTTGGAACAATCTTTGAAGATGAAGAACTTCTCTCTCTAAAAACCCTCCCTTCTCTCTCTAATTTTTGGTGAGATGATATGATAAAATGAAGGAGAAGTGTGTTATATTAAAGAAGGGATCGGGTCAAAATGTTACAAAAATCTGGGCCGGGGTCAATTATGCGGTCACTATGCGACCGCAGAATCAACATGCGGTCCGCATAGTGACCGCAGAATGGCTCAAAAAATTACGCAGGTTCTGTTAAGACATGCGGTCACTATGCGGACCGCATGTTGATTCTGCGGTCGCAAAAGTGCACCGCAGATTGACATGCGATCGCATATCGACCGCACATTTGACACGGATTTGGGCAACTCTCTGGAACGATTTGCGATCAGAATGCGGTCCGCATGTCAGGTTTGCGGTCGCATTCTTGACCGCAGATTTGACATTTTTCTGGAAAATTTTATTCTCAACATTTTTGACTCTTAAATCACTACCAAGGGTCCGAACCGCGGCTCGCAAGCTCGCCGCGAAGAATTCTACGCATTCCTAACACATTATTCGGACCATGACACCACAGCTACTAGGTTTTATGCACGAAAATTTTACGGGGCCTTACAGTCTCTCCCCCTTAAGATCATTCGTCCTCGAATGAGGATTTTGAAATAAATGAGTTTTGAAAGACATGGTATGCAAGCTATCAAGATTTTGACTAACTCTTATATTTTAGAAAAATTTCGCCAGAGTTTCCTTTGTATTATGGACATATCCACCTGTCAGAGGGCCCCCGAAACACATTACCAAACAACAATATACAACTACAACCATTTCCACAACTCGTATATACTTTCTTGCCTCAACAAATGCACATATTCTATCACATTGTTACAATTGCACATAAACTAGTCACTTCAATGAATTTTCACCTTATTTAACCATTTTAACACACCATGTACACCTAACAAACCATTACCAATCTAAACTTACTATTAGTAGTTTATTAAACACGTAAATCTTTATAAGGCTTTCATTTATCAAGAACGGTTCAAGTGACCCAAGGTAACAACACATCTAACTCATTACAAATAAAGGAGACTTTACTAATATTAAAAGGGAAACAACTTAGACAAGATGACAGTTACTAAGAGTAGGAGGGTCACCTAATTTCTTCTAGGCTTGATCAAACAAATGGGGGTACTTCTCTTTCATCTCTTTTTCTGCTTCCCATGTGGCCTCCTCAACTTGTTGACTTCGCCACAATACTTTAACAGAGAGGCAACTTCCTTATTTCTCAACTTACGGACTTTCCTATCAAGAATGGCAACTGGAACTTCTTCATATGACAAATCTTCATTAACCTCTATAGCTTCGACTGGCATGATGGTGGATGGATCTCCAATCACTTTCTTCAACATGGACACATGGAATACCGGATGCACCGATGACATCTCAGGAGGCAACTCTAGCCTATAAGCAACTTGACCAATCCTTTGAACGATCCGATATGGCCCGACATACCTAGGACTCAATTTCCCTTTCTTTCCGAATCGCATGACTCCCTTCATAGGAGATACCCTCAAGAACACCCAATCATCGACTTGAAACTCCAAATCCCTTCGGCGAACGTCTGTATAGGATTTTTGACGACTCTGTGCTGTTTTCATTCTTTCCTGAATAACCTTGACCTTTTCCATAGCTTCGTACACCATATCCGGCCCTAGCAATTCCGCTTCACCTACCTCAAACCACCCGATTGGCGACCTACATCTTCTCCCGTACAATGCCTCAAATGGGGCCATTTGAATGCTAGCATGATAGCTGTTATTATAAGCAAATTCTATCAGTGGCAAGTGTTCATCCCAATTACCTTTAAAATCTAAGACACAAGCCCGCAACATATCTTCAAGCGTCCGAATGGTCCGCTCGGCCTGTCCATCGGTCTGTGGATGGAAAGCTGTGCTGAGATTCACCTGAGTTCCCAAACCTTGCTGAAACTTCTTCCAAAAGTTAGCTGTGAACTGAGCCCCGCGATCTGAGATGATAGAAAGTGAAGTGCCATGAAGCCTTACTATCTCCTTGATGTACAATCTTGCATATTGCTCCGCGGTATCAGTGGACTTGACAGGCGGGAAGTGAGCTGATTTGGTGAGTCGATCTACTATCACCCATATTGAATCGAACTTACGCTGAGTGCGAGGTAACCCTACCATGAAATCCATATTGATCATCTCCCATTTCCACCTTGGTATTTCTATAAGCTGAGTTAATCCACCGGGCCGTTGATGCTCGGCCTTCACTTGTTGACGGTTCGGACATTTAGCTACAAAGCCTGCCACATCCCTTTTCATACCGTTCCACCAATAAATCTCCTTGAGATCGTGATACATTTTCGTTGAACCAGGGTGCACAGAATACCTGGAAGTATGAGCCTCTGCCATCACTCTTTCCCAAAGCTCGTCCACATCCGGAACACATAGCCTATCTTGACACCGCAATACACCATCTTCGCTGCTGAGTACAAATGCCGAGGTCTTGTCATCCATGACTGCTTCCTTCGCCCGAACCAATGCTGGATCCATGAACTGTTTTTCCTTGATTTCCGCGACCAATAATGATTCTGCTCCATTATGCACCAAGATATCCCCCTCGTCTGACGCCGAAATACGAACCCCCAAGCTGGCTAATTGGTAGACCTCTCGAGCCAGGGGTCTCCGATCCACACCCAAATGAGCCAAACTACCCATGGATTTCCGACTAAGAGCGTCAGCTACCACATTTGCCTTCCCTGGATGGTACAATATGTCCATATCATAGTCCTTGAGTAGTTCTAACCACCGCCGCTGTCTCAGATTCAGCTCTTTCTGCTTGAACAAATACTGGAGGCTCTTGTGGTCTGAAAACACATCTACATGAACTCCATAAAGATAGTGCCGCCATATTTTCAAAGCAAACACAACAGCTGCAAGCTCCAAATCATGCGTCGGATAATTCTTCTCGTGATTCTTGAGTTGCTTGGAAGCGTAAGATATGACTTTCCCGTGCTGCATCAATACACATCCCAAACCAACCCTGGAGGCATCACAATAAACCACAAATCCCTCTGTGCCTTCTGGCAAGGCCAATACTGGTGCCGAGGTCAATCTTGACTTTAGTTCTTGGAAACTTTTCTCACATGCTTCGGACCACTGGAACTTAACTGCTTTCTGCGTCAATTTAGTCAATGGGGAAGCGAGGGTTGAGAATCCCTCTACAAACCTCCGATAGTACCCTGCCAGACCCAAAAAGCTGCGAATCTCTGTCGGGGTCGTGGGTCTAGGCCAATCTTTCACTGCCGCAATCTTCTGAGGATCCACCATAATTTCCTCACTGGAAATAACATGCCCTAGAAAAGCTACGGACTCCAACCAAAACTCACATTTTGAGAACTTGGCATACAATTGATGCTCTGAAGAAGGGTCTGCAACGCTGCTCTGAGGTGAATGGCATGATCTTCTCTGTTCCGAGAGTAGATGAGGATATCGTCAATGAATACAATCACAAAGGAATCTAGGAATGGCTTGAAAACCCGATTCATAAGGTCCATGAAAGCTGTCGGGGCATTGGTTAGCCCAAAAGACATGACCAAAAACTCGAAGTGACCATAACGAGTTCTGAAGGCGGTCCTAGGCTCCCTGATTTTCAACTGGTGGTACCCAGACCGTAAATCAATCTTTGAGAAGAACTTCGCTCCCTGCAATTGGTCAAACGGATCATCCACTCGAGGCAAAGGATATTTATTCTTGATGGTGACTTTGTTGAGCTGCCGATAATCAATACACATTCGAAGTGACCCATCCTTCTTTCTGACAAAGAGAACCGGAGCACCCCACGGCGACACACTCGGTCGTATGAACCCTTTCTCTAATAAATCCCTCAGCTGCTCCTTTAACTCCCTTAACTCTGCTGGCGCCATTATGTATGGTGGAATGGATATTGGCTGAGTATCCGGCAATACATCGATCCCAAAGTCAATCTCCCTATCCGGCGGGATGCCTGGAAGCTCATCTGGAAACACTTCAGGAAATTCATTCACAATTGGCACGGACTCGAGGGTAGGCACCTCTGAGGTGGTGTCCGTTACCCGAACTAGGTGATAGATACACCCCTTCTTAATCATCTTCGAAGCCTTAAGGTAGGAAATAAACCTACCCCTTGGCACCACACCATTTCCTCTCCATTCAATGAGTGGCTCGTTAGGGAACTCGAGCCTCATAACTCTCGTTCGACAGTCAAGTTTGGCAAAGCACGAATAGAGCCAATCCATCCCCATAATTACATCAAAATCTACCATCCCAAGCTCGATAAGATCGGCTGTGGTATCACGACCACCCACCGTAACAACACAATTCCTATAGACTCGTGAGGCTGTAATAGAATCACCGATTGGAGTCGACACAAAGAACGGCTCATGAAGCTGTTCGGGTACTATCCCAAAACTTGAAGCAATGAATGGAGTAACATAAGACAAGGAGGACCATGGATCAATAAGGGCATAGCAATCAATAGTCTGAACAGACATGATACCTGTAACAACATCCGGAGAAGCCTCGGCATTTTGGCGGCCACTCAATGCATAGAATCGGCTAGGTCCACCCCTACCCCGAGCTCCACCCCTAGCTGCACCACGCCCTGCTGCTGCTGGAGTACGCGCTGATGATGTAGCGGCTGAAGAACCGGATGACTGAGCAGATCCCCTACCTATACCCTGACGGGGTGCACGGCAGTCCCGCCGAATGTGACCTCTCACCCCGCACCCGAAGCACACCGGAAGGTCAAGGTAGCAAGTCTCTGTATGAAATCTCCCACACTTGGGGCATGTGGGTCTCCCATGCTGCTGGGATCTCACCCTAGGACGACCAGACTGACGAGACCTCCTGCTGTCTGAACCAGGTCTCGAGTAACTGCCCTGCGATGACTGTGCACGGATGGCGGTGCACTCGCGGAGGAGTGAGCATATGACTGGGATGGCCCTGATGACCCCTTCCCTGGAAGTGATCTCCCTGAACGACCCATTGACCGGGCCCCGTTGCTACTTTCTCTTTCTGCACGAATCTTCAATTTCCTGGCCTCTGTGGCCCGAGCAAACCCCACAATCCTCCCATAGTTCATGTCCGAGTGCAAAGCTGCTGTGGCGGCCTCATTCACTACCAAAGGGCTAAGGCCATGAACAAACCGTCGAACCCGGGCATCCATGGTCGACACTAAATGAGGAGCGTACTTGTACAACCTTACGAACTCCATGTGATACTCCCAAACACTCATACTGCCCTGTTTGAGAACCTCGAACTCGGTGGCACGGGCTGCCATTGCCTCAGCAGGTAAGAAGTGGTCCATAAATGCATCCACGAACTCATCCCCTCTGGCCGGAGGGCTCCCTTCCTCACGGGAATCCTCCCACATTTCGAACCATGAACGTGCCGCTCCCTTCAGCCTGTAAGAGGCCAACTCTACCCCCTCTATATCCGTAGCCTTCATCACTCTGAGGGTCTTGTATATCTCATCAAGGAATTCCTGTGGGTCAGCCTCTGGATCGGTACCTGAAAATTCTGGAGGGGCCAATCGCAAGAACTGGTGGACTCTGGAGCCAAAGGAATCTCCCTGTCCGCTGGAGGATGCAGGGGCATCATGGGATCTCTGGGCCTGGGCAGCCACTAATTGTGTTAACATATGGATGGCTCCCCTAAGTTCTTCATTAGAGATACCGGAGCCCGAAGCGGGAACTGTATCTGAGTCAGGAACACTGGCAGGAGGAATGGTGGCATCCTCTGCCGCAGCTGGAATAGGGACACTTGGGTTTTGAACAGATGGGCCAGGCAAATTCGGGACTGGTGGGTCATTCTCTCCCACGGCATCGGGTACATGATTAACAGTTGCACTTGGGCCGGCATTGGCCCTAAGGCCAAGTCTAGCCTTCTTCTTAGGTGCCATATTCTGAAAATTTGGGAACAAGGCACGAATTAGACACAGATATTTCACATTGCACTTTACCGCACGATATAGATTAACAAAGAAGTAGGTAAATTCCTAAATGCTCGTGTAGCCCCCTACTTATATGATGTGGTCGACAACACACCTATAAGAAGGGCACTACTAGACACGGCTCCGAGACATCCTAGGACACTTTAAAACCTTAAGCTCTGATACCAAGTTTGTCACGCCCCAAATCGAGGAACATGACCGGCGCTTGACCGGGTTGCCCCAGTCAAGCGGACCTGGGTGCCTTTCATTCCCACGCGTTACCCCTGTGTTGATTGTTTCTCATTAACCAAATATCTTACTAACCATGAATGATTTCACATTAAACCCGACATAACATAATATATACATAAGACTGGAGTCCCACAGTTTACATGTCTACAGAGCCTCTAGGATACAAAAGGGAAATACAATACTTGCTGGTAACAAGGCTCCGGCTATACCTTACAAAACCAAAATGAAATCTAAACCGAAGTGGCATGAACCACACAAGGCCCCGAGGAAGAAAGGGGCTCACCAAAACGGGCAGTGGAAGGAGAAGGATACTACTGCCGATGAGCTGAAGTGCCTGCTACCGATCCACCTACAATCATGACACGAATGTAGCGCCCCCGGCAAAAGGGACGTCAGTACACTTGAATTGTATTGGTATGTATGGACAAACTTTGTCCCAAGTAAACTCAAGCCATTAAATTACATCAACAATTAATTAAGCCAGCCAACCATGTTTCCACATTTTCCTCATTTCAAATAATTCTCACACAAAGCACTTTCTACAATCAACCAATTTAACAATAACCAATCAATCACGTAAAGCACAAGTAGTCAAACAAAGGGGCAATCGGTGCCCCACAGGTTGCAAACTCTCCTGTTGTCTCCTTTCACAATTTCACATTATTGATTTATGTATCAATTTTCAATAGCGATTTCGATCGCTTTCCATCCTTATTGCCCCTGACCACCCTTATTACCTCGGCCACCCTTATCACCCCAACCCAAACCTTATTTCCCCACGTTGCGGCGCGCAACACGACCCCGCCTTACAGTTGAAAACACAACAATTTCAAACAGGAGATAAGGTACTACACACAATTTCAACAAGTTCAAATAAGCAACTTACACATTGGTTCATGTTCTCAATTTCTTCTCAATTCAATATCACAACCATGTTACAATATTTCCACAATTCAAGTGTTTCATCTCTTTCCACAATAAACCAATTCTCAAGTGTTTCATTTGTTTTCCACAAGGTGCCATATAGGCCATCATAGTCATTATTCACAATTCTTTTGCCAAATTAAACTCTCATTTTACATCACTCATAGCTCAACAACAAACTTTGATTATCCAACAACAACATCAAGAATTTCACTCAATTTGTCAATTTAACACGAAACAAGCAAACTTCACACATATAGGCGATTTCACAAGAATCAAAATTAGCCATACATACCTGGTGATGATTTTTCCTCCTACTTTATGCTTACCCAAGATATCCTACTCTTGCCAACCTTGTTCTTGAAGACTCTTACTTCTACTCACTTCTTTTACTAGAAATCAAGTTCAATAATCATGCATGAGTGTAAAAATTCTATTTTCAAAAGCTATTATATGCAAACCTCTCTTTACCCAATTAAAACTAAAAATCAAAGAAAATAGTTAGGGTTTTTACCTTGAAAATATTGGGGAAGTTGAATCCTTGCCCTAGAATCCCTTGGGATTAAGTAGTTGGAACAATCTTTGAAGATGAAGAACTTCTCTCTCTAAAAACCCTCCCTTCTCTCTCTAATTTTTGGTGAGATGATATGATAAAATGAAGGAGAAGTGTGTTATATTAAAGAAGGGATCGGGTCAAAATGTTACAAAAATCTGGGCCGGGGTCAAATATGCGGTCACTATGCGACCGCAGAATCAACATGCGGTCCGCATAGTGGCCGCAGAATGGCTCAAAAAATTACGCAGGTTCTGTTAAGACATGCGGTCACTATGCGGACCGCATGTTGATTCTGCGGTCGCAAAAGTGCACCGCAGATTGACATGCGATCGCATATCGACCGCACATTTGACACGGATTTGGGCAACTCTCTGGAACGATTTGCGGTCAGAATGCGGTCCGCATGCCAGGTTTGCGGTCGCATTCTTGACCGCAGATTTGACATTTTTCTGGAAAATTTTATTCTCAACATTTTTGACTCTTAAATCACTACCAAGGGTCCGAACCGCGGCTCGCAAGCTCGCCGCGAAGAATTCTACGCATTCCTAACACATTATTCGGACCATGACACCACAGCTACTAGGTTTTATGCACGAAAATTTTACGGGGCCTTACAATAACATACCAATACCTGGGTACAATCTCAAGCAGTGCAGGTCTGCACTCAAATCAGCCCCTCGGGCTCAGCACTCTTTAACAAATACCACCAGGAGATCTGTACCCAGGACCAGCGGGAGGCTGGTAGGTATGGTTTTGCCAGTTGAGCCTTCGTGGCGGATATCAGTGCATAGGTTCCTACTATTGATTCAGTTCCAGTATTGGGGAACTTTGTAGGATGCGTTTCTTGTGGCCGAGCTTGAGGCTATATATATGTTTATTGTAATGAACAATTTGACTCGGTATGCAGTTCTTTTTGTGAGAGTTTTGCGTGGATCGGGTGGCACGCCGCCACGGGTTATTTGGATCGGGTGGCACGCCGCCACATGTATATCTGGATAGGGTGGCACGCCACCACGGGTATGTCATTTTGAGCAAGTTGCACGCCGCACCCGTGTAATATGGAGCATAGTTTTTTTTCTATAGGTTACCTTGCGTACTATACTTCCTAGTCTCTGAGGAAAGTCAGTGTTGGGTGTCGCTCGGCGACTGGCGCATCGGTTGTGTCCTTACATGATTTGATGGCGTATATTAATTGTTTCACCGTGGGTGAGATTGATTGCTTAAGTTCAGTCCTAAATCTATGCGTGGCTGACTGTTTTGAGCATGATGAGATGACTTGAGGTGCTTCATGGGTAATAGTGTTTGGATGGAATCATAAGTTATGGCAAGGCCATATGATGTTATGACCTTTCGAGGAGAGTTCGGGTACTCTATTTCTGTAATGTGAGACGGGATCTCAGTCCTATGTTATGATGGTACTGATGAATTGAATTACAGCTCATGGGTTTGAGTTAGTTGTCATGAGTTGAGTATGTTTAGTCGTTTCCTATTTGAGCCTGTGCTGTGCTCGTCGTGGTCGTTGGAGCCGTTATTGAGTGCGAGCATATGTGGTTTAAGCTGGTTAGAAAGGTAATATCGAGGCTTGGCTCCGAAATTTATTGTGGTATTAGTTAAAATGGAAATGGAATCATGAATGGATGACCTGAGAAATGGATTTGCTATATCGCATGTTTCAGCTGCCGTGGGCAGGGTATGGAGGTATCGGAATAGGACTTTAGCTAACGAGAAAGGTTTTTCAGTAGTATCTGGTTATCGTGGGAAATTGTGGTGATTAGAGGGCATCGTCTCGAGCGATTGGTTTGTTTGGTACACCATAAGGTCTCACCCGGAGTGGCGAGTATGGGCTATTACAATTGGTTCGCGTGTATTCTGAGTATATGATTTCGGAAAGTGCAATGTGGTCTATGGTTCAGATGGACTGTGAAATTCCAGTCATATTGTGTTATCGGACTTATGATAGATAGGGTGACATGGTATTACCCAGAGTATATGCTTGGTAAGATCATTCAACTATTGGATTGCTTCTAGTACAACTCTAGTACGCTCGAGGACAAGCGTTTGTTTATGGAGAATGTAATGACCCGGCCCGTCGTTACGGGAGTTATCGCCCCATTTTCTTCATTTAATACTTCAATATGCTAATTTATATGTGTTTGGAGAGTTAGAAGCAAATCGGTGAGAATTAGAATAGAAATGAGGCCATAAATCTCTTTATGAGAAGAATAGGTTGGAAAAGTCAACTGAATGTTAACCGATGAGTTAGACAGCTCGGAATGGAAATCTGATGATTCAAATAGTTTCGGGGGATCATTTATGACTTAGGAGAGCAATCAGAATCAAATTCGGAGGTCCGGTGTAGTTTTAAGCTTGAATTGACTAAGGTTGAATTTTGGCGAAATCCGATCGGTAGGTGAGATTTTGATCCGGGGCTCGAAATGAAATTCCGAGAATTGCAGTAACTCCGTTAGGTAATTTTGGATATGTGTGCAAAATTTCAAGTCATTCGGAGGTGTTTAGGTCGGGTTTTGGATCGAATGTTAGTTTTGGAAGTTTTGAAGAAACTTAGCTTGAATCCGTGTGTAATGGGTGATTTTGATGTTTATGATGGCATTTTTATGTTACGAACAAGTTTGAATGAGGTAATGTGATGTGTTGGTGGTTTTCGTTGGGGTCCCGGGGGGTCTCGGGATCATTTCGAATGGCCAACGGGCAAGTTTTGATCACAAAAATTCTGCAGAAAATTGCAGACAGTTGTTACTCTATGCGATCGCATAGAGAGGATTGCGATCGCATAGAAGAGTCTGAGGGGATGGGGATTTTCTCTATGCGATCGCGTGGAGGGCATTGCGATCGCATAGTGTCCGGAATTTGTGCAGTGCGATCACGGAGGCTCGATTGCGATCGCGGAGGGTAGGAATGCAAAGCTATGCGATCGCATGGCTAGGCCTGCGATCGCATAGAACAAATTGGAGGCCTGAAAGATTGTGCTATGCGATCGCGGAGATGCATTGCGATCGCATAGAAGGGGAAATTGGCAGGAAAATTTAACTCTATGCGATCGCATAGGGCCATTGCGATCGCATAGAAGGGACGTCTGTGCAGAAACAGATTAATTAAAAACCAGTCGCGACCCTAATCATTATTTCACAAATTCCACTTCGTTTAGAGAGGGTTTTGGGTGCTTTGAAGAGAGGAATCAACTGGGTAACATCGGAGGTAAGTTTCTTGACTCAAAAATACGATTATATGCTAGAATCAACATCAAAACTCATGAATTTGGGTAGAAATTGTGAAGAATTAGGGCCTAAATTATGAAAACGAGATTTTGACTTTTGAAATGTCATTCAAAATCCGATTTCGATAAATTTTATATGCACGGACTCGTGGCGAGACGAGGAACACATTGGTATGAATTTCGAAATTTTTCGAGAAGTGGGCCCGGGGTTCGGGTTTTACCAACTTGGTGTATTATCGCGTATTTCGTGTAAATTGAATTGGGTTATGTTTCTTTGACCCATATTTGATATAATTGTTGTGGTTTTGACTAGATTCGACGCACGAGGCGGCAAATTCAAAAGTAAAAGGCATCGCGGACGAGTCCACGGCCGGCTAGAGGTGAGTAGTTAGTGTATATGGTAGCCTGAGGGTTCGAAACCCCGGCTTAGCACATTGTGACGCTAGTAGAGCATGGCTCGCACCCCGTGGCAGGTGCGGGATTGATTGTGACTGGGGATTGAGACTTTAGTCCATCTCGAATGAGTATAATATGATACTAGTGGTTGAAAAACACTGTGTTTGAAATATTGTGGGCGGTAAGCCGTGTTTGGGGCCTTGTGCCGACCTGTAGTATCCCTAGGGGATAGTTATATATGTGATAGCTATACTTGCTTAAATCACTGATCTCAGTCCTGGGTTGAAATCACAGTATTGAATTGCTAAGTCACTTGTTTTGCAAAAATTAAATAAAAGTTAACGTATTTTCATAATTAATGAAAGGGAACCTGGAAATAAATAATTTAAGTTGTTGTGTGACTTACATGATTGTTGTGGACTGAGGATGGATTGGGCTGCACGCCGCAGCGGTTGATATGATTTGAGGATCGGGCTGCACGCCGCAGCGGTATTGCGCTTGGGCTGTAGGAGCCCCATCGGAGTCTGTACACACCCCCAGTGAGCGTCGTCGACGTTAAATGCACCGGGCTACACGCCATAGAGGTTATGTTCATTGCATTGCATCTTTATCTATTGAATTATCTGTGATAATTGTATTGTACTATTGTTGCTAGTTCGTAGGAGGATCGGACTATAGTTTAGCTTCATTTTGTGGTATTTTGTGGATTTCTTGCTTTCAGCTACTTGTATATATTTATTACTCACTGAATACTTAGTACTCACCCCTACTCCCTGCACCTTTGTGTGCAGATTCAGGTACACAAGAGGGATAAACGAGCACTCCAGCTTTTATCAGTATTTATCCGAGTTGCTGAGGTAGCTGCTGGCGTTCGCAGGACCTGGCTTCTCTTCTTATTCCAGTTTTCCTTTGTATATACATTATTCGGACTTGAGTATTTGGTTTAGATATTATTATCCGATCATGTTTAGAGGCTCTAGACTCGTGACCCTAGATCTTTGGGTGATTATTCAGTTTAGTTTTATTGTTGATAATGATATCCAGGTAAATGATTTGAGCTTCATGCTCGGGATGAGAGTGTAAATGATCGGGCTTGCCTAGCGGTTGTGTTGGGCGCCATCACGACCGGGATTGGGGCGCCAGGACATGATACAGAAAAGTGTTGGCATTTAAAGTCCGCCATACATGAACTTATTGATACTAGGAGGATTGAAGTGCGACGTACTCAACACAAAATAAGTAGCAATTATGACTCAACACCTAATCCCTCAAGCTAGGGTTAAACCAAACACTTACCTCGATGCTTTAAACTCGGCTCAAGCCTCAACTATAGCTTTACCTCGTGATTCCACCTCAAATCCGCTCGAATCTAGTCACAAGTCATTAATTACTTTAATAAACACTAAATGAATGAATTTGAATGCATAAAACTGAATTTACCAAAGTTTTTCCCAAAAATTCCAAAATAGCCCCCAGGCCCACTTGGTCAAAACCCGAGGTTCGAACCAAAATCCGGTTACCCATTTTCCACGAACTCAAATATGTAATTTATTTTGAAATTGGACCTCAAATTGAGATCCAAATCATCATTTTTAGAAAATCTAGGTTCTACCCAATACGCCCAATTTCTCCCATAAAAATTATTGATTTTAAGTGGAAAACATATTAAATGATGTTAATGATTGAAAGAAATGAGTAGAAATGAACTTACAATTGATTTGGAGAAGAGAGATTTCTTGGAAAATCGCCTATAGGTGTTTGAGTTTGAGAAAATGTGAAAAATAAAGTTCAAAATCGGTTAATGCATAAAATTTGCTATGCCTCATATGTGGGATTTGAGTACTGGGATTCGCAATTGCAAACCCCGACCAATTATAGAAAATACAAACTTTTGTTCGCATTTGCGAACTCAGAACCAACTGAAGGTCTTCGCATTTGCGACAAATTTATCACATTTGGGAAAGTCCAACCTTCGCATTTGCGAAGAAATGTTTCACATTGCAATCCAAGGCAGGCCTGGGCTGGTTTCGTATTTGCGATCCATCCTTCGCATTTGCGAACCATGCGAAGCCTGCAAGCCTGTTCATATCAGCACATTTTTCTGCAACTTTTAAGCTCAAAATGCAACTCGACACCTATCCAAAACTCACCCGAGCCCTCTGAGCTCCAAACTAAATATACACATAACCTCAAGAACATCCTATGGACTTATTCGTGTGATCAAATTGCCAAAATATCTATTTTCAACCAAACTTTACAGATAGAGGTTAAACCATATATAAGACATATACCAAGCGCCAGAACCAAAATACGGGCCCAATACCAATATATTCTAATAAATTTTCATTTCCAATTTCCTTAAATGATTTTAGAAAACAATTTCACAGAAGAATTCATTCCTAGGGCTTGGACCTCGGAATTCGATTCCGGGCATACGGCCAAGCCCCATATTTTTCCTACGGACCCTCCGGGACCGTCAAATTACGTGTTCGTGTCCGTTTATCCAAAATATTGACAGAAGCAAATTTATTCATTTTAATATCAAGATTTAGAATTTTTCACAGAATTCATATTTAAGCTTAGTGCACGCAAATTGAGGCGGTCCTAAATGAGATTTTCAAGGCCTCGAAAGCACATAATGAATAGGAAAACAACTGATAACCCTTTGGGTCGTCACATTGACACTACACTGTAATATTATAATATTTATATAACTTGTTATAGTATACGTTAGTGTGTATATATATAACACATACAATTCATGCTATTTTAACTAAATATATTGCATATTATAGTATATGCTACTTCATTATTTGTATTATAATAGAGTATATGAATTATATTTATTCATCAATAGGTTATAAGTCGATGAATCAGTTATAACAGATTAATTGATATAAGTCGAGACGTTTTATTTTTAATATTCAACGATGCATCTGAGTAGGTTATAAGTCAATGAATTAATTTACAAGTGTAACAATCCCTAAAAGAGCATGGAGAAACATAATATGGGGAAAACGGGATGGTAACTCGCGTGACGACGGGCTGTATCGTCACATATAGCATGTTAGAGTATATTTTAGTGTATTCATCCCTTGTATTACAAAAGTGTTAACAGATTATATTTATATTATTTAGATAGTAAATACAAAAGTAATTTTTAATTTTGATCGACGTTGACTTGAAAAGAGAGTAACTTTGTTCGCTAATTATCTAGAAATTCAAATTAGCAACCAAAGTTGGTCACTAAATATCCACAAAATTAAAATAAGCGACCAATGTTGGTCGCTAAATTTAAATTAGATTAATTTATATTTTGTATAATATTTAATTAATAATATAATTATTAAACGTTAAAGCCGAGTCCAAGATTAGCGACCAAAGTTGGTCTGTATCCGCTACTCCCTTTTAGTAGGGGGCATTTGTAGACAATTAAAATTTTGTCAAATTTAAATCCATAAAAAATTTGGATTTTACCACAAATTAAATATATATTGGTCCAATTAAGCAACATGGACTGGTATAATTGGGTTTGTTATTTAAATCCAATTAAATTGATTTAAATAAATGTCCATTAATATATTATTGGGCTAGCCCGTCAATTAGTCTTCTATCAAATGGACCGGCCCATAAGCCTCAAGCCCAATGATCCACTAGGGTTTTCTTGAAGACTACTCCACCCCACACCTATATAAAGGGGTCAAAGGAGAAGGCTAAGACAAGCAAGTAAGCAGAAGGAAAGGCTAAAGAAGCTCTGAAGGATAGCATCAAGGTCTCCATCCATATCTGCAATCATCGTCTGTGGTCAAATTCCAAAGGCGAACTCAAGTCATAGGCGGGCGGCTTCAAATCTTCCGTTCGTGATAACTGCAACATCAAATCCTGGTTCGTGACGAGCTTCAAATCGTTTGTGACGTACTACAAATCTGAAATCCGTCAAGTTCAAGATCAAGCTTTCAAGCTCTTGAACCATCATCCGTGACGAGAAGAATCACAGGACTACATCTCTTTGATTTAGAGATATTTTAGAGATTGTAACCCCATCACTTGAATTTAAATATAATATTTGTCGCTATTTTTCTTGTCTTGATTATTATTTTTCAGGAGCGAAATTTAGTTGTTACAAATTTTGGCACGCCCAGTGGGACAAGCTCTACCTCTCATCTCTTCTCAACTCTCAACATTCAAGATCGCTAAGATGGCTTCGAAGAAGATCAACTCAAAAGTTGCTGACTCCAAGTTTTCTTCTGACGTGGAAAGTATCCTGAACGTTACTATGGGGAGTCTTGGGCCAATCACCCGGAAAAAAGCGAGCGTCTTGGGACAACAAGCACTCCGGGTGTCGTCTGCACCAATGCACACATTGAGATCTTCATCATTCGAAGATGAAAGGTCCTCCGCTAGCAAGTCAGAGAGAGGAGATAATATTGCAGAAGTTGTGGAGAAAGCTCTTGCTCAACTTACTTTATACAACACCAAGAGTCAGCTTACCCAACCTGATGATGAAGTCTTAAGTGTTGTTTCTACGCCAATATCGCCACATGACATGTTCCAAACTGAGTTCAATCCATGTGAAGGTCTCGGTTATTCTTCATCGTCTGCGATAGTCATGGAGGCAATGATGACTAACACTTCGACAATGGAGGAGCAACTTGCAAACCTGACAAAGGCGATTGATGGCTTAACAAAGTATGCTCAAGATCAAGATGTCCGTATCGCAAAATTAACAGGCATAGTTGAAAGCATGATGGATGGAGAATCAAGTCATGCACCTGGAAAGCTTCATGAAGTCCACGAGAAGGCGGATCCTCCAGCAAAACAAGTGACATCCGCCAAAGAACTTCATGTCTCCTCCGAAGGATCAATTCCCATAGAACAATTGAAGGAATTCATTATGGGGACTATCAAGGATAAGTATGAGGTTGCTTCAAAGTCCTCTCTCACATACGCAAAGCCGTATACTGCAAGAATCGATAGCTTGAAGATGCCTGCCGGCTATCAACCTCCCAAATTTCAGCAATTCGACGGCAAAGGAAATCCAAAGCAACATGTCGCGCACTTTGTTGAAACATGTAACAATGCAGGGACTTATGGAGATTACCTTGTCAAGCAGTTCGTCCGCTCACTAAAGGGGAATGCTTTTGATTGGTACACCGACCTCGAGGCCGGATCCATCGATAGTTGGGACCAATTGGAGCAAGAGTTTCTCAATCGCTTTTACAGCACGAGGCGTACTGTGAGCATGGTGGAACTTACAAATACTCGCCAACGAAAAGATGAACCGGTTATTGACTTTATCAATCGATGGAGGAATGCAAGCCTTAACTGCAAAGATAGGCTAAGCGAAGCTTCCGGCATAGAGATGTGCATCCAAGGAATGCATTGGGGACTTCGTTACATCTTGCAAGGAATTAAGCCTAGGACATTTGAAGAACTTGCCACCCATGCTCATGATATGGAGTTGAGCATGGCTTCTGCGGGAAATGAAGGGCTGCCCATCTACGAACCTCGCAAGGGAAGGGATAAGCAAGAAGTCAAGAAATGGAGCAAGTTCGTGTCCAAGAATGAAAGCAAAGAATCCATGAACGTCAATGCCTCTCCTTTGAAGTTTACTACCAAGGTGAGAAAGAAACAGAGTATGAAAACTACTTCCTCTCAAGACAATGCAAATCGGAAGTTGACTCTCAAAGAGATGCAAGAAAGGAGTACCCATTTCTGGACTCTGATGTGCCTGCAATATTTGAAGAACTCCTCGAGTTAAAGCTTATTGAGCTGCCGGAAATGAAGCGGCCAGATGAAGCTGGAAAAAGTAATGACCCGAATTACTGCAAATACCATCGGCTTGTAGGTCACCCTCTCGAGAAGTGCTTTGTTTTCAAGGACAAAGTTATGGATTTGGCTCGTCAAAAGAAGATCGAGCTCGAAGATGAAAAGGAAAGCACAAACCATGTGTCCATTACCTTTGGCTCATTCGATCCGATCGAGATATTCACCTGTGAAGGGAATAAAGATAAAGAATTGTTGGAGAATGACAAAGTCCAAGTTGATCAACCTGATGAAGAAGGATGGACCCTGGTGACTCGACGAAGACGCCGGAAATCTAGTTTGCAAAAAGGATCAACGAAGCAACCTACAAGGAATGAGATAGTGGTAAGACTAAAGAAGCTACAAATGGTTAAGAACCCAAAGAAGGTGGAGATAGAGGCACACCATCACCAAAAGCCATGTCACCCGGTGACTTTGGGAGAATTTTTTCCGAGTTGGTTTCGCATGAGGATTTCTAACGATGATGACAAAGCCTTGTGCTGCAATGCTGATAAGGAAGAAGAGGAAAACAACGAAGTCAAGTCAACACTCTCTCCATCACAGTCTAATACTCTTGTTGAGTCCTCATTTCAAGAAGTAGATGTTTGTAATGCAAAAATCACCTTCACCGAAGACGATCTCCTACTTGGTGAGACACCACACAATCGCCCTTTGTTTATGGTCGGTTATGTGCTGGAGCTGAGAATAAACAGAATCTTAATAGATGACGGATCTGCAGTTAACATTCTTCCCATTCGCATAATGAAGGAACTTGGCATCTCAACTGAAGACCTTTCTGAAAGCCGACTGATGATTCAAGGATTCAATCAAGGTGGACAAAGGGCCATAGGAGCTATCAAGCTGGAGATCGCCATGGGAGATATGCAATCAACCGCATGGATGCATGTGATTGATGCAAAGACTTCATACAATTTGTTGCTTGGTAGGCCGTGGATACACGAGAACAAAGTTGTCCCGTCAACTTACTACCAATGTTTGAAATATAATAAAGATGGAGTCGAGAAGAAGATAGTTGTTGACGACAAGCCGTTTGCTGAAGCCGAGGCATACTTCACTGATGCAAAGTTCTACTTAAAGAACCACATCATGAATGGAGTAAAATTTGATGACTCCACGAAGGCCAAAGGCAAGAAAGTAGCTCTTTTATCTCGTTACATCCCAAAAGTGAAGAAAGATGAAGGAGGATCATCAAGTCTCCAAAAGGATGCACTAAGAGAATTAACCCTTCCTATCAAGCAGATTGATACCATAAAGTTATCTTCAAAGCTACGAGAAAAGTTTGTGGCCCCTAGCATGCCTCAAAATAAGGCACTCCCCACGAAACGCACAAATGAAGGTTTTGATCCGAATGCTTATAGGTTATTCGCAAAGGCTAGATATGACCCCAATGAACCATCTAAGCTAGGGAACCTCCCACCTGAAGCTACTAGGAAAGCAAACACGATGAAGGACAAGGAGCATGTGGTGAAACAATCACGTGAGGGTCTAGGTTACAAACAACCCCCACCAGTTCGCATCTCCATTAGAAGAGCAAGTATTAACTATATCACGACGGAAGATGAACCCGCTGATCCTAATAAAAGGCCTTCTGTCTTTGATCGACTTGGAGAACCAACTACAAGAACTTCTATATTTGAGAGGTTGGGGCCATGGAAAAGGAAGAAGAACAAGTCCCAAAGAAATTATGAAGAGATAAGAAGACCTTTGCCATCTAAAGTCCAAAGTATCTCCAAGGAGTGTCGAAGCTTGATCCCTTCCAGAATGAGGCGACAATCAGAACTTTTGATTTCATACGGGGAGGTACTCAAGGTGAAGACTCGCACAGTGGTCCATACTAGAGAGCGTGATGAAGATGAAGAAAGTGTAGGATCTTCATATCACATTACTGCGAATGAGGAGCAATACACTTCATCCCTAAGGAAAGTTGACAAATATTTGGGAGATGCCTCCCGGTGTGGCCATATATCTTTTAATGATGGTGATCCTCAAGAAGACGAAGATGTTGAGGACGCTCCTACGGAACTAGAAGAAGGAATTAAAATGACTGTTGATACATTGAAAGAAGTCAACCTTGGAACTGCAGAAGACTCTAGGCCCACCTATGTAAGTGCCCTATTAACCACAGATGAAGAAAACACTTATGTGGAGCTACTCAAAGAATATAGAGATGTCTTCGCTTAGAGCTATAAAGAGATGCCTGGTTTAGATCCTAAAGTAGCAGTTCATCATCTCGCAATCAAGAAAGGAGCTCGTCCTGTTAAACAAGCCCAAAGACGCTTCAGGCCAGAATTGATCCCATCAATTGAAGCAGAGGTTAATAAACTCATCGAAGCTGGTTTCATTCGGGAGGTTAAATATCCTTCATGGATTTCAAGCATTGTTCCTGTGAAGAAGAAGAATGGCCAAATTCGAGTTTGTGTCGATTTTAGAGACCTCAATAATGCATGCCCTAAAGACGAATTTCCGCTCCCCATTCTAGAGCTTATGATTGATGCCACCACCGGATACGAGGCGATGTCTTTCATGGATGGATCATCTGGCTACAATCAAATACGTATGGCACCAAAAGATGAAGAGCTTACTGCATTTCGAACTCTTAAAGGCATTTATTGCTACAAAGTAATGCCTTTTGGCTTGAAGAATGCTGGCGCCACATATCAAAGGGCAATGCAGAATATCTTTGACGACATCCTCCACAAGAATGTGGAATGCTATGTAGATGATTTAGTGGTGAAATCAAGAAAGAGAGGAGACCACTTGCAAGACTTAAGAATGGTGTTCGAACGACTCCGGAGATATCAACTTAGAATGAACCCGTTGAAATGCGCCTTTGGAGTTACTTCTGGAAAATTCCTTGGCTTCATAGTTCGACATCGAGGGATTGAGATAGATCAAGCCAAAGTTGATGCAATCTTGAAGATGCCAGAGCCCAGAAACATACATGAACTGAAAAGTCTACAAGGAAAATTGGCGTACCTTAGAAGATTCATCTCAAATCTAGCGGGGAAGTGCCAGCCTTTTAGCCGTCTCATGAAGAAGGGTGTACCTTTTGAATGGGACAAAGCTTGTAGCAATGCATTCCAAAGCATCAAATCCTACTTGATGAAACCTCCAGTTCTGGCAGCCCCTATACCAGGAAAGCCATTGATTTTATATATTGCAGCCCAAGAAAGGTACGTGGGAGCCCTTTTAGCCCAAGAAAATGGTGAAAATAAAGAAAATTCCCTCTACTACTTGAGTAAAATGATGACCCCAAATGAGATAAAGTATTCTCCAATCGAAAAGTTGTGTCTGGCGTTGGTTTTTGCAATTCAAAAGCTAAAGCACTACTTTCAAGCTCATGTCATCTGTCTCGTCTCAAGAGCGAACCCGATCAAGTTTGTTATGTCAAAACCCGTCCTCAATGATCGATTAGCAAGGTGGTATCTCCAATTTCAACAATTTGAGATTGTGTATATCCCACAAAAAGCTGTGAAAGGACAAGCTTTGGCAGATTTCTTGGCAGATCATCCAATTCCTGATGATTGGGAGTTGACTGATGAACTACCTGATGAAGATGCGATGGTCATCGAAGTGCAACCACCATGGAAAATGTATTTTGATGGTGCCGCACATCGTGAGGGAGCGGGTGCAGGTGTTGTGTTTGTCACTTCTCAAGGGGAAGTCTTGCCATATTCCTTCACCTTAACACAACATTGCACTAACAACATTGCGGAATATCAAGCACTCATACTTGGGCTTGAGATGGCCGTTGAGATGAGACAACTCCGATTACATATTTTTGGAGACTCTGAGTTAGTGATCAATCAATTGCTAGGTAGCTACGAAGTCAAAAAGCCAGAATTGCGTCCTTATTCTGATTATGCACAGAACTTGATTGCATGGCTTGGCAACGTAACTCTTCGGCATGTGCCAAGGAAGGAAAATAAGAAAGCCGACGGCTTAGCTGCTCTAGCTTCGACATTGACTCTGCCCTGCCAGACACAAATCACTGTCTGCCAAAAATGGATAGTGCCACCGGATGAGAACGAGGATGAAGAAAGCAAGCTCGATCGTTTGGTAGCCGTCGCTAAAGCTGTGAAGGTTGACTGGTGACAAACCATGATCGATTACCTATGTTATGGGATACTTCCAGAAGATCCAAGAAGAAAGACAGAAATTCGTCGGCGTTCCCCTCGCTTCCTTTACTACAAAGACACTTGTATCGAAGATCATTCGAGGGAGTTCTCTTGCGTTGTTTAGGGGAAGATGAAGCAACACAAGCTATGCAAGAGGCACACTTTGGAGTTTGTGGATCACATCAATCCGGGCCAAAGCTCCACTTCCACATTAAGAGGATGGGTTACTACCGGCTAACAATGGTGAAAGATTGCTTAGATTATGCTCAAAGATGCAAGGCTTGCCAGTTTCACGCAAATTTTATACACCAACCCCCTGAAGTGTTACATCCTACTGTTGCATCTTGGCCATTTGATGCTTGGGGATTAGATATTGTTGGACCACTTCCAAAATTTTCTGGAGGACATCTATACATCTTGGCCGCAACTGATTATTTCTCAAAATGGGCCGAGGCCGTCG
The DNA here is from genome assembly GCA_032618575.1 of Nicotiana noctiflora. NCBI lineage: Eukaryota > Viridiplantae > Streptophyta > Magnoliopsida > Solanales > Solanaceae > Nicotiana > Nicotiana noctiflora. The sequence goes on from JASVEL010001187.1 coordinate 107,987, forward strand.
CTCTCAAGGAAGTGAAGAAGGAAAATGTTGCAAACTTCATTCGAGTGAACATCATATATCGTTTCGGCATTCCTAGTTATATAATAACAGATAATGGCAAACCGTTCGATAACAAATTGATGACCAAGATCTGTGAACTTTTTGGCTTCAAGCAACGTAATTCGTCAATGTATTATGCTGCTGCAAATGGATTAGCCGAAGCATTTAACAAGACGCTTTGCAACTTGTTAAAAAAGGTCGTCTCCAAATCTAAAAGAGATTGGCATGACAGAATGGAAGAAGCTTTGTGGGCATATCGTACGACTCATCGCACGCCTAACACAGGCAACTCCTTATTCTCTTGTTTATGGAGTCGAAGCAGTTCTTCCTCTTGAGCGTCAAATACCATCCTTATGACTCGCTGTCCAAGAAGGTCTTACTGAAGAAGAAAATGCTCGTCTACGCCTTGAAGAACTTGAGTCCCTTGATGAAAAAAGGCTAGAATCTCAACAAAGTCTTGAATGTTATCAAGCTCGTCTTTCTCGTGATTTCAATAAAAAGGTTCGCTTGAGGTCCTTCCAAGTTGGCGATCAAGTTCTTGCCATAAGAAGACCTATTATCACCTCTCGCAAATCTGGGGGAAATTCACTTCAAAGTGGGATGGCCCATATGTCGTGCAAGAAGCCTATTCAAGCGGAGCTTACAAGTTAGTTGATGCAGATGGCATGAGGATTGGCCCTATCAACGGGAAATTTTTGAAGAGGTACTATCCTTGAAGAACAAATGATGCTCCTCGACGCACGAGCCTAAACTGCAAGTCGTGATGCTCCTCGATACACGAGCCTAAACTGCAAGTCATGATGCTCCTCGACGCACGAGCCTAAACTTCAAGTCATGATGCTCCTCAACACACGAGCCTAAACTGCAAGTCATGATGCTCCTCGACGCACGAGCCTAAACTGCAAGTCATGATGCTCCTCGACGCACGAGCCTAAACTGCAAGTCATGATGCTCCTCGACGCACGAGCCTAAACTGCAAGTCATGATGCTCCTCAACGCACGAGCCTAAACTGCAAGTCATGGTGCTCCTTGATGCATGAGCTTAAACTGCATGCTGCAATGCTCCTGGCCTGCACGAGCCTAAACTGCGAACGGCACCGAAAAAAAAATCTCACCCATTCTGAACTACGTTATGACTTGATCCTCTTCACCGAGGTACGTAGACAGCTTAGAGTTTCATTCTAAGTTCAGTCGCATAAGCTTCAAAAAAAATGCGGGGAATACATGATCTGGAACTTTGACTAATCCAGAAGGTCTTATGCCACAAAGACTCCTATATGCACGCGAATCTGGAAATTCACTGCAGCCGGATCGACTTCGTGCATTTTCTGTTCACAGTCAAAAGAGAGTTCTGTTATGAAACTTATATGAGTTTTAGATCTCTGAGCCTGCTTTCTAACGGAATGGACGGATTGTGATTCCGACACCCCAAGCTCAAGATACAATTATTTTCGTCGAAGGTACGCAGGTCTGGAAATTCACTGCGGCCGCATCGACTTTGTGAATTTTCTATTCACAGTCCGAACGGAGACCTGCCACGAAATTTATATGCGTTTTAGAACTCCAAGTCTATTTTCTGACACCACAAACGGCCTGCGATTTGGATGCTCCTATCTCGACATACGATTAATTTTACGCAGAGTGCGCAAAGCTGTGAGCTAAACATGGGCCAGGCGTGTAGATCGACTTTGAAAATAAATTCCAGCTGATACAAAAGGAGATTCACGCTAAATTTTCTTATATGTTTCAGTCCTATGAGTCTAGTTTCGATAGAAGCAAGCGGCTTATTATTTGAAGTCTCCTACAGCAAAATATGAATTCCTTTTCGCGAAACAACAAAACCGACGTACGAAGCATATGCTAAAATTTAAGAAGGAAATAATTGGGAGTAACGGAGGGAATCCAAGTCTCAAAGAGAAATGTCACATATTAAAAAAAAATAAAGATACTTTTATTATTCCAAGACATAAGTACTCCATTACATGATATTAAATCGCAAGTCGAGAATCCTAAGCAAAAAAAAAAGACTCTAAAATCATGGAAAAGGTTTGAAGCTAAGGATTTGTTGGCGGCTTGTCTCGACGGCCCCTTTCAGGAGGGATAATTTCTCTGCTTCATCATCAGATAATGGATGATTGGCTTCGATGGTATAAATCTCCCCTTCGGTAACGTCAACGTCCTCTTGACTTTTAGCCAACTTCACCTGTTGTTTGTCCAAAAGCGCGACGATCTTCTCCTTTTTGGAGGCCAAGGAAGCTAGCTGTTGTTCAACACTCGCAAGACTGGCTTGAAGTTTTTTCTACAGACTTGCTCACTTTTTCATATTCTTGTTTTGCATCATCGAGGCGTCGTCGTGCATCAGAAAGTGACTCTTGGTGAAATTCTTTAGTCATCTTGGATGATCTTAAAGCATCGTAATCCGCGTATGTCTTGAAAAAAGCCTCGACAAGAGCCTCTAAGGTAGAAGTATCAATAACATTTTCCTTCTTAATTTCCTCAAGACTCAAAGCAATACTTTCCTCCAAATTTGTAAAGCTATCCAGAGAATCGAGAGAGAACTCTTCTATCCATTCACGCAAGGTATGCCACATCGTGTTAACAAAAGAAAGTTTAATACGGGAAATAGTCTCTTGTGGCTTGAAGTTTGGAGCACCAAGATGCAACGGTCGTGGAGTAGGCTCGAAGGCTTTTAGACGCTTCGCTTGACTCGCAGCAACCTCCATCTTATTCGTCATGGCTGGCGTGGGGGGCACAACGTCTTCTGGAAGAACGAGGCGCGACTCTTTGGTTAGACTCAAGTCTGTCGACAGAGCATTTTTTGCAGCATGATTTTCGACACCATCAAATGAAGTGTGAGGATTCTTTGCGGCCACACCAAGGGAATTTGGGATTGTAACACAGTCTTCCATTATGTCGTCACCAAGTACATCACCATACAACTCAACGATGCCCAACTGAAACAAAAAAAATAAAAAAAATATAAATAATTTAGTTTTCAAAAAAAAAGGGAAGAGAAAGGGAGTAAATTTGAAGGAAATAATAATATTTACTCGTTTCTCCAGTTCAGACAACGGCATCGTCGAGCCAGGGTCACCTTCTACGAAAAATCCAGTATCGATACTGAGAGCGTCCAAGTCAGCAAACTCACTATGGCTCGTGTCCTTAGCCTTCTTCTTTGAACGATTCCAATGGATGTCGTGACTAACATCGCTCCCGTTTGAACTGGAAGTTGCACTAACATTCAAAATCTCATTGGGCAGAGCAGAAGCTTGAGTCTTTTCCTCATTTGTTGGCACGACGTTGGTTGTCTTTGCAACATTTTTGCTTGGTGAGGTAGGAGGCGTTTTTCTTTTGCAAGGATTGCTCGTCACCTCCACAGTGGCAGTAGTTGTCTTGGAAGTCAACAAATGTTTAGCTCCTTTGTCCACATGGGCATCCCCGCCTGTCGAAGAGGTAGACTTGGATAAGACTTTGGTGCTTGGCGAAGGATCTTTTGATCTTAACTTGGACTTGGAAGACCCTTCGTGAGTGTTCTTTTGACGTTGATCATCTTTGGAGGATAAAGGAATATCATCTTTCCTTGGAACTTTCAAAACGATATGAGTGCTTTGTCGGGAAGAGTGCACTCGACGAGCTGACCACCAATCTGCATACTCACGAGTCATTAGAGGTCCCTCTTCTGATGGACGCGTAGGGACAATAACCTTTGATGAACCTCCAAGACGAACACAGGAGTCCCAGAATTGCACTAGCATTTTCAGTGAGCCGTTATAGGGTCGCTCTATAAGTTTGCCAGGAACATCTTGACAAAAGCCAAATTGACGACTAAACCTATGCGGGCTATAAGATTCCACAATATGAATGTCATCCTGCCTAAGGGTGATGAAACTTGAGCGAAGACTTATAAAAAAATCGCTCCAAGAATTTGATTGTTCGTCACGATCGGTAAGATGCAATTCCCTCCCTTGTAGCATAGCCAAATGGTGAAGTTGTCGCGCACTAACTTGTTGAAACAACTCACGGGCATTACTAAGGTCGAAATGCTTGGCCATCTTCTCGCCAGAAACTTTGCACATCTGCGGACCTCGTTGTGGACGTTTAACACGATAGTAGGTGTCAAAATATGCTCCTATCCATCCATATACATAATGAATAGGAAAGAGTGCTTTGCAAGGCGCCCAAATCTTGAGAAGTGGAGACCTCCTTCAAGCCATGATAAATGCTTGCAAGGACGGGAACCGCCAAGGAAAACTTCTCTCCATGAGCCATCAAACTCGCAATTTTGAAGACGCTAACACGAATGTAGTAAATCTTCTTGTTGGGGAACACAAATTTGCAAAGCCAACATGCAATAAATGCCGCCAAATAAGTCTCAGCTCTAAGTGACTCCTCCACGCCAAGCTCAATAAAGGGGGAATTCTCCTCATCGGTTCGTGGTAGGAAGCTCGCGTCAATATTTCCAGAAGGATTATGATTCAATTTCGGCCTTGTAGTCCGATTCCTCGATGATTTTTGCGGAGGCTTGGCATACCTACTCGGGCCTCGAAACCAAAAATCCACCCAATCACGAATGGAGACCTCATGGACCTCATCCTTCATGAGTTTGTAGAATGCCGAAAACAGGTGCAGACAACTTCTTGGGAGGAAAGGTTTTCCTTGAGCATCTTCTTGTGTCAACTCCTTAGCCGAGGGGATAACTTCGTCGTAGAAAGACCCATGCACCGGGAGGCCTCCGATTGCTCGCAAATCCCACAAAGAGATGGAGAGTTCACCAATAGAGGTAGAAATTGTGTTGGTAGATGGACGCCAAAGCTCACAAAAGGCACGGAGGACATTCTCATTGTAGTCATATGTGAACAACGAAGCAAAGATGGCGTCATAGACCTTGATGCCATCCAAAGTCAACTTGTTGCGAGCAAGAACATCTTCTACCCACTCCCAATATTTGGACGTGTAGCGAACTTCACCAAAGCCAGAAGGAGGAATACTCCAAATGGCAAGACATCCATCGTGATCACAATGAAGAGGACTAGCAGATGCGACCTTTTGATGGGTGGAGGATTTTAAAAGTAGGACCTTCCTGCTGGTTGCTTTGCCCGAAAATCTGTCCAATGCATCCTTCGTCTCTCTAGTTGACCATTCTGCAAGATCAAGGGAGGCGTCAAGTGGCTTTCTAGCGAGCGGGAAAGCACCTATCACTGGAGGATGAACTTTTAAAGTTAGAACTTGGGCGCGCGGATTCTGCTTGTCGCTAATAATCTCAAGTTGTGGGTATGGTGTATCATGGTCGATAAAACGCATCCTTGCTGATGGAATTCACAGCCCTATGTGCTGCTCCGAGAGTCTGCGAAAAAAAAAGAAAGGGAAGAATCTATAAAAAAACAGCAAGACAGAATGGGGCAGTATATCTTAATATATTGCATAAATTCGAGAAAACATCTGGGAATATATTAGCATATTCTGATTATAATTTTTACCTATATCGTAGCTCTGGAAGTCTCGTTTCTTTTGCCACAAACCGCTCGTGATTTCGGCATTCCTACACCGAGATATGATTTGTTTAGTTCAAGAGCATGCAAAACTGGAATATCGAACAGTGACAGAACTTAAACCAGGATTACGAAGCTCACTTGGGATGCTACGATGCGAATCTAGATCCAAATTTTTGATATGTTGTAGTACTCCGAGTCTAGTTTCTGTAGCCGCAAACCACTCATGATTTGGGTGTTCCTACACCAAGATATAATCTTTTTAAGTTAGGACGCACAAAACTGAAATATCAAGCAGTGACAGAACTTAAATTAAGATTACGAAGCTCACCTGGGATGCTACAATGCGAATCTAGATCCAAAATTTTGATATGTTGTAGTACTCCGAGTCTAGTTTCCGTAGCCGCAAACCACTCATGATTTGGATACTTCTACACTAAGATATGATTTTTTTGGTTAAGACGCACAAAACTGGAATATCGAGCAGTGACAAAACTTAAACCAGGATTACGAAGCTTACCTGGGATGATACGATGCGAATCTAGATCCAAAATTTTGGTATGTTGTAGTACTCCGAGTCTAGTTTCTGTAGCCGCAAACCACTCGTGATTTCGATACTCCTACACTAAGATATGATTTTTTTGGTTAAGACGCACAAAGCTGAAATTCTTGGCAGCAACTGCACAAAAAACGTTAGGAGAATCGAGCGACGGGATTGCGTTGCCAACTATTAACGAGTACCTTCAAAACCACTGTTGCTTTCATCAAAGAGGGGAGAATTGCTGCTATGGCAACAATCACAGGAGAAAGCAGTGAATTTATAGAAAGGGAATTGATAGAATTTAAGGAAATTCTTGGCGCTCAGGTCACAATATGTGTAAACAAGGAAAATATCACGTCCAAGTTGGAGTTGGTCAAACTTGAAAGATGGAAACAGAAAATTAAAGGAAAGATTGTTTGGATCCATATATGTTCGTACAAGAAAGGAAAAAGAAGGTCTTGCAATTAACCGAGAAAGTGCCATGTTTGGAAATCTCTCCTTAATGCATGACATCAAAAGAGGAAAGTGATTCAAGTGCTTGGTTTATGCTTCCTATACGTCTATTACTTTCAAGATTTGCATGACTTTGTACTTGGAAATGTTGACTTAATAAGTCCATAAGACTTTGGAAAATAAGAAATCATTCCATGGACAAGTAGACACGCATGTAAGTTGCGCTCCCGAAAATGGAAAATTGCGATCAGACTCCAAATCAGAAAAGGATAGTAAATAGTATAACGTGTGGAACTATTCTTCTCACATATACTTCAAGTCTTGTCTCGTATTTTCGCAAGCTTACATCCCGCCAAGCTTTGAAATAGGGGGCAATTGTAGACAATTAAAATTTTGTCAAATTTAAATCCATAAAAAATTTGAATTTTACCACAAATTAAATATATATTGGTCCAATTAAGCAACATGGACCGGTATAATTGGGTTTGTTATTTAAATCCAATTAAATTGATTTAAATAAATGTCCATTAATATATTATTGGGCTAGCCCGTCAATTAGTCTTTTATCAAATAGACCGGCTCATAAGCCTCAAGCCCAATGATCCACTAGGGTTTTCTTGAAGACTACTCCACCCCACACCTATATAAAGGGGTCAAAGGAGAAGGCTAAGAGAAGCAAGTAAGCAGAAGGAAATGCTAAAGAAGCTCTGAAGGATAGCATCAAGGTCTCCATCCATATCTGCAATCATCGTCTGTGGTCAAATTCCAAAGGCGAACTCAAGTCATAGGCGGGCGGCTTCAAATCTTCCGTTCGTGATAACTGCAACATCAAATCCTGGTTCGTGACGAGCTTCAAATCGTTCGTGACGTACTACAAATCTGAAATCCGTCAAGTTCAAGATCAAGCTTTCAAGCTCTTGAACCATCATCCGTGACGAGAAGAATCAGAGGACTACATCTCTTTTGATTTAGAGATATTTTAGAGATTGTAACCCGAGTCCAAGATTAGCGACCAAAGTTGGTCTGTATCCGCTACTCCCTTTTGTAAGAGACCAACTTTTGTCGCTAACTTTGAATTCTATTTATTTATATTTTATAATTTTTTTTAAAAATAATAATATAATTATTAAAGTTTTATAATTGGGTCCCAAATTAGCAACCAAAGTTGTTCTCTATCCGCTTCCCCTTTTGTGGTCGACCAACTTTGGCGCTAATTTTAAATTATATTTATTTATATTTATAATTTTTTTTAAATAATAATATAATTATTAACATTTTATAAGTGGGTCTCACTTTAGCGACAAAAGTTGGTAGCTAATTTAAGTATTTCTTTGACCAAGCAAGTATGATAAGTCTGGTCAACATTTTGACCAAATTAGCGACCAGCCTTGATCGCTAATGTATTTACGATAATGATTTAATTATTTTCCCCAATTTAGCGAACAATGTTGGTCGCTTTTCTTAATAGACCAATTTTGGTCGCCAAATTTTTGATCGTTTTTTTCTCGAATTCCAGTAGCGTTTCTACCAACTTTCACATAGTTCTGCAGTCATTCTTTAGCACTAACGCATGCCAAAATATAAACCACTTAATATAACTCGTTAAAGAGTTTGGAGTTTGACATTTAGCAATAACAGTTGCTCCTTGTAAGTTAAGAACAACGAAATAAATTAAAATAAAATGATAAAAACATTGTCTTCCAGATTACTTGAAAAACCCTAGTATATATTGCTTATAAACGAATAGCATTAAGGTAGAGTATATTAGTCATTAACAAGTCCAGCTGCACCAACAATAGAGTAGTTTGGGTAAATTAGGGTCGAATCCTCTGCAGCTGGCTTTGACATCAAAACCGTGTCGTTTTTGACATTCTAGCCAGCAGTTCACCGCCGGCACGCTTCCTCTGCACTCGGTTTCCACCCACGGCAGCCCTTCGCTACATTCTTTTGCCTCAACCCTTATCTCATGAACTGCATCCATCAACAAATTTGTGACTGTCAAATCATTGTTCTACGTACAAACATTTAAAATTTCTTGTAATCAAACAACGTGGTGCAAAAGAACTTAAAACTATCAAAACTTATAGTCTAGCCGTACTCACGGGCGAAGCTACATGTCTTATATGGATGGTCAAAGTCGAAATATTACATTGAGTATATTAAAAAATATTAGGTAAAATATACCGAACACGGAAAATTGTTTTCACTTCTATTAAGTTTAAATATCCTAAAATAAATTTCTAAATTTGCCACTAGCTCTACCAACAATAACCTTTTAATGCATAGGGGTGCGTTTGATTCTCTTTTTCCCTCTTCCTTCCCCTTTTTCTCATGTAATTTGAAACCACATTTTTGTTGTGGTTCAAGGTTTTGATAGACGTACCGATTCAGGAAACACTTTGATGTCATTTATTATAAAAGAAATTTAATTAATCTAATAGTCACTCAACTATCTCAAATTATCTTATAAAGTTATTTTTTTTTTCGTTTGTAACTATAAAGTCACCGGACGGTGCCTATTGCACTCAAAAAGTCACTCAACTAGATTTTCCAAATTTTGGATTGCTAATTACCTATTTTACCCTCTAAATTGTAAATATATATCTTCTTTTTTTTTGAACTTTTTAGTATTAACAAGAAAAATTTATTTACACAATTTAAAATGAAAAAAAATAAAGGTTGTAAAATATATATTCTTATACACGTAATACAAAAATAATTATTTAAATAAAGGTATTTTATAATATAAAGATTATATTATAAAATCAAGAATGATTATACCGTATGCACGAAGATATACATTACATAATATTGATGTTATAATATGATCTTATATTATAAAATACCTTTATTTAAATAATTATTTTTATATTACGTGCATAATAAAAAAATATATTTTTCTACTTTTATTTTATTTCATTCTAAATTGTGTAAATAAATTTTGGTTGTTAATACCAAAAAGTTAAAAAAAATAAAAAGAAGATAAATATTTTTAATTTAAAGGGTAAAATAGGTATTTAACAATCCAAAATTTGGAAACTCTAGTTGAATGAGCTTCTGAATGTATTAGACATAGTTCAGTGACTTTCCTGTTACAAACAAAAGAAAAGTTATAATTTGGGATGGTTTAGTGACCATTTGAGTAATGAACTCCTAAATTATCCTTATCTCTCTCTTTACATGAACAATTAATGACTACATGGTTTGTTGGATTAGTGAGGATGAATAGAAAAAAAAATTATATCTTCGTGATTTTACAAATATTTGAATAAGGTTCTTTAGGCTAAAACAAATCAGGAAGTAAAATTTGAAAACATACAATATCAAAATAACGTGAATGTAAGGCCTTTTTCTGACTTGAAAAACTAAGAAAAAGAAAGCACAAACCAGCCAGAATTATAAAATCCATGGCAAAGAGAGGGAACAAATTAATGAACGAAAAAAAAAAATCAAGTTTGGCCATATAGCCCATAACATCAGTTATTACTGGTTAATTGTAGTTTAAAGGAGTGAAAGTAAATACCTGAGAGAAGGAATAGAATGAGAAGGACACCATAAAAGTATTCTGAGATGCTAGGTTTGGCCATTGTATAATTCTTAGAGGTTATGAAAGGGTTTTCTGCTCAACTGTTCTTTCTCTAAATTTATAGTACGTGGAGGATTAGTTTATGGAAAATTAATGCTTGTGCTATATTTATTGTGTGTCTGTGATTATAATGAACCAAAACAGACTTCGTGGATGGTTCAAAGAATTATAAAGGTGAAGACTAATATTGAACAGACATGGCTACAAGAAGTGATTCAATGATCATACAAAAATTCTCTATAAAGAGAATGTACAATATGATAAGGGGTAATTAATTGATTTTGATAGAAATGGAAAACATCTCCATTTATTCATTAAAAATGTGAAGTGTTTGCTCATATATGGAATAGAAACGGCTCACTAAATGCTTATCTAAAGTTTATAATAATTGTCTTTGTAAATCTACTAAATTTAGTTAAAGCCAATGGATGCTTAAGCAACCCTAATAATCTATGTGGATATGCCACTGTAATTATGTATGTTAGGGGAAGAAGTATTACTGCAGAAATTTATAGGATAGCTATGGCAACACGTGTCTACTATATTTGGCATGAGAGAAATAATAATAAATAATAACAAAAGAGGCGTGAATAGAAAATGGTGGGAAAAGAAATGGAGGGAAAATATATGGAGGGATGACCCGCGACCCGGTCCGGCCTAGCCCGTTTTACTTTTCCGGATTAATTTAAATTCGTTTTAAATTTTCCGCAAAAATTTCCAACAGCCATGACTGGTCTGAAATGTTGCAAACCTCTTCAGAGGGTCACACCTGTTCCAACAACCATGACTATTCTGAAAGGTTGCAAACCTCTTCGGAAACATCACCAAGTTGGCTATAAATAGACCTTCAGATCCCAGAATATTTACTTACAAAATTTTCTGAATCTTCTTCTTCTTCTGCACAAAATATTCCAGTGTGTTTTACGACCATCGAGTGGTTCGCCGATCACCAGAGTTTTAGGTACCGATACATTGGTGAGTTAAATTGTTATATCCTGGAAGGATATATTCCAAAACCTCGGGTAATTGAGGAGAATAATTTCCTTAAGGACACACAGTGTATTTAGTGGGCTCGATTTGTTCCTATAATATTTTCCCATAATTTATTTTGAAGAAGTTTACTATTTTCGAAATTTAATTTCTACTAACTTTCTATTTTTTTTTCAGAAAGATTACTATTTAATTTACAATAATACAGATAAATAACAATCTTAAGAAAATTACATTTATTATATTTTGTATTATGTCTGGATTTTACTATTCGGGTTTGAAGATATAAAAACTTTATCAGGCTATTGAAATTCATATAACGATTTGAAGAACATAAAAACTTCATCGTTTTTCTGTAAAACAGTATATAAAAATATTAGTTATTTTTACGTACTATTTATTAATTACAGTATTATTTATTGTTTTATTTTTCCATTAATTAATTTCTTCTATTGTTGACAGTAAGAAATGGCAAATGACAATGGAAATTCTTCTACAACTGTTGGTGCAGCGATGATAGCCTCGTCAAGACGCATTGTTGTTCTTCTGGTTGAGAAACCGGAGAAATGTTCTGGAACAAACTTCAATGGATGGCAGCAAAGTGTGTTCTTCTGGCTAACCACACTTGGTATGCAGAAATTCACTAGTGAAGAGCCTCTAGTGCTTCCTGCGGAAGCATGAAAAGTTCATGGTTGTTGAGGCGTGGAAGCATGCAAATTTTCTTTGCAAAGGCTATATCTTAAGTGCTTTAGAAGATGACTTGTACAATGTGTACAGTGCAATGAATACTTCGAAAGAATTATGGGATGCACTTGAGAAGAAGTACAAGACAGAAGATGCACGTTTGAAGGTGTTCGTGGTTGCCAAGTTTCTAGACTATAAAATGATAGACAACAAAACTGTGGGAACCCAAGTTCAGGAGCTTCAACTTATTTTTCATGACCTTATTGCTGAAGGTATGGTCGTGAATGAAGCATTTCAAGTAGCAGCTATGATTAAAAAATTGCCTCCTTCGTGGAGAGATTTCAAGAACTATCTGAAGCACAAACACAAAGAAATAAAGTTGGAAGATCTTGTGATACGTCTAAAGATCAAGGAAGACAATAAAACAGCTGAGAAGAAGTCTCGTGGAAATTCAACGATCATGAGAGCTAATATCATTGAAGAGACTGCTCCAAAAAGTAAGAAGAGGAAGAGGCCTTCTAGACAAACGAAAGAGCAGAACAAAATGAAATTCAAGGGCAGCTGCTACAATTGTGAAAAAGTCAATCACAAAAGCCCAAATTATCGTCTCCCGAAAAAGGATAAGAAGAAGGGACAAGCCAACATAGTGGAGAAGAATAATGAGATTGATGATATTTGCTCAATGCTTTCGGAATGCAATTTAGTTGGAAATCCGAAGGAGTGGTGGATTGATTCTAGAGCCACTCGACATGTTTATGTTTTCAGAGAAGCATTTTTGACTTACTCTTCTACTGGCCCGGAAGAAGAAATTTCCATGGGAAATAATGCAACAGCCAAGATTGAAGGTTATGGGAAGATATTCCTGAAGATGACTTCTGGCAAGGTATTAACGCTCAACAACGTTCTTCATGTTTCTACAATTAGGAAGAATTTCGTTTCAACTTCTTTACTTGTAAAGAATGGATTCAAATGTGTATTTGTTTCAGATAAACTTGTTGTAAGCAAGAACAAAATGTATGTTGGAAAAGGCTACCTCACGGAGGGCCTTTTTAAACTCAAGGTAATGGTTGTTGACAGTATGAAAAAAATTTCAGCTTCTTCTTATAGGGTCAAATGATTTATGGCATATTCGTTTAGGACTTGTCAATTATAAAACCTTGTAAAAATTAATTAATTTAGAAGTATTGCCTAATTTCGAGTGTAATAAATTGAAATGTCAAATATGTGTTGAATCTAAATTTGTAAAACATCCTTATAAGTCTGTTAAAAGGAATTCAAATCCTTTAGACTTAATTCATACTGACATTTGCGATATGAAGTCGACACCATCTCGAGGTGGAAAAAAGTAGTTTATTACTTTTATTGACGTTTGCACTATATATAATTATGTTTATTTGCTTAATAATAAGGATGAAGCGATTGAAACATTTAAGCAATACAAGAATGAAGTAGAAAATCAATCGAATAAAAAGATAAAAAATGATTAGAAGTGATCTATGTGGAGAATATGAATCTCTGTTTCCAGAAATATGTTCAGAATATGGAATTATCCATCAACTACTACACCCTACACACCTCAACCAAGTCTCAATCCCCAGACTTAACCAATCCCGCACCTGCCATGGGGTGCGAGTCATGCCCTAATAGCATCACAATGTGCTAAGTCGGGGTTTCAAACCCTCAGGCTATCATATACACTAACTACTCACCTCTAGCCAGCCGTGGACTCGTCTGCGATGCCTTTTCCCTTCAAATTTGCCGCCTCGTGCGTCGAATCTAGTCAAAACCACAATAATAATATAAATATGGGTCAAAGAAACATAACCCAATCAAAATTACTCGAAAAATGTAATTTACGAAGTTGGTAAAACCTGAGCCCCGGGGCCACTTCTCGAAAATTTTCGAAATTCATACCAACGGATTCCACGTCTCGCCACGAGTCCGTGCATATAAAATTTATCGAAATCGGAGTTCGAATTGCCTTTCAAAACCCAAAAACTCGTTTTCATAATTTAGGCCCTAATTCTTCACAAATTTTACCCAATTTCATGAATTTTGGTGTTGATTCTAGATAAAAACTGTAATTTTGAGTCAAGAAACTTACAAAACGCAAAGCCCATTCACTCACGAATCTAACCATATTAAATTTATAAAAATTCGACATCAACTCGACTTCCAAATCCTCAACTTTTATTCTTAAATCCCTAGGCCAAAATTCTCAAAACCTTGTAAACTAGTCGGAAGATTCAGTGATAATTCGATATTAGCTTTACAAGAATACAACATATGAATTTGGCATCTTTGCCGTCACACCCAAACAATTAGGAATAGAATTCTGATCCAAAACGATTAGTTTGGTTACTTCTTATATTCTATTTTTTCTTCTTCTTTTTCTGTAGTTATTCTAGCATCCAAATTAGTAGTAACTTATTATACACAATGAATCATGTAACATACTAAGCAAAATTAAAATAATTCTACTGGAAAACTTAGATTTGGAATTTTAAGTAATTACCCGAAACTTTCAGTAAGTACTTCATATCTCCCCGTTTGCAATCTCCAACATGATTAAATACATTGTGTCAGCTTTTCTTTCCCCCTTTGTTGGTTTCTCTATTCAGTGCTTCTGCTAGAGCCAAGCACTCTCCCCTCCCGTTCCTCTTTGATTTCTTATGTTTGCAGGGAACTCATCAATTTGAATTGTTTCACATGGGATTATTTTAAAATCTCTTTGTTTTTTTTTTACTTTTCTTTTTCTATTGATCACTGAAGGATCATAGATGATCCTTATACCCCAAGATTCACCTAAGTTAATGGTATAAAGTGATACCCAAGTAGAAGCCTTACCATTTTCCCAATTACAGTGACGCCGACACTTACTTCCAAAGCCCTTCTTATGAGTGCTTTTGTATTTTATATCATCCAAGACTTTTGTTTACTCTTATTCAACACCCAGGTCCTTCGTAACAACAAAAGATATGGGCTTAGCCCACTTCACTATTATTTCTAGGGGTTAATACATATTTATCCTCTCACTTGTGAACTAAATAAGTATAGTTGTCTCTATAAGTGTTCTTGACAATAGATCATAGGTCCAAAATAAATCACGAAAATGATACCTATGTAACCTAGAGCTCTGATACCAACTTGTCACGACCCAGATTTTTTCCCCAACATCGGGATCGTGATGGCGCCTACTCGTGGTAGCTAGGCAAGCCACTATATTCACACTATCCTATTTTTAGCAATATTTCATACTCAATTTATCAACAAAACCATAACCTTAATTAAATAAGTGCGGAAGACTTTATCGAAATAGAGATAAGCAGTTTCAAGGTAAAACAATATTGAAATCCTCTACCCAAGACGTGGAGTCACCAACTCACGAACTACTACTGAATACTACACATAAAGGTCTGAAAGAAATATAACATAATTTGTTTGTCTCAGAACAAGGAGACTACAGCTAATAACATAAATAAGAGAAAGAGACGCCGGGCCTGCGGACGCCTACAAGCTACCTCGGTCTCGATATGCTCAACTCCCACGCAAAAGATCTACTGCTGCTGCTCCTGATCGAAACCTGGACCTGTGCAAAAACGCATAGAAGTGCAGTATCAGCACAATCCGACCCCATGTCTGGTAAGTGCCTGGCCTATCCCGGCGAAGTAGTGACAAGCCTAGGACCAGACTCCTACATAAACCTGTGCATTTCTATATATATATGTACACCACAAGATAACGAGAAATAATCAAGTAACAACTCAACAAGGAATATCACAGAGGAACTCAACAGTTAACAACAGTTATTAAATCAACAAAGGAAACCAAAGTATACAGGAGACAGGTAATATCAAGTAAAGAAATAGCAAATAGTTGCACGGCATCACCCTTCGTGCTTTTACTCTCATCCTCACCAAATAAGCAAATAAAGTGCACGGCATCACCCTTCGTGCTTTTACTCTCATCCTCACATCCATGGCACGGCATGATCCTTCGTGCATGGTTCAATAACAAGGCACGGCATTACCCTTCGTGCATAATCAATATCACAAGGCACGACATGATCCTTCGTGCATAATCAATAAATCAAGGCACGACATTAACCTTCGTGCATAATCAATAAATCAAGGCACGACATTAACCTTCGTGCATAATCAATAAATCAAGGCACGACATCACCCTTCGTGCATTATCACTCTTCCTCACCCAAATAACAATCACGGTTAAGGGCAGAGAATGAAAACAATAAATCACGAACCGTCCCGGCAAGTGACACAATAATCATCACAACAAAGTCCCGGCAAGGGCAATCAATATCTCACTTCACAACAAGTCCCGGCAAGGGAGAACAATAACAATTCTACAACCCGGCAAGGGTTCAACATTAAAATGTCTCACAACAAGTATTAACAACGACTCACGGTCATGCAAGATGCCAGTGTATGGATGCTCGTCACCATAGCCCATACACCGCACTCGATCACATAGCACATAGCACATAGCACATAGCACATAGCACATAATCCTATTCCCTCAAGCTAGGATAGAACAAACACTTACCTCTAGCCTTGAAGTCCAAATTACTCTTCAATTATAGCTTTTCCCCGAATTTCCGCTTTCAACTAGCTCGAATCTAATCACAATTGATTCCATTACATTAATAAATACTAAATAACTTGGTTTGAATGCTTAAAAATGGTTTCCTCAAAGTTTACCCAAAAATTTCCCAAAACGCCCCTGGCCCACGGGGTCGGAACTCGGAGTTCGGACCAAAATCCGGTTACCCATTCCTCCACGAGTTCAAATATATGATTTGTTTCAAAATCGGACCTCAATTCGAGGTCCAATTGCCCAATTCATGAAAACCCTAGGTTTTACCCAAAAACATGAATTTCTACCATGAAAACCTTTGATTTCTATTGAAAAACATGTTTAATGTTGTTAGGAATTGAAAAAAATAAGTAAAAAGTGACTTACAATTGCTTTGGAATGAATTTGGCCTTGAGGGGTCGTGTGTGGTGTGTGGGTTTTTGAAAGAATGAAGAAAGAACTGAAAAATTCATTTAAGTATAAAATTGCACAGCTGCAGATATCGCAATTGCGAACATTTGTTGGCAATTGCGAACACTACAAGTCTGGGGTCTGCTGCTCTCGCAATTGCGAGAAAGAGTTCGCAATTGCGAACTTGGCTGGCATAGTGGGGCTTCGCATTTGCGACAATGGGTTCGCATTTGCGAACCCAGGTGAAATGAGTGAAGGCCTCGCATTTGCGAGGTTATGTTCGCATTTGCGAACCCAAGCAGTCCTGGACACTCATCGCAATTGCGATCAAGGCTTCGCATTTGCGAAGACAGCCTTGGCCTGCCCCCTTCGCAATTGCAACACTTTTCTTCGCAATTGTGAAGCCAACAGCTGGGTGAAAAACCAGCAGTGCAAAAATTCAGAATTTGATCCAACGGCCTATCAAATCTTTACCCGAGCCCCTCGGGCTCCAAACCAAACATGTACACAACATCAAAAACACATTACGAACTTGTTCGTGCGATCACATCGCCAATATAACATCGTTTTCATCAAATCAAGCCTCAAGTTCATGATTTTCATCTTTTTGGTTTTCAAAACTTTCAAACTTGGAACTCAAGGTCCAAAACATATCAAATGACATCCAAATGTCACCAAACTTTGCAGAAAGCACATATATAATATTTAAGACTTGTACCGGGCATCGGAACCAAAATACGAGCCCGATACCAAGGTCAATTAATTCATTTTCCTTTAACAATTACATCAAAAACAATTTCACAAAAAAATTCATAACTTGGGCTCTAGGCCTCGGAATTCGACTCCGGACGCATGTCCAAGTCCCATATTTTCTTACGGACCTTTCGGGACCATCCAATCTCGGGTCCGGGTCCTTTTACCAAAAATGTTGACCGAAGTCAACCATATCAATATTAATATCAAAATTCTTCAAATTTCTCATAGAATGCACATATTCTAGCACAAAATCTTTCCGGCTACATGCCCGGACTACGCACGTAAATTGAGGCAACATAAAATAAGGTATTCAAGGCCTCGAGATAACGGGGCAAATGAGGAAAACATGTGATGACCCTTTGGGTCGTCACATCCTCCACCTCTTAAACAACCGTTCGTCCTCGAACGGACAAGAGAAGGAAGTACCTGAGTCGGGGAACAAATGAGGGTAGCGGCTCCGCATATCGGACTCGGACTCCCGGGTCGATGCCTCAGGAGGCTGACCTCTCCACTGAACACGCACAAAAGTATAACTCTTCGACCTTAACTGTCGAACCTGCCGGTTTAGAATGGCCACCGGCTCCTCCTCATAGGATAGATCATTGTCCAATTGGACAGTACTGAAGTCTAACACATGTGTGGGATCGCCGTGGTATCTCCGAAGCATAGATACATGAAAAACTGGATGCACGGCTGATAAGCTAGGCGGCAGAGCTAGTCTATAAGCCACCCCTCCCACTCGGTCTAGAATCTCAAATGGACCAATATACCTAGGCCTGAGCTTGCCCTTCTTCCCGAACCTCATCACGCCCTTCATAGGCGACACTCGGAGCAATACTCGCTCACCAACCATGAAATCTACATCTCGAACCTTACGATCCGCATAAGTCTTCTGTCTGGACTGAGCCGAACACAATCTCTCCTGGATAGTCTTGACCTTATCCAAGGCCTCCTGAACTAAGTCTGTACCCAACAACCGATCCTCTCCTGGCTCAAACCATCATACTGGAGATCGACATCGCCTACCATACAACGCCTCATACGGGGCCATCTGGATGCTGGACTGGTAGCTGTTATTGTAGGCGAACTCTGCTAATGGCAGAAACTGGTCCCACGAACCTCCGAAATCAATGACACGGGCTCGAAGCATGTCCTCTAGAATCTGAATAGTCCTCTCGGACTGACCATCCGTTTGAGGATGAAAAGCTGTACTCAGCTGAACCTGGGTGCCTAACTCCTGCTGGACCGCTCTCCTGAACCGCGAGGTAAACTGTGTACCCCGATCAGAGATAATAGATACCGGCACCCCGTGAAGTCGAACAATCTCTCTGATGTAAATCTCTGCTAACCTCTCCAATGAGTAGGAGACAGATACTGGAATGAAGTGTGCTGACTTGGTCAGCCTATCAACAATGACCCAAATAGCATCAAATTTCCGCCGAGTCAAAGGAAGTCCAATAACGATGTCCATAGTGATATGTTCCCATTTCCACTCGGGAATTTCAATCCTCTGGAATACACCACCAGGCCTCTGGTGCTCATATTTCACCTGCTGACAATTTAGACACCGAGCGACATACGCAATGATATCTTTCTTCATTCTGTACCACCAATAGTGCTACCGCAAGTCCTGGTACATCTTCGCGGTGCCCGGGTGAATAGAATACCGTGAACTGTGGGCCTCCGCTAAGATCAACTCTCAAATCCCTTCGACATTGGGCACACAAACTCGACCCTGCAATCCCAATACCCCATCATCATCTAGATTTACCTTTGTGGCGCCTCTCCGCTGTACTGTATCTCTCATATCACGCAAATAAGGATCATCAAATTGCCTCTCACGGATACGCTCCAATAGAGAAGAACGAGCGACCGTGCAGGCTAACACCCTGCTAGGCTCAGAAATATCTAATCTCACGAACCGGTTGGCTAAGGCCTGGACATCTAGAGCAAATGGTCTCTGACTGACCGGAATGAATGCAAGACTACCCATGCTGGCAGACTTTCTACTCAATGCATCGGCCACCACATTGGCCTTACCTGGGTGATATAGGATAGTAACATCATAGTATTTTAGCAACTCTAACCATCTCCGCTGTCGTAGATTCAACTCCTTTTGCTTGAACAAGTACTGTAGGCTTTTGTGATCAGTGTACACCTCACATGTCACACCATATAGATAATGCCTCCAGATCTTTAAGGCATGAACCACTGCTGCCAACTCAAGATCATGAACTGGATAATTCTTCTCATGTATTTTTAGCTATCTCGAAGCATAAGCAATAACCTTACCATCCTGCATCAATACCGCTCCAAGCCCTGTACGAGATGTATCACAATAAACTGTTTAAGGCCCTGCACCCGTAGATATTACCAGCACTGGTGCTGTAGTCAAGGCTGTCTTGAGCTTCTGAAAGCTCGCCTCACACTTCTCTAACCACTGGAATTGGGCACCCTTCTGGGTCAACCTGGCAACCTGGTCATCGAGGCTGCAATAGAAGAAAACCCCTTTACAAATCGACGGTAGTAACCTGCTAACCCCAAGAAACTCTGGATCTCAGTCACTAAAGCTGGTCGAGGCCAATTATGGACTGCCTCAATCTTCTTTAGGTCCACCTGAATAACTTCCACAGATACAATGTGGCCCAAAAATGCCACCGAACTCAACCAGAACTCACATTTCAAAAATTTGGCATATAGTTGATTATCCTTCAGAGTCTGAAGAACCACTCTGAGGTGTTGCTCGTACTCTTCCTGGCTGCGGGAGTATACCAGGATGTCATCTATAAAGACTATCACGAACAGATCTAAGTAAGGCTTGAACACCCAATTCATCAACTCCATGAATGCTGCTGGGGCATTGGTTAACCCGAAAGACATGACCAAGAACTCACAATGCCCATATCTAGTGCGAAAGGCTGTCTTAGGAATGTCAGCCGCCCTGATCTTCAGCTTATGGTAGCCTGACCTCAAGTCTATCTTTGAGAACACCCTCGCTCCCTGAAGCTGGTCAAACAAATCATCAATCCTCGGCAGTGGATACTTATTCTTTATTGTCACTTTGTTCAATTGCCGGAAATCAATACACATCCGCATCGAGCCATCTTTCTTCTTCACAAACAACACGGGTGCTCCCTAGGGGGAAACACTGGGCCTGATAAAGCTCTTTTCTAGAAGGTCTTGCAACTAATCTTTCAACTCTTTTAACTCCGGCGGGGCCATACAATAGGGTGGAATAGAGATGGGATGAGTGCCCGGCGCTAGATCAATATAGAAATCAATATCCCTGTCGGGTGGCATGCCCGGCAGGTCTGAAGGGAAAGCCTCAGGAAACTCCCGTACAATAGGGACTGAATCCATAGAAGGAACCTCTGCGCTGGAATCACGAACATAAGCCAGATAAGCTAGACACCCCTTCTCGACCATGCGTCGAGCCTTAACATAGGAAATAACGGTGCGAACGGAGTGGCTTGAGGTACCTTTCCACTCTAGTCGGGGTGATTCTGGCAAGGCCAAGGTCACTGTCTTGGCATGACAATCTAAGATAGCATGGTATGGGGACAACCGGTCCATCCCCAATATGACATCGAAATCCACCATGTCTAATAGCAACAGATCAACATGGGTCTCAAGACCCCCAAAGATAACTACGCACGAACGATGCACCTGGTCGACTATAATGGAGTCGCCCACTGGTGTAAATACATAAACTGGAATATCCAGAGCATAGCTGGGCACGACCAAATACGGTGTAAAGTAGGAAGACACATATAAATATGTAGACCAGGGTCAAATAGTACTGAAGCATCTCTATCGCAAACCAGAATAGTACCTGTAATCATGGTATGTGACGCTTCTGCCTCTGGCCTAGCTGGTAGAGCCTAAAATCGAGGATTGGCACCACCTCTTTGAACTATGTCTCTGGGACGATCATCCACCGGCTGACCTCTACCTCCGGCGGGACGGTCTCCACCTCTACGGTCTCGACCTCCACCTCTATGATCTCTACCCCCGCCTGTGGCTGGCTGGGCAGGCTGAGGGTTAGTTGGGGCCCGAATCATTAGACGAGGGCCCCGCTGCTGAGTGTTGCCCGTCGCTCGAGGGAAGAACCTGACAAGATGACCTGGGTCACCACAACCGTAGCAACTCTAAGGCTGCTGGGGCCGCTGGCCCTGACGACCTGAATGGCCTCCACGAACACTCTGAAGAGGCTGCGCACTGATAGGAGACTGATCTAAATACTACTCATGAAACCCACGATCGATTGGTCCATCCTGTGAAGCCTGAAGGGCGGAATGGAAAGGCCTGGAAGACCGGCCCCTATCAAAAGATTCCCTGCCACCAGAAGAAGAACCACTAAACCTGCCTGAATGACGAGGCCTCTTGTCTGAAGAATAACCACCACCCCGAGCAAGAGCCATATCAATTCTACGTGCTGCATTGGCTGCCTCCTGAAATGATATGTCACTCCCCACTCCCATAGCCATCTGAAGTCTAATTGGTTGATTAAGCCCATCTATGAACCTGCGGACCCTTTCTCGCTTTGTGGGAAGTATCACCACTGCATGACGTGCCAAATCAACAAATCTTATCTCGTACTAAGTGATAGTCATAGTGCCCTGGTGGAGGCGCTCAAACTGCCTCCGAAGTGCATCCCGCTGAGTAACAGGGAGAAACTTCTCCAGAAATAACTCTGCAAACTGATCCCATGATAAAGCCGGGGACCCTGCTGGTCGAGTCAAACAATAATCCCTCCACCAAGTCTTGGCGGATCCTGAAAGCCTGAATGTATAGAAGTCAACTCCATTGGACTCCACTATCCCCATAGTCTTGAGAATCTCGTGACAACTGAATAAGAAATCCTGAGGATCCTCTGATGTGGCACCGCCGAAGGTAGTGGTAAACAGCTTGGAGAACCGATCAAGTCTCCATAAAGAATCAGAAGTCATGGCCGCTCCATCTCCGGCCTGAGCTGTGGTACCTGACTGAGTGGCCACAGCTGGCTGAACCACTGGTGCCTGAGGCTGAGGAGCTACTAGCTCCGGAGTACGAGCAACAGGAGTCTGGGCCCCTCCACCAGACTGAGAAGCGGCTGGTGCAGCTAGTAATAAGCCTGCTCTGGCAACGCTGTCCATAAATCCCGCTATCCTGACCAGAGCCTCCCGAAGATCCGGGGTAAATAAAGCCTCTCCCGGGACCCGAGCTGGGCCCATTGGAGCTGCTAGGACTGGAACCTCCTCGCCAGTCTCAATCTGAGGCTCCACCTCTAGAATAGCTGCCGAGGGCTGAGCTCTTCTCCTACTATGGCCTACGATATGGCCTCAGCCCCTGCCCCTCACGGGAGCTGCCCTGGGGCTCGGGTTGCTGGTCAGTGGACAAAGAAGGGCGTGTCCTCACCATCGGCGAAAGGACAGAGTAGAAGTTCAATCAGTATTTGAGGAATAAATCGCACGACAAGAAGGAACAAATGAGAGACTCTTTCCTTAACTCAATAGACTCTGGAGGACAAGTACAGACGTCTCCGTACCTACCTCTCAAACTCTACTAAGCTTGTTCGTGAGTGGTGAGACCTATGTAACCTAGAGCTCTGATACCAACTTGTCACGACCCGGATTTTCCCCCCAACATCGGGATCGTGATGGCGCCTACTCGTGGTAGCTAGGCAAGCCACTATATTCACACTATCCTGTTTTTAGCAATATTTCATACTCAAATTATCAACAAAACCATAACCTTAATTAAATAAGTGTAGAAGACTTTATCAAAATAGAGATAAGCAGTTTCAAAGGTAAAACACTACTGAAATCCTCTACCCAAGACGTGGAGTCACCAACTCACAAACTACTAATGAATACTACACATAAAGGTCTGAAGGAAAATAACATAAATCTGTTTGCCTCAAAACAATGAGACTACAACAAAATAATATAAATAAGTGGAAGAGACACCGGGCCTGCGGACGCCTGCAAGCTACCTCGTTCTTGAAATGCTCAACTCCCACGCAAGGCTCTACTGCTGCTCCTCCAGATCAAAACCTGGACCTGTGCAAAAACGCACAAAAGTGCAGTATCAGCACAATCCGACCCCATGTGCTGGTAAGTGCCTGGCCTATCCCGGCGAAGTAGTGACAAGCCTAGGACCAGACACCCACATAAACCTGTGTAGTTCTATATATATATGTACACCACAAGATAACGAGAAATAATCAAGTAACAACTCAACAAGGAATATCATAGAGGAACTCAACCGTTAACAACAGTTATTAAATCAATAAGGAAACCAAAGTGCAATGGAAAACAGGTAATATCAAGTCAAGGAATAGCAAATAGTTGCACGGCATCACCCTTCGTGATTTTACTCTCATCCTCACCAAAAAAGCAAATAAAAGTGCACGGCATCACCCTTCGTGCTTTTATTCTCATCCTCACATCCATGGCACGGCATGATCCTTCGTGCATGGTTCAATAACAAGGCACGACATTACCCTTCGTGCATAATCAATCACAAGGCACGGCATGATCCTTCGTGCATAATCAATAACATGGCACGACATTAACCTTCGTGCTTAATCAATAACAAGCCACTGCATTAACCTTCGTGCATAATCAATAAATCAAGGCACGACATCACCCTTCGTGCATTATCACTCTTCCTCACCCAAATAACAATCATAGTTAAGGGCAGAGAATGAAAACAATAAATCATGAACCGTCCCGGCAAGGGACACAATAATCATCACAACAAAGTCCCGGCAAGGGCAATCAATATCCCACTTCACAACAAGTCCCGGAAAGGGAGAACATTAACAATTCCAAGTCCCGACAAGGGAGAACAATAACAATTTATCTTTAAAATGTCTCACAACAAGTATTAACAATGACTCATGGTCATGCAAGACGCCAGTGTATGGATGCTCGTCACCACAGCCCACACACCGCACTCGATCACATAGCACATAGCACATAATCTTATTCCCTCAAGCTAAGATAGAACAAACACTTACCTCTATCCTTGTCCCAGAATTTCCGCTTTCAACTAGCTCGAATCTAATCACAATTGATTCCATTATATTAATAAATACTAATTAACTTGGTTTGAATGCTTAAAAATGGTTTTCTCAAAGTTTACCCCAAAATTTTCCAAAACGCCCCTAGCCCCACGTGGTCGGAACTCGGGGTTCGGACCAAAATCCGGTTACCCATTCCCACACGAGTTCAATTATATGATTTGTTTCAAAATCGGACCTCAATTCGAGGTCCAATTACCCAATTCATGAAAAACCCCTAGGTTCTACCCAAAAACATGAATTTCTACCATGAAAACCTTTGATTTCTATTGAAAAACATGTTTAATGTTGTTAGGAAATGAAAGAATTAAGTAAAAAGTGACTTACAATTGCTTTGGAGTGAATTTGGCCTTGAGGGTTCGTGTGTGGTGTGTGGGTTTTTGAAAGAGTGAAGAAAGAACTGTAAAATTCGTTTAAGTATAAAATTGCACAGCTGCGGATATCGTAATTGCGAACATTTGTTCGCAATTGCGAACACTACAGGTCTGGGGTCTGCTGCTCTCGTAATTGCGAGAAAGAGTTCGCAATTGCGAACTTGGCTGGCATCATGGGGCTTCGCATTTGCGACAACGGGTTCGCATTTGCGAACCGAGGTGAGATGAGTGAAGGCCTGCATTTGCGAGGTTATGTTCGCATTTGCGAACCCAAGCTGTCCTGGACACTCATCGCAATTGCAATCAAGTCTTCGCATTTGCGAAGACAGCCTTGGCCTGCCCCCTTCGTAATTGCGATAAATTCTTCGCAATTGCGAAGACACCAACTGGGTGAAAAACCAGCAGTGTTAAAATTCAGAATTTGAACCAACGACCTATCAAATCTTTACCCGAGCCCCAGGGGCTCCAAACCAAACATGTACACAATATCAAAAACATATTTCAAACTTGTTCATGCGATCACATCGCCAATATAACATCGTTTTCATCACATCAAGCCTCAAGTTCATGATTTTCATACTTTTGGTTTTCAAAACTTTCAAACTTGGAACTCAAGGTCCAAAACATATCAAACGACATCCAAATATCACCAAACTTTGCAGAAAGCGCATATATAATATTTAAGACTTGTACCGGGTATCGGAACCAAAATACAAGCCCGATACCAAGGTCATTTAATTCATTTTCCTTTAATAATTGCATTAAAAACAATTTCACATAAAAATTCATAACTTGGGCTCTAGGCCTCGAATTCGACTCCGGACACATGTCCAAGTCCCATATTTTCCTACGGACCTCCCGGGACCATCCAATCTCGGGTCCGGATCCGTTTACCAAAAATGTTGACCGAAGTCAACTATATCAACATTAATATCATTTTTCTCCAAATTTCTCATAGAATTCATATTTTCTATCACAAAAACTTTCCGGCTACATGCCCGGATCGTGCACATAAATCGAGGTAACATAGAATGAGGTTTTCAAGGCCTCAGAAGCTCGAAATGGTTAATAAGACAAGTGATGACCCTTTGGGTCGTCACATTCTCCACCTCTAAAACAACCGTTCGTCATCGAACGGACAAAAGATAATCTTGGGCCAACATCTGTATTGCACCATAAATAGGTGTCACTTTGATGGAATTATACCAAGCTCTCTACATCGTATTACGAATTTCACAACTACAAATCAAGCATTGCACCAAGCTTTTGCACCACACCAATGTTTGAAATGGCAAATCAAGCGTTGTTTCTAGGTTTGTCCATATGATAATATGACAAAAGGGATGTCCACCTAATTAATAAGACATGATATAGTCCACATGATTAATAGGACACTAGGTCATCATCTGATTAATAGGACACGAGGTAGTCCGCCTGATAATAAAACACAAGGTAGTCCACCTGATAATAGGATATGAGGTTGGCCGCCAGATTAATAAGACATCAGGTCGTCCACCTAATAATAGTTTATGAGGTAGTCTGCCTGATTAATAAGATACGAGGTTGTCTACTTAATTAATAGGACATGAGTTAGTCCACCTGATTAATAGGACGTGAGTTAGTCCACCTAATTAATATGACATGAGGTCGTCCGCCTGATTAATAGGACATGAGGTCGTCTGCCTGATAATAGGACATAAGGTAGTCCGCCTGACAATACGACGTAAGGTAGTCTGCCTGACAACAAGACAGGAGGTAGTCCACCTGGTAATAGGACATTAGGTTGTCCGCCTGATTAATTGGACACAAGGTTGTCCGCATGATTAATTGCACACAAGGTTGTCCACCTAATAAAGGATATTAAGGTTGTCCGCCTGAACAACGGGACGCTTTAGCATGTATTCACATGCTATCCATGAATTTATTTCGACCTAAATGGTAATGTTTTAATGTTATTACAGAAATGCATCATTATCATAAATTAGCAAAGCACCTTTATAAACGGCACCATGATTTTTGCATCACACCATGAATTACTATTACAAAATGGAAACCATATCAAGATCTCTGCACCGTATGTTCTTCGCACTGTATTAATTTTTTGCAATTATAAATCAATCACCATATATCGGGTCTATCCACCCTCAAATAGGATCCATCGGGTCTATCCACCCTCAAATAGGATATATCGGGTCAATCCGCCCTCAAATAGGATATTAACGTTAATCCTTTCTCAAAAGGACATTTAATTTATTTCGACCCGAGTGGTCCCACTTACATAAGTATTGCCAAAACATACCTTTCATAAATTACTGCCAATTGTATTTATCTTTATAAACTAAATTTTTATGTGCCATTACCGATTATTAAATATGTCACCATAAAATTATCTTTTATATGTTGCACAATAAATCCTCTTTTCTTATGAATTAACGCCTAAATAGGATATATCGGGTCCGTCCTCCCTCAAATAGGATATATCGGGTCTATTCGCTCTCAAATAGGATATATCGGGTCAATCCGCCCTCAAATAAGATATATCGGGTCAATCCGCCCTAAAATAGGATGTTGAAGTTAATTCTTCCTCAAAAGAATATTTAATTTATTTTGACCCGAGTGGTCCCACTTGCATAAACATTGCCAAAATATATCTTTCATAAATCATTGCTAAAGGCATATCTTTATAAACTAATTTTCATGTGCGATTGCCGATCATGAAATATGTCACCATAAAATTATAATTTTTATATGTTTGCACAATAAATTTGCTTTTCTTATGAATCGCTGCCTAAATATTATTTTCATAAAATTAATTTTTATGCCATATTGCATCTTATTTCCTAACGAATATTTTTAGCATTGTCAAGCCTTGCAGGAAATATAGCGCAACGTGGAACTATATCTTAGCAGTGAACTGGGGAAGTTTGTTGGATAGGAATACCAAACTCTCTAACAAAGGTCAAGGATCTACTTTGAACTCCGCTTGGCTCGACTCTCAAAATTCATAATCCAAATTCTTATTTTTAAACATCTTTCTTTCAATCACGGTACCCACTGTCTCTATGATTCAACAGTAGGGCAGCATTTTTGGAGCCGCAACAATCGTTAAATCCTACTCCAGGGTACCATAAGTATTGAACTACATATGGCCTGATTCTCGTGAAACCCGAGATATGTAGGCAACTCGAAACCGGAGTTCGTCGGCCACAATCATTTTTTACGTCCCCATTGTCTCATTCCAACCTTAATGGTCGGGACAAAATTGGCTACTAAATCAATATGGTTTGCCCGAAAATTCTTTCATCGTCTCCGGTCAAAAAGGGGCAGCTGGTGACATCCAATTTTGTCCCTCCTTTCTTCCAATCAAATTTTATTGAGCTTTTAAGTTATTTATATACGTTGCTTTTACTACTTTTAAGTTATTTATATACTTTAATTTTAGTACTATTATTGTTACATTTGTTATTATTATTATTATTATTATTATTATTACTAATTCTACTACCAATATTATTGCTTGTATTATTAGTATTATTGTTATTATTATTAATCATCAAATATTATTATTACTACTACTATTGTTATTATATGCTGCAATTTATTTTAAAAAGCAAGTGTTTGAACAAACTTATCTATCTCATCTACGAGGAGCTTTAGGAAACACAAGAAGCCAAATACTTTTAATATTTCTAAAGCAAAATTACATGAAACCCCCTCTCAAATATCCTATTCAGAGATACGCTGATGCAAACTGCAATTTGTTAGTTTTTCTTGATTTTGGCTTCTATTTCAAACGTCTTTCTTTGACCAATTTCAAATCTCGTTTGACAATTAAAACCCTAGAATACCTCTATAAATACTCGCGTTCGAAAACAACTTTGGGGAGCTGTTATAGGGGAGATTGGCTGCCCTCTTCTATCTCCCTTAACCCTTCAATATTTGGCTAATTATTCAATGTTTATCTTCTTCCCTACTCTCTTAAAATCTAGCTTTAAGTTTCTCTGCTTTTGGGATCTATTTAGTTTATTGCTCTGTTAAAGCTTTCATTTTTATGGTCCGCATTTGACGATCTTCCGAAAGAGCTTTTGGAGCCGTTGCACCTTTCTTTAAATCCACAAGTTTCAGTCACCACCTCTATTTCCCTTTCAATAATTTTCTTCAACTTTCCAATTCGTGTCTATTTGGCTTCAAATCAGAGAGAAGTCGACTTCATTGCTTCACTTAAAAGTTAAGTTCGCGAGACGGTCCTAGATCCTCGCCCTCGGTTCACTACGCTTTAGCAGGTCAGCACTTTCTCATTTTTTTCTTTCTATATTAGTTAATTAAAATACGACTAAACTGGTTAAGCTATGTCTTATTTCTTCTGTTAAATGGCTAGATAAACATGATATTTATTTGATGTACTCTATTTTGTTTGGTTATTGAATAAATGAATCCATATGCAGAAGTTTCATTAGAAATACAACAGGAGTTATATAGATACCATGCTACTAGAATTGAATTCCCTTTGACTTAAGTGAAAATTCTTGTTCAGTGTGTTGTATTCTGGATATTGAGGAAAATGCTTTTTTTACTCTAACTAGGAAACCTCAGATAACAAACTGAATCCAAAACAAAGCTTGAAACTAATTTTGGCCGAAGGGCTTAACTTAGGTGATAAATTAGAATAGTGACGATGAATTTTAATCCTGTTTGGTTAGAGGGCTCGGAATCGAATTCTGATGATTCGGTTGGTTCCAGGAGGTGATTTGTGACTTAGGGAAGCGATCGGAATTGAATTTGGAGGTCCGGTGTAGAAATAGGCTTGAATTTGCTAAGTTGGAATTTTGGCTGAATCCGATCGATAGGTGAGATTTTGATCCGATAGTCGGGATAGAATTCCGACAGTTGCAGTAGCTTCGTTAGGTGATTTTGGATATGTCTGCAAATTTTCGGGTCATTCGGACATCGTTTGGTCGGGTTTTTGATAGAATGTAGGTTTCGGAAGTTTTGGTTGAAGCTTAGGCTTGAATCCGCCTTAATTTGATGATTCATGTGTTTAAGGGTATGCTTTTATGATTGGAGCAAGTTCGTATGATGATTTAGAGTGGGTTTGTATTTTTGGTTGAGGTCCCGGGGGCTTCGGGATGGTTTCGGAAGGTCAAACAGGAATTTTTGTGCATTGCATCAGGTCTGTAGTTCTGTCATCTAGTATTTTCGCTTCTGCGGAAATGGACCGCAGAAACGAGTCTGCAAAAGTGTCATTGGAAGCGTAGGTGCGAGAATTTGGCGGCTCAGTTGGGTCCGCAGAAGCAGACACGAGTTCGCATAGGCGAACCCACAGAAGCGGGAACTCGCCCGCAGAGCGGAAGGGTGAGTTTGGGGGTTTACGCAGAAGCGGATCACAATCTGCGTATGCGAGGTCGCAGATGCGAGATATTAACCGTAGAAGAGGTGTGTGAGTTTAAGTGGAATATCGCAGAAGCGGTGAAGCAGTCGTAGAAGCGAAACCGCTGAAGCGACTTCTGAGTCGTAGAAGCGAAAGTTCCTGTAGGTTTAAGGCTTCAGCTTATTCGATTTTCGGAAGGGTAAAACCAATTGGGGCTTCGAACAAAGAGTGATTTTGGGCAATTTTGAAGAGGGATTCATGGAGTAACATTAGGTAAGTACTCTTGGACTCAATTTATGTCAATATACTGATAAACCATGGATTTAATCTCCGAAAATGGAGGAATTAAGGTGTAAATATGGGAGATTTTGCTCTAAGCCTGGGAAATAGAAAATTGACGATTTGAGTGGGCAAAAAGAGTCCAAATTTGATAAATTTCATATGTATGGACTCGCGGCAAGACAAGGATTCTGAAAATGTGACTTTTGTAAATTTTTGAGAAGCGGGCCAGGGGCTCGGGTTTTGCTAGTTTCGAGATTTTTCATATATTTTGATTGTTTTCGATTGGGTGTTGTTCCATTAGCCTATTTTGATATATTTGTACTGATTTTGGCTAGTTTCGACGCGTGTGGAGGCCGGTTCGAGGAGCTAAGGCGTCGTGGGCTTGAGTTTTTGTCTGATCGAGGTGGGTAATACTTGTAAATGATGTCATGAGGGTTAGTAAACCCCGGACTTGTACATCCTAGTGCTGTATTGAGGTGACTTGTATGCAGGATAACGGGCGTGGGGTAGAGCACTATTGGGGATTGAGACTTGGTCTGTCCCGCTTAATAAAAGTACTACCTAATTGCTTGAAATTGAATTGACACTTTAATAAAGATATTAATTATCGGGATTTGGACTAATTATCATGTTTTGGGCTTCGTGCCGATTATCTAAATCCTTTAGGGATTGGTATCACTGTCTTGGTAGTACTGTGCATATTTTTATCTCAATCTAAGGTTTTAAAATGGTATTTTGCTACTCAACATTTTTATAAGATTTGAAAAACTTGAACAAGGTTTGATGACATTTTTAACCGTGAGCTGATATAATACTATTGCCCAAGGGGCTTTTTGATTATTCGTTGGATTGATTGGGGTCGAGGGCCATATATGAGGGCATGACGATATATGTGAGGAGGCTTTTAAGCCTTGAATGATATGTGAGCATATGCATATACATGCATGGATCGGACCGCACGCCGCAGTAGCATGTTGCATGGATCGGACTGCACGCCGTAGTAGTATATGGATCGGAATGCACGCTGCAGTGATATTGCGCTTGGTATGTAGGAGCCTCTGCGGAGTCTGAACTCCCACAATGAGCGTGGGCGCCTTTGCATGGATCGGGCTGTACGCCACAACGTCATGTGCATTGCATTGCATGCATACATTGGCTTTACTTGTACTACGTGGCATGACATTTAGCACTCATACATTACTAGCATACATGTCTTATTTGCCTTATTGACCAGATACACTGGTGGAAATTGTTAAGGAGTGCTGAGCCCAATGGGTTGATTCGAGTGCAGACTTGCACTGTCTAAGGTTGTACCAGATATTGAGCTGTCATAATGAAAGGAAAAGACATTAAAACGAGATTTCTAAATAATATACTCACATATGCTGAAAAGGAATAAAATGAAAGTGTATTGTAGTTTAAAAGATGGTTCTGTATTATATAGCATGAGATAGTGTTTTGTGTGGTTTTCTTTTCCTCAGCATTATTTACTTTTATTACCGTTGAGTTTGAAGTACTCACTCGACTCCCTGCACCATGTGTACAGATTCAGGTACCTGGAGGCTTAGCTGAGCTTGGTGCTGGTCTAGACCTAGTTGGGATCGTCGAGGTAGCTGCCTGGCGTCCGCAGGACCCGACTTTTTCCCCTTACTATTATGTTATTATTTATTCTGCGTACTCTTAGACTTGTAGAGTTATTTACGGTATTGACTGATATTCTGATAGAGGCTCTTGGCTCGTGACCCCAGATCTTTGGGAAGTTACGTTGTTCTTAGAAGGTTTTGGGATATTATTATATCTATCACTCTAATTTGGCTTCTTTCTCTAATAATGACTTAAAATAAGAAATTTTGAGATCTAAGCTCGGGACGAGAGTGTATTTGGTCGGGCTGGCCTAGCAATGCGATGGACTCCATCACAATCGGGTTTTGGGGTCGTGACAACATCCTATCTAAAATCATCAATTTGAGATTTTATATAATTAATATTCCCAAATTCGGTCAAAGTGTTTTCTAAAAGTTCAAATGAATACAATTGCTTTTCTTTACCAATTAGGAAGGCTTGTCTCCAAGCGTTTTTTCCTTTGAGATTTATTTTAAATGATTGCTTTCATAATGTTAAAATAATCTATTAAATATTTTGCTCAAATCGTTGGATTTCTTAAGGGGCTGAAATATTTTCCTTCAGATACAAGTAGCTAATTTCCACGAAATTAGCCAATGCTGAAATTGAATACTCTCTTGTTTTATATCGGGTTATATAGTTAGCTATACATTAATATTTTGGCATAATATATATTTTTTTAAATTAACCTAAGTTTGGTTGATTAACCGTAGTAACGGATCATATAGAGTGTCTTAACAACCTTTCCTATAGGATTAATTAGAACCCTTATTCATAATCTCTAATGTTAAGTAGACCATAAAATGGAGTTAATTTTAAGCACTATTTAGCTAAAATTGGAGTCCTAATTCACCGTTAAAATAATTAGGTGGCGACCCTCTTTTATTAATTAAACCTTCAGAATTACCAATATGTTATACTCTAATTTGACCCGTGTTAAAATGGGATATAACAACATGGCGGTTCTGCTGGGAATTCTAGGTTCTAAACCACAACAAACTTAGGTTAATAATAAAAATTAATTTGTGTATTTTTAATTATTTATGATGCTTATTTGAATTGTCGTTGTGTGATAAACTGCTTTATATGAATTTTTCATCTATTCTTATTACTTTATATAATTTGTTATTCCGTCTCACTTCCTCCACTTCTAAAAAATTCACACAAAGCACACACCTAGCGGTTATGCGGTTTGCAGCCGTGCACTACTCAAAACACATTTTAGGGAAAAGTTCGTGGGTAAGTCGATCAGCGGTGCAGTCGACAGTCACGGGCTTTTCACTCTCAAGTTGTCCACTTGGGAGCAGATCAGTCTAGTTAACCCACTCTTAGTTAACCTAAGATAGAGCTAAACCAAAATCCATTTAAGAGCATGCATCATTTTAACCTTAGGTGGCTTAATACCCTAGGTGTATTAAATCCATTAGTTAACCTTACCTAAATGTCTAAATGGGTTTTCAACCCCAAGTGACAATTTATGTGCATTATTTGAAGGGTGAACATGCCAATTATGTAGATCATTTACTTTAAATCCTAGTTAAAGGAATATGACTATCTTTTTATAACATGCGACATAATCATGCAGAACAATGAGAAATTTACACTTGACAAAAAATATCTTTTATTTTACTTTCTTTTGATTTTTTACGTAAAAATAAATAAAATAGCTTAAGCGATTCATGTATTTCTTTTGATTTTGAAAAATAGAATTACTTACTTAATTAATTGTAATAAATATATTTTACTTTCTTTTGTTCTTT
Source organism: Nicotiana noctiflora (assembly GCA_032618575.1). Classification (NCBI taxonomy): domain Eukaryota; kingdom Viridiplantae; phylum Streptophyta; class Magnoliopsida; order Solanales; family Solanaceae; genus Nicotiana; species Nicotiana noctiflora. Next base: position 142,002 of record JASVEL010001187.1, read on the forward strand.
TGATGAAAATACAACCTCTTTAAAAAAAAGAAATATGTTTAAGCAGTTATATTTTAGTATTTATTTGTTTAAAAAAATTACTTAATTAATTTATAGAAATGAGATGATACATAATGGCATATTTATTTTTTAAATACATGTTAGGCCTACCTCTGGCACTAAGAGGTCCCATGCATATTAGGATGCGCAATTATTTAATATGCTTTGTAATTTATCACAAGCGTTGCTTGCTTACTTGCTACGCCGCTTATTTGCTATGTTGCTTACTTGACTTTATTATTTTTATTATATTTTTTTGTTTTTCAAAATATGAAAATGTTGATTATCCAGCTTGCTTACTTTACTTATTAACAATAATAATAATAATAATAATCACCATCATTCCGCGCTTAGCGCTCTTTAACAACTCTAGAGCATCATTTTTGTATTTACTTTGGCTCGAATTTCTGTTTGGTCTACTCTAATACTTAGAGTCGAATTAAGATATCTTTAGCCTCTAGGTATCTTCTATTTTTTTTTTTAAATTACGCCGTCTTTCCCATAAACTCTTCAATAGGCTCGGGTCGTCATGAAATTTTTCGATATTCGTGCCTTAAACTAGTATTAATATTTTCTTAAAACAACAATGAGGATCTCATTAGCAAAATATCATTCCTAATTCTTTAAAAAAAACTGGCTTAATATTTCATAATTAGAAAATGTTTTTCCATCTAATCCGTGAGTTAATTGTATTCGCGTTCTTTTCTTCAAATATAGCTACATATTTTTGAAATATCGCCTCTCGCGCCTCACAGAATATTCATACCTTCGATTCTTCTCGTAGCTCTATATTTCATATAATCTACTTACTATTCAACCTTCGTGCCAATTCTCATTTACAAATTGATAGATGTACAAACTTGCGCAATCTACCGAGCAATAGAAGGCCACTATTTTGGTCAATTTGCATCATTAATTGTATGTATCGTCTTATTTCGGGTCGTCAAGACTAATCTTCATGCTCCCGTTAATTCTAAGTCTTGGCATATGAGTCGAGGTACTATCTTATAAGTCTCAAAAATGGTTAATACCGTATTTCGGGCCTCGAAAACCTTATGATTGCCAACGCTAAAAAATAAAAATAATAATAGAGTCATTTGATGTCCAGTTGACTCTTATATCCTAATCAAGTATATTGATTCTAAGTTTGTCGATATTCAAACAGCCAAAAATTATTTTTAATGTCAAAATTATTCATCTCTGTCCTTTTTGAAATGCAATAAGGCTCGATCTCATTATAGTAAAAAAAATTCTCAAAAAAAGGAAACTAGGGCATAATTATTTTTTATACAAATTGACCAGCTTTAAAGACATTGAGTACGCTTTCATAGGACATCATGCCATGGAGTAGTCATTAGAAACTTTTTAAAAGTGGTTTTTGAAATATGCCAGAGTCATACAAAGAAAAGGAATTATGCTAGAGCTAAATCTTCGATTTTCGACATAAGTCAGCCTTTCACAAAACTTTAAATCAATTTACTTCCATGTCAACAAGTCTCGTGCGTTAGAGATCCCTAGATAACAAGTTATTCTCGTCCATCCATTTTGCAAATGTTTCTAGTTTAGGACTCCTACTTAACCATATCATGAATTAATCTATCTAATTACATAGTTTATTTATTTATACATTTATTTGGTTATGATATATACGCTAACACTTTACTTTTATTTTGAAAAGTTTTATTTTTTTTCTTTAAAGGTTGCCTAGTATTGAACACTATTTTGGTTGCGAATCTGTATAAAGGACGAACTATAACGGCAAACTATTTTGAAGAATTCAATACCGGTATGAAATTATTGCAAGAAGAAAGTAAAGATACCGAGGGAAATGTGATGCGAAAAAAATGATGGGTTAATCTGGGAAGAACTTTCAACCTTATTCCAAATGCAACCTCTGCTTCTAGCTCAAACCAAAATATTTGCTTAAACATATCCCCTTGCCCAGCTAATGCTTATGCAATCTCTACACAAATTCCATCAACCTGCAATCCTAATCAATTCATGATAATGCCTCCCATAGCCACAACTCCATTTAAAGAAAACAAGCAAAACCAACTAGCAGTATGCCTTCATAAGAGACGTGGAAAAGAAACCCATCAGATTTGCCATAAAAATTTGGATAAAGAACTACGTGATTTAAAGAAAGCCATTGGAGAAGAATTGAAATCAAGAAATTACCAAAGTCTACGATATGAAGACTTATGCATGCAACCAGATGTAAAACTCCCACCAAGGTACCAGATGCCAAAGTTTAATACTTTTAACGGGAAGGGAAATCCCATTGCTTATTTGAAAGACTATTGCAGCAGATTACTTGGTATTGGGCACAATGAGGCCATTCGAATGAAGTTATTTATCCAAAGCTTATCGGGGCCTGCACTTGTTTGGTACACAAAATAAGATTTTAGTAAATGGCACACATGGGATGATATGGCTCATGATTTTGTAAAGCAATATGAGTTCAACCTTGGAGCTGATCAAGACATGCATAGCCTATACAAAATAGATAAAATGCCACACGAATATTTTCGGGATTATGCAATTCGGTGGAGAGTTAAAGCTTCGAAGGTGCACCCTCCGCTATCCGAGAAATAGTTGATCTCAATCTTCATTGACATTCAAAATGGCATATATTATGAAAAGATGGCTACTACGAACATGCGTAATTTCTCAGACTTGATTAGAGTCGGGGACTTCCTAGAAAGAGGTATCAAAGAAGGAAAGATTAACATGCAGACCACCAATCATGCTTTACAACCAGAGATGCCAGAAAACAGTTAAATTAGGGATCGGGGCGTAAATTTCAAAAACGACCGGCCGGATCGTAACACACGATCACCGAGTCTTGCAAAATCATGACATCTCTAATGCCCATAATATGCATCTCTAATGCCCATAACATGCATCTCTTGCCTCATCGCCAACAAATCATTCGACATCAACATCGTCAAGCACAAGTTGTTTCTCTCCAATCAAAAAGTCACTCAATTAGATTTTCTAAAATTTTGGATTGCCAAATACGTTTTTTACCCTCTAAATTATAAACATTTATCTTCTTTTTATTTTTTTTAAACTTTTTCATATTATCATTTTCTCTTTTTAATTTATATTATGGAATTACCATTAAAATAATAAATATTATTTATAAATAAAAAATAAAAAATTATTTAACCATATATAATGTCGGAATAATAAAATAATGAGCATAGTTAAAAAATTACTTAGAATAATTTATTAGTAATAATAATTTTAGTATTAACAACAAAAATTAAAAAAACAATTATTTACACAATACATAATGAAAGAAAATAAAGGTTATACAAATATATATTCCATGCACTTAATATAAAATTAATTATTTGAATAAAAATATTTTTATATAATATACATTATATATTCTTAAAAATTATGCTAAATTATATTATTATGTTTCTATAAACTTTCTGACGACACAAATGCTAAATTTATGTAATCAGATGGGGGCTATCTGTACAGAGTAAAATGTGATATGTTAAGTCGTGCATGAAATATATATAGTAATATAATTGAGCATAATTTTCAAGAGTATATAATGTATATTATAAAAATACCTTTATTTCAATAACTATTCTTATATTACGTGCATGTAATATATATTTTACAATCTTTATTTTTTTTTTTGAATTGTGTAAATAAAATTTTGAATTTTTGTTATTAATACTAAAATTAATATTACGAACAAATTATTCTATTTATTTTTTCACTATCCAACATTATATGTTCTTAAATACTTTTATTTTTTTAATTTATAAATAATATTTATTTATTCTATAGGTAAGTCCATAATATAAAAAGGGAAATTTTAGTATTAAAAAGTTTTTAAAAAAATAAAAGAAGATAAATGCTTGTAATTTAGAGGGTAAAATAGGTAATTGGCAATCAAAAGTTTGGAAATCAAGTTGAGTGACCTTCTGAGTGCAATATGCATAGTTCAGTGACTTTGATGTTAAAAACGAAAGAAAAATGACTTTAGGAGATAATTTGAGATAGTTGAATAATTATTTGAGTAATTGACTTAACATTTTTGGTGTATTAGCTTTGATATATTTAATGCGGCCCTTTTGATGTTGTTAAGATATGGTAACATGTAGTTAGAGGTATACCAAAGCGTTTTTAGGCCTTTAGAAACAGGGAATTTTCATAAACCACTATAATTTAGAGCCTAATAGTTATAATATGCCCAATTATCATTAGCAACTATTAGTCAATTGTTATTACTTTGTATTACTTGTATTCAAATGCGCAACGAATACAATAGACAACACAATAGAACTCGGATTTAGGTCGCACAACCATACTCGGATTATGCAAGTGCACAAATAATCATTTTCAGGAATGTTATTTAGAGTTTATTCAGTATTTATTAAATTTTTAACTTAAAATGTTAACTTCGGGACAAATGTCCCGAAAAATTGAATTGAACTTGAAATTTTTTCCTAAATAATAACCTTTAAAGTGGTAAGCCTATAACAGTGAATAGAAGATTTAATAAAGACTAGCAGCTTGTTTTTTTTTCTTCTTTTCATTTCTTAATTTTATGATCATCTAAACTATGATTCAGTTACATAAGAACAACATTTTAAAATTTTTTCATTTAACACTTCAATATGCTAATTTATATGTGTTCGGAAAGTTAGAAGCAAATCGGAAGAAATTTAGATAAAAATGAGGCCATAAACCTCTTTATGAGAAGAATAGGTTGGAAAAGTCAACCGAATGTTGACCGATGTGTTAAAGTTAGCTGTTATAATTGTGAATGTGTTAAACAAAAGTGAGTCCTGTTATTGTAACACCCCGCCGAACACACAGCGGCGGCGGTGCCGGCCGTGCCACCGAACACACAGCAGTGACACGCAGCCTAAGGAATTGTTACCCTTGGGTATAGGAGCATTCCACGCATAGCTGCAACTACTGGGAATCGAACCTAAGACCCAAGGCTTTTCAGGGATTTTACTCTCTCACCTCCCACCAATTGAGCTACACCAATTGAGCTGCAGCTCAACTGGTGAGAGGTGAGGGAGTAAAATCCCTGAAAAGCCTTGGGTCTTAGGTTCGATCAGCTCAATTGGTGAGAGGTGAGGGAGTAAAATCCCTGAAAAGCCTTGGGGTCTTAGGTTCGATTCCTAGTAGCTGCAGCTATGCGTGGAATGCTCCTATACCCAAGGGTAACAATTCCTTAGGCTGCGTGTCACTGCTGTGTGTTCGGTGGCACGGTCGGCACCGCCGCTGCTAGTTTCGGGGGATCATTTATGACTAGGGAGAGCAATCGGAATCGAATTCGGAGGTCCGGTGTAGTTTTAGGCTTGAATTGGCTAAGGTTGAATTTTTATGAAATCCGAATGGTAGGTGAGATTCTGATCCGGGAGTCGGAATAGAATTTTGATAGTTGCAGTAGCTCCGTTAAGTGATCTTGGTTATGCATGCAAACTTTCAGGTCATTCGGAGGTGTTTAGGTCGGGTTTTGGATCGAATGTTAGTTTCGGAAGTTTTGAAGAAACTTAGGCTTGAATCCGTGTGAAAATGGTGATTTTGATGTTTACGATGGTGTTTTTATGTTATGAGCAAGTTTGAATGAGGTAATGTGATATATTGGTGGCTTTGGTTGAGTGTCCCGGGGATCTCGGATCATTTCAGATGGCCAACGGGCAAGTTTTGATCAAAATGCACATTGCGATCGCATACCCAGTGCTGCGATCGCAGAGAAGAAAAGATGAGGCCTGGAAGATTGTGCTATGCGATCGCGGAGATGCATTGCGATCGCATAGAAGGGGAAATTGGCAGGAAAATTTAACTCTATGCGATCGCATAGGGCCATTGCGATCGCATAGAAGGGACGTCTGTGCAGAAACAGATTAATTAAGAACCAGTCGCGGCTTCACAAATTTCACTTCGTGAAGAGAGGGTTTTGGGTACTGTGAAGAGAGGAATCGACTGGGTAACATCGGAGGTAAGTTTCTTGACTCAAAAACACAATTATATGATAGAATTGACATCAAACTTCATGAAATTGGGTTGAAATTGTGAAGAATTAAGGCCTAGGTTTTGAAAACGAGAATTTGACTTTTGAAAGGCCATTTGAACTCCGATTTTGGTAAATTTTATATGCTTAGACTCGTGCTGAGACGAGGATTCTGAATATGTAACTTTCATAATTTTTTTGAGAAGCGTACCGAAGGTCGAGTTTTACCAACTTGGTGTATTATCGCGTATTTCGTGTAAATTGAATTGGGTTATGTTTCTTTGACCCGCAATTGATATAATTGTTGTGGTTTGACTAGATTCTACGCACGAGGCGGCAAATTCAAAAGGAAAAGGCATCATGGGCGAGTCTTCGGCCGGCTAGATGTGAGTAGTTTGTGTATATGGTAGCCTGAGGGTTCGAAACCCCGACTTAGCACATTGTGACGCTAGTAGGGCATGGCTCGCACCCCGTGGCAGGTGCGGGATTGATTGTGACTAGGGATTGAGACTTGGTCCATCCCGGATATGGATAATATGCTATCAGTAATGGAAATACACTATGTTTGACATATTCGTGGGCTGTAAGCCTTGTTTGGGGCCTTGTGCCGACCCGTAGTATCCCTAGGGGATAGTATATATGTGATAGCTATACTTGCTTAATCACTGATCTCAGTCCTGGAAATTGAAATCACTGTATTGAAATGCTAAGTCACATGTTTTGCGAAAATTAAACAAAAGTTAAAGTATTTTCATAAATTATGAACTGTAATCTGGAAATAATAAGTAATTGAGCTATTTGTGACTTGACTGATTATTGTGGACTGAGGATGGATCGGGCTGCACGCCGTAGCGGTTATTATGATATGAGGATCGGGCTGCACGCCGCAACGATATTTGCGCTTGGGCTGTAGGAGCCCCTCCGGAGTCTGTACACACCCCCAGTGAGCGCCGTCGATGTTAAATGGATCGGGCTACACGCCGTAGCGGTTATGTGCATTGCATTGCATCTTTATTTGTTAAATTTTTCTGTGGTAGCTATATTGTATTGTTGATACTAGTTCGTAGGAGATTCGGACTGTAGTTTAGCTTTATATTGTGGTATTCTGTGGATTTCCTACTTTCAACTGCTTTTATATATTTATTACTCACCGAGTACTTAGTACTCACCCCTACTCCCTGCATCTTTGTGTGCAGATTCAGGTACACAGGAGGGATAGGCGAGCACTCCAGCTTTTATCAGTACTTATCCGAGTTGCTGAGGTAGCTGCTGGCGTTCGCAGGACCTGGCACCTCTTCTTATTCTAGTTTTCCTTTGTATACACATTATTCGGACTTGAGTATTTGGTTTAGATATTGTATCCGATCATGTTAGAGGCTCTAGACTCGTGACCCTAGATCTTTGGGTGATTATTCAATTTAGTTTTATTGTTGATAATGATATCCAGGTAATTGAATTGAGCGTCATGCTCGGGATGAGAGTGTAAATGGTCGGGCTTGCCTAGCGATTGTGTTGGGCGCCATCACGACCGGGATTGGGGTCGTGACAGTAGCTACTCTAAAGGACATCTATTTAGAATTAGCCAATGCGACGTGAATTTTAATTTCATAGTTCAGACTCGCCTATGCGGTCAAGAATCCGCTTCTGCGGACTTTCCCCTTACCCATCAAGTCCGCTTCTGCGGTCAGCTGCTCGCACCAGCGACGCCGCTGCAGCGGAAAATATTCCGCTTCTACGAATTCACTCGCCTCTGCGCCCCTTGTCCGCTCCTGCGGACTCGCTCCTGCGCCCCCATTTCCGCAGGAGCGAAAACAACAGAACCATAACACAAACCTGCAAATTTCCTACATTTTCTCCCGTTTAACCATCCGAAAACACCCCGAGGCACCCGGGACCTCATCCAAACACACCAACACATCCTAATACCTTATTCGAACTTGTTCCAATCCTCAAAACACGTCTAATAACATCAAAACCCATAATTCACATCGAATTCAAGCCTAAATTCCTTAAGATATTCCGAATTACACAATCAATCAAAAACCCGACTAAACGACGTCCGAATGACCTGAAATTTTGTGGACATATCCAAAATCACATAACGAAGATACAGGAATTGTCGGAATTCCATTCTGACCCCTGGATCAAAATCTTACCTACCGTTCGGATTTCGCCAAAATTCAACCTTAGCCAATTCAAGCCTATTTCTACACCGGACCTCCGAATTCAATTCCAATTGCTCCCCTAAGTCACAAATCACCTCCCAGAACTAACCAAATCATCAGAGTCCAATTCCGAGCCCTCTAACCAAATAGTCAACTCCGGGTGGACTTTCCTTATTCAAGTTTCCTTCAAAAAGGCTATATGCCTCATTTTCAATCCAAATCACTCCTAACTCACCCGATAGGCTCTAACACTGATATAAAAGCATAAAACATGAAATTACAACATAACAGGGTGGAAATTCCCGTGACTACGGGCCGGGTCGTCACATTCTCCCCTCTTAAGCAAACGCTCGTCCTCGAGCGGGTCAAGAAACATACCTGAAGTCTCAAACAAGTGAGGATATCTGCTCCGCATCTCCCGCTCGACCTCCCAAGTGGCCTCCTCCACGGGTCGACCTCTCCACTGAACCTTAACTGATGCAATCTCCTTGGACCTCAATTTTCTCACCCGACGACCCAAAATAGCAATAGGCTCCACATCATAGGATAGATCACCATCAAGCTGAATGGTACTGAAGTCTAATACATGAGACGGATCTCCAATGTACTTCCGAAGCATAGACACATGGAATACCGGATGAACGCTGGATAAGCTGGGCGGCAAGGCCAACTCATATGCCACCTCTCCAACTCTCCTAAGTATCTCAAAAGGACCAATGTACCTGGGACTCAGCTTCCCCTTCTTCCCGAACCTCATGACACCCTTCATGGGTGAAACCTTCAACAATACTCCGTCACCAACCATGAAAGACAACTCTCGAACTCTACGATCTACATAACTTTTCTGGCGAGACTGTGCTGTGCGAAGCCTCTCCTGGATCAACTTCGCTCTATCCAGAGCATTCTGAACTTCGCTCTATCCAGAGCATCCTGAACTAACTCAGTCCCTATAAATCTCTTCTCACCAGGCTCAAACCATCCCACGGGGGATCTACACCGTCTGCCATATAATGCCTCGTATGGGGCCATCTGAATACTCGACTGATAACTGTTGTTGTAGGTAAACTCAGCAAGTGGTAAGAACTCATCCCACGAACCACCAAAGTCAATCACTCATGCTCGCAACATATCCTCCAGGATCTGAATAGTGCGCTCAGACTGCCCGTCTGTCCGGGGGTGAAATGCGGTGCTCAACTCAACCCGCGTACCCATCTTTCACTGAAATGCTCTCCAAAACTGTGAAGTGAACTGAGTGCCTCTGTCAGATATAATAGACATTGGGACCCCATGCAACCTGACACAATCTCTCGAATAAAGATCGCTGCCAACCGCTCCGATGAGTAGGTAGTACTAACTGGAATGAAGTGAGCTGACTTGGTCAGTCTATCCACAATCACCCATACGGAATCAAACTTCCTCGCCGTCCGAGGGAGTCCAGTAACAAAGTCCATAGTGATCCTCTCCCATTTCCACTCAGGAATAACAATGCGCTGAAATACACCACCGGGCCTCTGATGCTCGTACTTAACCTGCTGACAGTTGAGGCACCGTGCTACATGTATGACAATGTCCATTTTCATCTTTCTCCACCAATAGTGTTGTTTCAAATCTTGATACATCTTCGCGGCTCCTGGATGGATAGAATACCGCGAGCTATGGGCCTCCTCCGGAATCAACTCACGAAGGCCATCAACATTGGGCACACATATCCGGCCCTGCATCCTCAATATGCCGTCACTATCAATGGTGACATCTCTAGCATCATCATGCTGAACTCTGTCCCTAAGGACAGCCAAATGTGGATCATCATACCGACGCTCACGAATACGATCATATAGAGATGACCGAGATACAACACAAGCCAATACCCGGCTGGGCTCCGAAATATCTAACCTCACTAGCCGATTAGCTAGCACTCGAACATCATAAGCAAATGGACTCTCCTCAGCTGGAATATATGCCAAGCTTCCCATACTGACCACCTTCCGGCTCAAAGCATCGGCCACCACATTGTCCTTCCCAGGGTGATATAATATAGTGATGTCATAATCCTTAAGCAACTCAAGCCATCTCCGCTGCCTCAAATTAAGATCTTTCTGTTTGAACAAGTGCTGGAGACTACGATGGTCGGTATACACCTCACAAGATACGCCGTACAAATAGTGCCTCCAAATCTTCAAGGCATGAACAATGGCGGCTAGCTCCAAATCATGAACATGATAGTTCTTCTCATGTGGCTTCAACTACCGAGAAGCATAAGCAATCACCTTACCTTCCTGCATCAATACACAACCTATCCCCACTCTCGAAGCATCACAATAAACAGTATATGAACCCGAAGCTGATGGCAACACTAATACCGGAGTTGTGGTCAAAGCTGTCTTGAGCATCTGAAAGCTCTCCTCACACTCATCCGACCAGACGAATGGTGCACCCTTCTGGGTCAATTTAGTCAATGAAGAAGCAATGGATGAAAATCCCTGAACAAACCGGCGATAATATCCCGCCAAGCCAAGAAAGCTCCTAATCTCTGTAGCTGAGGACGGTCTAGGCCAACTCTGCACCGCCTCTATCTTCTTCGGATCAACCTGAATACCATCACGAGACACCACATGTCCCATAAATGCTACGGACTCGAGCCAAAACTCGCACTTGGAGAATTTAGCATATAGCTTCTCCTCCCTCAATCTCTGCAACACAATACTCAAATGCTGAGCATGCTCCTCCTGACTACGGGAGTAGACTAGAATGTCATCAATGAACACAATCACAAATGAATCCAAATAGGGCCCGAACACATTGTTCATCAGATGCATGAATGCTGCTGGGGCATTGGTCAGCCCAAACGACATCACAAGAAACTCATAATGACCATATCGGGTCCTGAATGCGGTCTTCATAATATCCGAGTCCCTGATCTTCAGCTGATGATAGCCTGAACGAAGATCGATCTTAGAAAACACCCTCGCACCCTCTAACTGATCAAACAAATCATCTATACGCGGTAGAGGGTACTTGTTCTTCACTGTCACTTTGTTCAATTGCCTATAATCAATACACATTCGCATGGAACCATCTTTCTTTTTAACAAATAATACCGGCGCACCCCACGGGGACACACTAGGGCGGATGAAACCCTTATCCAGAAGCTCTTGAAGTTGCTCTTTCAGTTCTTTCAACTCAGCTGGTGCCATCCGATAAGGAGGAATGGATATGGGCTGAGTGCCCGGCACCAAGTCAATGCCAAAATCAATATCCCTATCCGGCGGCATGCCCGGCAGGTCCGAGGGAAATACATCTGGAAAATCCCTCACCACAGGTACAGAATCAATGCTAGGAGACTCAGCTCCCACATCTCTCACAAAAGCTAAGTACGATAAACACCCTTTTTCAACCATCTTCTGAGCTTTTAAGAACGAAATGACACGGCTAGGGACGAAATCGGTCAAACCCCGCCACTCGATCTGAGAAATACCAGGAATGGCCAACGTAACTGTCTTAGCATGACAGTCCAATATAGCATGGTACGGAGACAACCAGTCCATACCCAATATAACATCAAAGTCCACCATCCCCAACAATAACAAATCGGCCTGGGTCTCCAGACCCCCAATAGATATAACACAGGATCTATAGACATGATCCACAACAATCGTATCACCCACGGGGGTGGATACATGAACAGGTAAGTCAAGACTACCACGAGTCGCACCCAAATGATGTGCAAAATAAGAGGACACGTATGAATATGTGGACCCCGGATCAAATAGAACAGAGGCATCTCCGTGACAGACAGAAATGATACCTGTAATCACTGCATCGGAGGCAACTGCATCACGCCTGTCAGGAAGTGCATAGAACCGTGCCTGGCCTCCACCAGATCTCTCCTCGCCTCTGGGGCGACCACGAGAAGACTGACCTCCACCTCTACTAGACTGAGATGGTGCTGAAGAGGAGGGCTGATCACTCTGCCGAGTCCTGTCCCTACGAAGTCGAGGGCACTGTCTCCTCATGTGGCCAAACTCACCACACTCATAACATGCACCTGGTGCTGGAGAAGGGGACTGAAGGGAACACCACACTCATAACATGCACCTGGTGCTGGAGAAGTAGGTGCTGCACTCTGGGCTGGGAGGGCACTAAGTGATGACTGACCCTGCTGAAACCCCCGTCGACCACGACCATAAGAACCTCCGCTCTGCTCTGGGCGGCCTGAATGAGAAGGTCTAGATGAGCGACCTCTGCTCTGCCGGGAATGCCCTCTAGATGGAGCACCACTGAAACTGCCAGAACCACGAGGCCTCTCGGCCTCCCGCTCCTCCCTCTCTCGGCGATGATCCGCCTCAATGGAGCGTGCCAAACAACCTGCTCAAAAGATGATGACAGAACTTGCTCTCCGGTCATAAGAATGCGGATAGAATAGTTGAGGCCATCAATGAACCTCCCGATCCTCTCCCTATCAGTTAGGGATCATCCATGTGGCATGCCTAGCCAACCGTGTGAATCTAAGCTCATACCGAGTCACAAACATGTCGCCTCGAACCAACCAACTCGAGCCGGCGACGTAGCTCCTCACGATGAGGCCGAGGTACATATTTCTCTAGAAAGAGAGTAGAGAAGCTGCTGCCATATGAGAGGTGCCGCTCCCGCAGGCCTACGCCTCTCAAACTCTTCCCACCAATCAAATGCGGGACCGGTGAACCGAAAGGTAGTAAATGAAACTCCGCCGGACTCGAGAATACCGGCCGTCCGCAACATCCTCCGACACTTGTCCAAGAAATCCCGGGCATCCTCGCTCTCAACGCCACCGAAATGGGGTGGTCGAAGTCTACCAAATCTCTCAAGACGACGCTGCTCGTCGTCGGGCATAACTTGAACCATATGCTCTGGAGCTGGAGCTGGTGCAGTCGGAGGAATAACCGGTGCAACCACTCGAGCGAGGACCGCCTATGGCGTGCGAAGTCCCCGAACAACCTCGCTCGAGTGTGCGAGCCGCGGGGGTCCGCCGACCACCCCCGTCCGAGATGTCGCTACGGTAGCGGTAGCCGAAACTACCTGAGCCAAACCGGAATACACCGATAATATCCGAGCAAGAGTCTCCCGAAGACCGGGAATAGCAATAGATACGGTCTGGCCCTGAACCGGGGCTGCGCGGAGCATCAACCACCGGGGCCTGCTCCTGAACCGGTACAACGGGTGGGTCAGCCGGCACCGCCTCGGCCGCCCTACCTCTGCCTCTAGCACGACCGTGTCCACGGCCTCTAACAGGTGGCAATGGAGGTCGTCCACCTCGTCCCGATGCTCGCGTTCTCGCCATCTGCGAGAGAATAGAATATAGAAGTTCTGTTCTCGGAACAACAAGATCGCACGACGGAGTTCAAGAAAAGTGGAAGTGTTTCCTAAAGGTTCGCAGCCTCCCGAGGATAAGTACGGGCGTCCCCGTACCGATCCACAAGACTCTACCAACCGGCTCAAGACTCATGAGGCCTAGTAAACCTAGGCTCTGATACCAACTTGTCACGACCCCAAAACCGGTCGTGATGGCGCCCAGCATATTGCTAGGCCAGCCTGACCAATTAATAACAACGACGGAGCTAGAAGCTCGCTTTATCCCATTTAAGCATATCAAAATATGAAACAACAGTGATACATATATCAACAGCGGGGAACCAAGTCCCAAAATATACCAACTCCCATAGACCGAAGGGTCAAGAGTCATGAGCCTCTACCGAACATAAGTGTATAATGGTTTACAAGTTATCAAGTACGGAAATAAACATCAATACAGAATCAGAAGACAGTAAGAAGGTATATTGGGTCCTGCGGACTCTGCAGCTACCTCGAATATCCCACAGATGTTGCCTCGAACAGCTACCGGATCACTGCTGAGAGGTACCTGGATCTGCACACAAGGTGCAGGGAGTAAAATGAGTACTGCCAGACTCAGTGGTAATAAACAGGGGTAAGACACAGCGTAGATAAGAAATCCACAGTAAAGCACAATGTAAAGCTATACCAATACCCTGTAACAGTTCAATACCAACAGTAGAGAGCCAACAATATTAACAACAAGTACAACAGCTAGCAGGTGTAGATAAATGCAATGCAATGCATGAAATGACCGCTACAACGCGTAGCCCGATCCAATTTGGGTACACGTGCTCACTGTGGGGGTTCAGACTCCGGAGGGGCTCCTACAGCCCAAGCACAATATTATTGCGGCGTGCAGTCCGATCCAACATATATACCACTGCGGCACACAGCCCGATCCACTACCAGTCAGCTAATATGCAAATGCAACCTCGCAGGCTCAAAAATGGTTTTGAAAACTCTTTATCATTTTTCAGTTGAAAATAGTAATATCAAAGTTCCAGAGATTGGAAATTACATGATATCAGTAATAGTTACGGACTGGTAGTAAACTAGCATGTCAATATCACAAGACATTGATAACGATCCTCACGGGATCCAATAACTGGCTCACAGCCCACAAGTATACTCAACCATCCAAGAAGGAGGTTTGACGGCACAAGAGTAGCCAATATCACAATATAATATGCAACCATCCGAGAAGGAGGTTCGACGGCTCAAGAGTAGCCAATATCATAAAACAGTGCCAACAAGTCGGACTAAGCCATAGTCCCCAATCACAATCGACACAGCGTCACAAAGTGGTATACCGGGGTTTCGAACCCGCTGGTCATCACCCACATCTATTACTCACCTCAATACAGCTCGACGACTAGTCCGTGATGCCCTTGCCACGAGAATCAAGCTCCGCACGCATAGAATCTGATCAAATACAGTAGAAATACAATAAATTAGGCCAATGGGACGACACCCAATCAATACAACTCGATTTACACCAAAAATGACAAAGTTGCCAAAACCCGACTTTCGATACACTTCTCGAAAAATTACAAAAGTCACATATTCGGAATCCTCATCTCGATACGATTCTAGGCATATAAAATTTACCAAAATCGGACTCCATTTGCCCAATCAAATCCTTGATTTTCTAAAGTTCAAGCCTAGGGTTAAATCTTCCATGAATCACCCCAAATTCCTCCATTTTCATGATATAATTGCATAATATTATCAATACTAATCATAGTTTAAGTCCATAGTTGATTACCTGATGATTTCCCTTGAGTTTCTCTTCAAAATCGCCCAAATCGCCTCTAAAGCCGAAACCCAAATGTGTGAAATGTTTCTGAAAGTTTCTAACTTCTGATACAATTAACTCACTGCGATTTTCGCTTCGGCGGATAAAATTCTGCTCCGGCGGGTCCGTACCCGCGACCAGATGGTCGCTTCTATGATTCCTGACCTAGCCGGCCAAATTTCGCTCCTGCGAACATAAGACCGCTTCCGCGCGTTCGCTTCCGCGAAAACATAACCGCTCCTATGGTGACTTTTGCCTCTGCGCTCCAGAGTCCGCTCCTGCGGACTCGCCCAGGCGATCAGGAATCCGCTTCTGCGGACTCGCTCCTGCGCCCCCATTTCCGCAGGAGCGAAAACAACAGAACCAGAACCCCAAACCTGCAATTTTCCATATTTTCTCCCGTTTAACCATCCGAAAACACCCCGAGGCCCCCGGGACCTCATCCAAACACACCAACACATCCTAATACCTTATTCGAACTTGTTCCAATCCTCAAAACACGTCTAATAACATCAAAACCCATAATTCACATCGAATTCAAGCCTAAATTCCTTAAAACATTCCGAATTACACAATCAATCAAAAACCCGACTAAACGACGTCCGAATGACCCGAAATTTTGCAGGCACATCCAAAATCACCTAACGGAGCTACTGCAACTGTCGGAATTCCATTCCGACCCCCGGATCAAAATCTCACATACCGTTCGGATTTCTCCAAAATTCAACCTTAGCCAATTCAAGCCTATTTCTACATCGGACCTCCGAATTCAATTCCGATTGCTCCCCTAAGTCACAAATCACCTCCCGGAACTAACCAAATCATCAGAGTCCGATTCCGAGCCCTCTAACCAAATAGTCAACTCCGGGTTGACTTTCCTTATTCAAGTTTCCTTCAAAAAGGCTATATGCCTCATTTTCGATCCAAATCACTCCTAACTCACCCGATAGGCTCTAACACTGATATAAGAGCATAAAACAAGTAATTACAACATAACAGAAATCAATTCCGAGCCCTCTAACCAAATAGTCAACTCTGGGTTGACTTTCCTTATTCAAGTTTCCTTCAAAAAGGTTATATGCCTCATTTTCAATCCAAATCACTCCTAACTCACCCGATAGACTCTAACGCTGATATAAAAGCATAAAACATGAAATTACAACTTCGGGACAAATGTCCCGAAAAATTGAATTGAACTTGAAATTTTTTCCTAAATAATAACCTTTAAAGTGGTAAGCCTATAACAGTGAATAGAAGATTTAATAAAGACTAGCAGCTTGTTTTTTTTTCTTCTTTTCATTTCTTAATTTTATGATCATCTAAACTATGATTCAGTTACATAAGAACAACATTTTAAAATTTTTTAGGCAACGAAATCAAATTTGCACATACTATTATTAAAGTTTAGTATTGCCCTATGTTTTAGAGCCAAATTTGAGGATAATGGAACTTGAAAAGCTTTTTTTCTGCTCCATTTAAAAGGACTCTTCATCGAGCACTTTGACATTATAAATTATACAAAACCTTAGGCAATTTAGCTTTGCTTGCCGTTTCTCATAGGTCAAGAATCCTATTTATCTTTTTTTTTACAAATTTTTGTCCTTTTCTCCTAATTTCAATTTATCAAATTGTAAGAGTAAATGTGCTAATATTTACTACTCCACTCATTCATGATCTTTATTATAAGAAACGTTACAGTTTATAATTTTTTATTGATCATATATCTTCATATTGTAAGAGTAGATGTGCCAATATTTACTGCTCCACTCATTCATGCTCTTTATTTTAAAAAATATTACAGTCCCAATATTTACTACTCCACTAATTCCTATTCTTTATTGTAAAATATTTAAAAGTCTAAAAATATTTACTACCCAACCTTTCATATCCCTTCCGTGAAGAGTGATATGAAAATATATATACTAAAACGGATTAGAACTTTGGATGTCATTTTAGGTAGAATTTGGGAGAGTTCAAGTCAATACATTTTCCTACAAACGAAAATTCAGGGAAATCAGACTTTCCTTCCTGAACGACTGCATCGATTCTTCAATTTTTTATATGTAAGTTTTGCAAATTTTAGATTGTTTATCATGTGTGTACACACCAATACAAAAACACTTACTAATACAACTAACTTTGCACATAATTTCATAAATATTTTATATAGTACTCCACTGTTTAGCTAATTTCAATTGGCAAATGTAGAAGTGTGCGTGAATGATTTGGCTTCTGAGTTTAAAAAGAATTATGATTTGAAATATTGTACTATTTGATTTTTGTTATGGTTTGTTTTGGTTTCTATTTTGTGGTTTCAGATATGGCTTTCATGAAGAGTTTTAATATTCTGGCTTATGGTTAGAGACATGGCTTTTCGCAGACCTTGAGTTTCAGTATCCAGCCTTTAATGGTATATAGGTTACTATTTTCAGCATTCCCTTTCGGCTTCTATTGAGTTTTCCTTCAAAAGAAGACGTTATTTTCTTTATGTTGCTACCTATCCACCAACTTGTGGCTTTTGTTTCTCAATATAAGTAATTTAAAAGTTTCTTATTCTTCTAATGAGAAGCTATTGGGCAGAAATAGTAATCATTTCTTAACAATATATAATACAACTTGAAGGGTATGTAATTTCGGTAAAGACATCCACACAATCGGTGTTTTTATCAAATAATAAACAAAATATGTGTGTTTTCTATACAAAGTTATCACTTAACTATAGCTGACAGTCTATTTGGATCATTGTCCCCGTCGTTTTATAATATATTGTATTGTACTCTTTGTTGTATTAATTATTCTTTGAGTCAAAATGTCAAACTGTTCCGCGCTACTGCGGTACAACAATTCAGAGGAGGCAAACTATTTGTTTATGCCTATAATTTCTCTAAATTATTTTTTATTATTTCCAATTATACAAATTGTGATTTGTACTACTCTTAATATAGTTACCAAACAGAAGAAGGCAAAACACCTTAAGAAAGTAGAACAGAAGAAGGCAAAACAAAGGAGCACAACTAATTAGAGTTGAGTTAAAAGCAAATTAAATTAGGAGAAAAAGTAAAATAGAAGGTGGCAAAATACCTTTAACGTTGGCGGCATAAGTACTGGAAAAAAAATAAAGTAGGTTAGAAGTTGGAGATTTGAAGTTAAAATAGAAAAAAGGTAAAGGATAAAATAGAATTGTAAAATAATAAGTTAAGGCATTATTGAAAAATAAAAAAAAATAGGAAATAGTCCCACCACACCAAATTGGTTATTTAAAAAATGGAGCTTTTTATTGTTCCAGAATAATGGATTTAACAATACAATACAAAAAAAAAAAATTAATGAAACAATCAAAATAAATATTATTTTGAGATAATAATACAATACGATACAACGAGGAACAACCATCCAAACAAGCTGTAAATAATGTGTATCCTCTCTTTAGTTTTTTTAACTGCTAATGTTAAATTAGTTAGTTTGGTATAAATACCTGATTAATTATGAAAGTATTCAAATTTCACTAACTAATAAAAGGCAAATAAAATTTCACATATATATATAAAATACTAAACATACAACAAAACCCGAATAATATGAAAGTATTCAAATTTCACTAACTAATAAAAGGAAAATAAAGAGAGATTAATTTCTTTAAATTGTAAAAGAATAATCGTCAAGTGATGAAAAATTAGTGAAACATATAGTTAAGTGGTAATAATAAAACACACTAAAACTAAACTATATGTCTGAATTTGAAGTAAATTTTTTAATTTGTATATTAGAAAAAGATAATGTAGGACTCTTCATCGAGCACTTTGACATTATAAATTATACAAAACCTTAGGCAATTTAGCTTTGCTTGCCGTTTTTATTTTTTTCTACATTTATTTATTATTTAGACCTGTAATTTGTAGTTTTTATTTGGGATTGAGGAATAATTATTATACGACTTACATTTCATTTATTTTTATTTTTATTTTAGTATTATACGTTTGTTTATTACTCAACTCATATAAAGAATTGTTTCACCGCGCAAAGCGCCGATTTATTTACTAGTAGTTTATAATTTATAAAGAAAAAAAGGGTCCATAAAGCAAGTAAAGCAACTGCTTTAGGCTGCACATTTGTAGGGGCCCCATTTTTTGTTACACCTAATAGATTATGAATAAGTTTTAAAAAATAGTTCCGTGAAGTGAAAAAATTTAATTTCCTTCTTTAACAAATATTGAGAAGAATGGATTTGCAACTGTTAAGATTTTTGCCAAGAAAATTTACACTTGAAATGAATATCGAAACCAAAATTTGTAAGATATGTCTGATATATAGAAAGTAACAAATTGATGAGAATGTGGATAATGAAATCTCAAAATCTTTGTCCTTTCGAACAGGGTTATTCACATTTCATTTATGGAACGAAATAAAAGATAACTAGTGGAAATTCTAAAGATTCCCCGAGAAAAAAAATAGAGATGCCTCTTATATTACCAATAGATTAATTTCATACATAGTATAGTAGACAATGCTATTTTTTCACTTCAAAATAGATTTGAGCAATTCGAAAAATATGAAAATATTTTGATTTTCTGTTTAGCGATAAAAACTAAGATCACTAGATGTTGAAAATTTAAAACAATATTGCCTTAATCTTGAATGTTACTCAAAGCTTAATAATCAATTCGATATTGATGGTTTAGATTTATTTTCTAAATAAAAAGTATTAAGAAAAACAGTACAATTAGAAGATAATAGTAAAATGATACACTCAATCAAATAAAAAGATATGATTCTTTTTTCTAATGCCTATATTGCTTATGGTAATAACTCATGTTACTGGTGCTTCAGTGGAAAAAAGTTTTTAAAATTAAAATTGATAAAATCTTACCAAAGATCAACACTGTCTCAAGAAAGGTTAAGTGAATTAGTTACATTGTCAATAGAGAAATACTTATTAGGATTTATTGATTATAAGAAAATTATTAATAACTTTGTAAGCTATAAAAATTGATTTCAAATAAATAAATAAATAAAATTTAAAAAGTTAAGGCGTGGAACCACCTGCTGACTTATCTTTCAAGGCGTGGAACCATATGAGATAGAAACACTGAAAGGTTCCAAGATAAAACGGGCCGGGTTTCCACATTAGGTATTGGATTATGTTATATGTTGATAATACATAGCTAGATAGCCCAAGGCAAAGGACTCCAACTCCTCTTTGGCCTAAACAAAATACCAGAGTCTGTTTCTATATATTGCGATGCATATACTACAGTTTGATGTGCTTTGGGCAAAACAATGAAGCTGTACCTAGAGATCCAGAAAGTTGAAATGACCTGGGAAGATATATAGAGATATTGATGCAACTCAATCTGAAGACGTGATTATTTATATAGTATATAATTAGCCATGTCATTTTGATTGAGCCGCGCCAGTATCTCTCTTCCTAATGAAAAGTTTTTATTACCATGCAAATACTCTGTGCCCCTTTTTAATTTGTTTAGGACTGCAATTCTATTTTATTTTTATTTTTTCTTAAACTATGTACCCATTCAAAGAGGTTCGCATAAAATGAAACGGGAGGAGTAGTTTTTAGTTACTCATTTTGATTGAGCCGCGCCAGTATCTCTCTTAATATAATTCCGTCTAAATTTATGTCTTCTTCTCAACGGCGATTCTCGCTTTCGTGAGTCACTCAATCTAATTTGCTCTTATTTTTTTCCTCTTGTCCCTTTTTCGTGTTTTTAATTAACATTATTTTTTCTTTATATCAAACCTACTTATGTTTGCTTAAACTTTTCTGGATTTCAAAGTCAGCAAGCAGAGATTCTCAAGATGAACGTTACAGATTAGCAAATATGCAACCAGGATTCTTATTATTGAAATATTTCTCATTTTTTATTTCCCATTTTTAGCATTTCGTCTATACATACCTATTTTTTTTTTTTTTTTCTATTATTGAGTTGTCAAACTTGGTACTGTATGTATAGTTTTGAGGTCACTATAATTTTGACTTGCCACTTGTCTGTTTTGAGAATTAATGGAGGTGAGGGGATTGATATGCTTAGTGTTTGACTAAAGTTTTCAAAATTACTTATAATTATTTTTTTCTCAAAAGTACTTCCAAATCTCCTCAACATAAGGGCAACGATTGATAGTTGAAACCTCTTTTTCAAGTCCCGGGGAACATTCATCATCTGTAACATCTATCCATCCCGCAATTCCAATCAACCGATTCATTGAGTAACTCTTGGGTAAACTATTAAACTAATAAGAGCTGTATCGTCTAACTTCATTCAAAAATGAAACTTGAATTTTTATAGAATCAAATTCTAAAATCATTTCTATTTTGATCATTTCTTAGATTCTGTTGAATTGTATCGAATCCATTTTCTATTTTAAAGCGAAGAGTTACCTTATCAAACTAGAAAACTTTTTCTTTTTACTTTAATTTAAGTTTAACTCATTAGATTCAGTAATCTTTAAAAATATTTTTTTTTCTTCCAAAAAATCGGCAAAACACTTCAACTTTAAAAATAATAAGTACTTCTTTTTAAAAAAATATTACTTTTAAGATTTAAAAAGTTTGGCTAAACAAGCTATAAATCTGATTGTTGATTAGGAAGAGCAGAATGAACTCGATTTGACTGTAAATGGGAATATCATTTTGGTTCAATTGCTCCTTGAGGCACAAGTTATGTATCTCGTTTTGTTTGAAAACGATTATTAAAATAGAATTTTGAATTATAAAATAATGAAATGACAATCACAAATCCAAAAATAGAGATGCAATATGAGGTTAATGAAGCGTCAGCCTCGCATCATCAAATAATACTCCCTTCGTCCACATTACTCGATTTGTCTTCAGTCTTGACACGGTGACAAAAGTCCAAATCATGAGTCACTTTGGAGAGGTACGTATGGATTTAGAGACAATCATGTTAGACTCATGTTAATTTTTAATCAACATTAGATTCCCATCCACTGAAGTATAATTCAGAGTTACTAATAATTAACTTGTATGCTGCGGTTCTTAATTCCAAATAGCTATAAAATTACTAATTCCTACCACTTGGTAGCTTGTAAATATTATAAACGTATCCAGAAAAAAAAAAACATTTAATTGCATGCATTGTAAATCCACGAGCTTTCTTAACTTGTTGGAATTTCTCTTTTGGAAGAAAAAATAATACTCCCTCTGTTTTAATTCATGTGAATCAGTTTTGCTAGGCATAGAGTTTAAGAAAAAATGAAAACTTTTGAAATAGATATAAGTTTAAACCAAATTATTACCAAATAAACGAGTAAAATCACTTGTTTAGAAGTAATATAGTAATTGGTAACATCACTTGGTGCTCTCAAGTCACAATTAAAGCAAACAGAAAAGATACAATTAACATGAATTGAACGTAAAATCACTATATTGTCCCACATTCTATAAAAGATCAATAATATTGCTCATTTATAAATAGAACCTGAACGTTTATAATTAATAGCATTATTAAATGGAGTAATATTTAGCAATTCCAGGTACACAAGCAAACTGAAGTGGGTAATTGAGGCTGGGAGATGCAGCTGGCAGTAGTAGCTGGACCATGTCTGTATTCACAGGCTCCCCAACATGGAGGACCTGCCTCGCTTCCTCGGCACACATTTATCCATTGCAGCTCTTCCTTACATTTTTTTGCCTCTATTCCTATCCCAACTGCATATATATAATGCATGAGCCAAAATTTTTATAAGGGCACATCCAAGATGTATAGGTTGTTTGGCCAATATTTCCTTTTTTTTTTTTTTTTTTGCCGAAAACACTTTTGACCAAAAATTAAGGTGTTTGACCAAGCTTTTTAAGTAAAAAAAATGCTTTCGATGAAAAGTAGATGCAGAAAAAATTAGCTTCTCTCCAAAAGTATTTTTTTGTGAAGCACTTTTGAGAAAAATATTTAGAAATAGTTTTTTAAAGTTTGGCCAAACACTAATTGCTACTCAGAAGTGCTTTTCAAACTAATTATTAGCCAAATACAAATTGTTTCTCATCAAAAGTAATTTTAAGAAAAACACTTCTTAAAATAAGCTGATTTTTGCAGCTTGGCCAAACAGGCTATTATTAAACTAGATCTATTAGTTAATCTTATTAATTGTTCTACATGTATAATACTGGTATAATTTTCAAGAGCAAAACGACTTGTAAAGAGAGGGAGGTGGAAGACTTCCATGATTTCATTCTGATCTTATAATCTCGTAAGAGATATTCATCGTGACATATTTTGCTTATCAAGAGCTAAATTGTGTGAAATTTCACCAATATTTTAAAGTATATTTTTTTTTATTTTTCATATTGACATGTAAAGCAATGTAATTTATAGTACTTTTAGTATAGTTTTTAAATTTAATCTTAAAATATTGAGTTGAACTAATCCAATTTATCTTCAAAGTTTAGTCAAATTAACACTCGATAAGCAAAATGTGTAATTTATCTATCTATATTATATTAAAAGCACGAAGACCCTTAACGAAATGTCGTTCGTCTTTTTTATCCCTTTAAAATAGAGTTCACACTGGATAAAATAGTCATTTAATTATTTTCATATATATAGTATTAATTATTCAATTAACTTTCCTAATATTTAGAAATAGTCATTTAGTTACTTTCTTATCTAGGACCTCGATATAGAAAAGTAAAAAACACATTCCTAAAATTTCTACCATAAATAAATAAAAAAAGTACATTTTAAAGAAGAAACTAAAATATTTTCGATTCCTAAAATCTTAAGTTAATTAAAAGAAAATATATATTTCAAGAACGAATCAAATTAATTTATATTCTAATTTTTCCTATACATTAATAGAAAAGGAAATACATTAAAAAGAAACTCTTAACTACGTTTTTTATGAGCAAATTTTCGGCAACTTTGTCAAACAAAAAGTAGAATCCTTTTTTCCTCTTTTTTTTTTTAAAAAAACTTTTCTATTTACATGTTAAATTTTGAAATGTTATATATTTACTTTGAATATATATAATTATATAATTCATAAATACAATTATTTAGGAAGGGATTAGGAGGAATGAGTTCTTTTGGAGTGTTCCTACTTTCTCATGTTGTGCATAAGTTAGAGCTAAATTAAAATCTTTGAGATGAGAAGAAATATAAGACTAAAAAAAAAGGATTAAATTGGGAGTGTCTGGCTGACGATCGACGAAAATTACTGAAATACAGATCGATTTACCTAGATTTAGGAGTGCATAGGGTACATGCAGAATAAATTTATTCTTTTTGTATATATTTTATTGATTAAAATAATAGACACGTGCAACGCACGTATACCGAAAACTAGTGCTATATTAAAAGCACAAAGGACTTTAGCTAAATGTCATTCGCCATTTTTACCCTTTAAATTAGTTTTATACTGAACAAAATAGTCATTTTAATTATCTCCCTAATATTTGGAAATAACCATTTAATTATTTTCCTAATATTTTAAACTCCAAAATCAACTAGATTTTGTATCACAAAATTTTCCCTATTTAACATATGTTTAATATAACAGATCTTAATAAGGAAAAATAATAAGTTAAAAAGAAAAAAAAGAGTAAGATAATTTTCGACTGTTTTTGTTTCACATTTTGACCTTTTGTTTTTATAGATAATTTTACTTCTTTTGTTCATTTTAAGTCATGTCAAAAACAAAGGTTTATGTTTGTTTGTTTTTTTTTCGTTAAGACTTAATACTTTCACTAAATATTTTAATTATAGAACTCATGTTCCTAATATCTATAATTTATTATGTAAACAATTATCAAATTGACATATTAAGATGAAAATTAAACAATTTAAGATTGAAAAGTACAATAGATAGTATTTATATTAAATTATTTATTTAATTTTCGTAATCTCTTATTATCATAGGTTCAGACGCAACACGCCTACTCTAATATTAGTATATATTAAAAAGAGGGAGCTAGTAGTAGATAGTAGCACTCATATTTTTCATGGTATAATTAAATGCACTTGGACCAGTATAGACATGAAGTAAAAAAAGTCGCAAAAGCAATATCTCTTTAAGACTTAAAGAATTTAGGATTAGCATTCCTAGTTTAATTTCATGTGAAAGAAAGCAAAAGATCAAACAAATTAATAAAAGAAAGACCATAGCTAAGACGATTACTAGCTAATTGTAGTTTAAGAAAATAACCACCTGAGAGAAGGAACACAATAACAAAAATGACGACATAAAGCGATCTTGAGACTCCGGATTTGGCCATTGTCTAATATTTGAGGTTATGGAAAGGTGCATGTTTAATTAGGAATTCTTTCTATTAATTTATAGGGACAAAGTTTTTAATTTTATATTTATGATATTGAAGAAAAGTGAATCTTATTGTGGATTTCTTTAAATCAGAGATTTTCTCGGTTTGACCACATAATGACTCTCATCGAGCCAGATTTGTTTACTTAAAGACTTTTCTCGGTTTAATCTTTAACACACTCTTCAAGAAAACAACGGTAATATTACCTAAGAGTTACTTCAATATTTTACCCTTATTTAGTGTTTTATCTTTAAAACATTAAGCTCACCCCGTTAATGCTTACTCTGTTCATTTTAAGAGTAAAAATGGATAAATGATATTGTTTTTTCTCTTAATTTTCTAAGACATACAAGTATTTTGGGCAATTTTTATAAGTAGACAAGGTTTAAGAATATTCTATTTTGTAACATGCTATAGCAGAAAACTTAACCACAAGTATCTCAATCTCATTACAGTAATACTATTAATTAATTTATTCATAGATCATCCCAATACTTTCCATTCATTTTTGCAGTAACTATTCATTAATTAGATAATTATCATAAAACTTTTGAGAGTAAATATATTGATAGGCACAATCTACCCTAAATAAGTGTCAGTAATCAATTATTCTGTAAATATATCTATTCATGAATTATTCAGTAATTATTCATTAATTAGATAATTACCATTAAATAATTGAGAGTAAATATATAGATAGACACCAATCTACCCGAAATAAGTGTCATTTAAGTTAAATTACTACTATCATTTAAGTACTTGTAACAATTGTAATATCAGTGTGAAAAAATAGTTACATTCTGTAGATATGTAATTTTTGACCTTCCTCAAAATTTAACCCATTTTAGCATAAAATATTTAATTTAGGCTTAATATAGTTATTTTCACTAATTTTGACTTTTTAGATTATTTTAAGAACAAAAATTAAAAATTACAAAAAAATAGTTTCATATTTCTTTACTTAATTCGCGTTAGATATTTTTAGGAGGATATATTACTTGAACCTATTTTTTGTTTTAATATAATCCTTGAAAATACCAAAAATTATTCCAACTTTAATTGTTAATTTTATTTTAATACTAATAGTTTTTTAAAATTAATGTAGTGTTTTTATAGGTATTTAGATTGAATTTTCAGTCATTTTTGGCCCAATTTCGCACATTTTAGAAGTCCAAATCGGCAACCCAATATCCCTGACCCATTTTTGACCCGTCCAAACCGACTGACTCGCCCATTTTTTGTCTTTAATCACAGCCATCCATCTCCTAAAATCCGACGGCCCACACTCTCCTACCCTATCAGATTTTGAACCTAAAAACCTAATAATCTATCTTCTCCCTCATGACAACATAAGAAAAACAACAAGAGAAAACCCTAGAATCCCTAAGACCAGCCGCCGCCGCCGTCTACCTCCATCTTCTCACAACCGCCGCCAACCTTAATCACCGGAAACCAGTCGCCCAGCCCTCCTCCAGAGAACCACCCTATAGCCGCCGCTTCTGCTTCTTCCCACCCCAACGACCCACCTTGAAAAAGCCTTGGCCGCCCCTCTTACCACCAGCCGCCAGCCCTAGAAGATCTCCAATCAGCCGCACCCTCACACCAAACGACCACCCAACTTCACCCCACATCGCCGCTGCTCCCTCTCCACCGTCGCACTACCAGCAGTCATCTTCCATGGATAAACAACACAACCCTAGAGAAATTCTGAACACCAGCCGCCAGAGACATTAGAACTGCCGCGAGCCACCCCTCTTATCTAACAGAAAACAAAAAAAGAAGAGCCGCCTCTGCTCATCTTCTTTACACGGACCATCCACCTCTTTCATTCGAATTTTAGTCTACACAAACACACACATACGATAGAGAAACACACCCAACGGACAGTGAGAAATAGAGGAAGTGAGCATACATGATTTTCTCATTCTGATTTCGAATTTGAATCCATTGATTTTCATGTCAAATTCTGGCTTCTTCTTCTAATTTTTGATTTTCTCAAAATCATGGAATTCAATCGAGTTTGAGCTAGTCGATTTCAATCTAAACTCTATTTTGTTGTTGGTGGAATACTGCTAGTTCCGAGTGAGTTCTCCGATTCGAGATTTCCATTGCAAATCGAGTTTCGCTGTTGGTTTGTGGCACCTGATTGATTCTGCTATTGCTGTATCACCCGGCTTTGTCGTAGTTTTTGGCTAGTCAATACATTGAAGAAAATTCATTTTTGAAGTCCGGAAAAACAAGCTTCATCTTCTAATTTTTATCCTTTCTCATGGAGTTGATTTGAATTCGAAGTGGAGTGTGGTCGAAGTTCGAAGTTTCGATTCTAGTCGCCAATTCAATGCTGGCTCGCGGTACCGGCTCGATTTGTGTTGCTGCTATATTTTTTGCAATTGGATTCGGTAGACCAGAGGTGTTATTCTTGCGCTCTCTCAATTAATCGAAAAGCTTTGCGTGATAAGGTTCAATACCTCAATCCTTTACTCGTTTTAGTGTTAACTATCTGCTTGTTGCTTCGATTTTGTGACTCGTTATTTGTGATTTTGGATGTGCTCGCTCATATGTTTGCTTGAATTGATTGGAGTGAATTGGAATCGCACGTTTAGTTATATAAATCGTATGCTTTCTTTGAATTGGAAAATGAAGCTGTCAGTTGTTGAATTTAAAAGAATGGTTTGGGAAGAAGTGATTTAAAATAACAATTGGATCTAAAAGTTATGGAATGAGGCAAAATAGAAGTTGTTTAATGTTCTTAATTTCTCATTTAGGTAGATTTGTCACCAATTTAACGTCAGTAGCATGCTTTAGGTCAACAACACATGGGTAGGCAATCTTTAGGATATTTGTTATTTTGAGGCGAGAGGTCGTTTCCTATAGTTCATTATCCGGGGAATGCCTCGTGAAGTTTGTAAAAATTATTATTTGGGGTATGCCCCGAAGAACTATGTAAATATTTTGGAGGCCTTGACGAGCATGGTGGAGAAGTCGTAGTATAGGCTAGCTTAGGACTTTCTTTTCTTTTCCTTTTTATTTTTTCCTTTTTATTTTTCTTATATTAGGTAGGGACGACCTCGAACCTCTTGTGTGTTTACTTATTTTGCTTTTCTGTGTTGTTTTTACTTCAACTCGAATATTCTAAAAGTCGATTTGATCAAGTGCGCAACCGTACTAGATACGGAATTTGGGGAGTGCCTAACACCTTCTCCCCGAGTCAAATGAACCTCCTTACCCGAATCTCTGTTGTGGACTTATGTTTTGGAGTCCAAAGTGTTCTAAAAGGAAAATTATTTTAAAAACGGTGGCCTGGCACACCGAAACCAATGTCAGGTGGCGACTCTGAGTTATTTCCTTTTAAACATATTTTTTGTCACTTTCAAAATTGAAAACTCTTTTCAAGCTTTTTACTAAATCTTTTTATTAATTTAAGAGGGTTTAGCGGAAGGTTTTGGTAAGAAAAAAAAGGGGGTGTGACACATTCTATTCAAACAGTTCTATTATGTATGAGGGGAGTGGAAAGGGAAGTGAGGAGGGACTAAAGAAAATCAAATAACATAAGCTAGAAATGTGAAAAGAACAACAAGAATTTAGGATCCGTTTGGCCACATATTTTGGCAAAATAAATTTTGATTTTTTTTGGAAAATACATGTTTAGTCATAGAATTTGCCTACATTTTGGCAAATCACAAATCCCAAAATCATAGTTGGTTTTGGGAAAAAATCAAAAATTGAAAGTGAATTACTTTGGTTCTGCTTTTTTGGGATTAAAATCCACCACTATAGTGGGGCTGGTTGTATAGGATAAAATCGGTCCATATTAAATGCTCGTATAATAGAGTGACACATGAAATTAGAGATAGATAAAAAGCGAGATAGGCAAAACGCAACGCTGGAGGCAGCAATCTTGATTGGCACCACGAAGCTCCCGAAGGAAATGTTGCTTATGAAGACAAAATAAATGCCTGTTACCCGATAGCATTCAATGAAGAATATTATGCAGTATTAAATATAGTCTTTCTTGAGCCGAGGGTCTCCTATCTCTCTGCCCTTCGGGTGAGGGTAAGGTCTGCGTACGTATTACCGTGCCCATTCCCTACTTGTGAGATTATACTGGCTCGTTATTGTTTTTGCTGTTGTTGTCTTTGTTGTTGATTAAATACATAGTCTATTATAGAGAATGTGACATTCATAGCCTGTCATTAAACATTCTTCAATAGTCCACATCATTGTCATTTAAGAGGAGTTTGATCGTATGACCTTGTTCCATAGGTGCCACTATAAACAATGATGCATTACTACCTCCGGAAGCTCTACTCTCGGAACCAGATCTATCTGCCACGTTACCTTGATTTCAAGGCTAGGTTTTTAATTTATTTATTATTTTAGGGATCAAATTGAGTTTCTTGTTCATAAACCACGTAAAAATTTAGCTATATAATTTTACGCCCACTATAGGGCTTAGACAATTGCATAATTGGGTTGATCCTTGCATCTATTGCTAACTTGTTTAAATTCTGTCTCTTAGCGAAACATCATAGAAAATATCGGATAATGGTTTTAACAATATGCGCAACATTGAGGCCCAATGAAATCAACCTCAATATAAAGACTCAATCAGCGATACCCGCAATCAGGAGGGCTTAGACACACTGGTCCATGCCGGGCAGTACCCACAACACATTTGATAGGCAACTCCTAATGATGTTAAAAAAAAGCACATTATGGAAATAGTGAAAATCTTAAGGGAGCAATAGAGGATTATTATGGGTCACCTCTCACGACAAGATCAGATCATGAATGAGTTGAAGCAAGTGTTGTCAGGCACTTCAACAACGCGAATGAAAGAAGTCCAGTTCCTCCCGGTGCTCCAACAAATCAAGTAGCACAAAGAGTTGATAACAACACCTCGAGAGGTGAGGTCAGTTTTGACACGTTTGGGGGGAGGGGGGATGGGTGAGCGACGGTGAATCCGGGAACAACAATGGGATTGATCCCTTCAAAATCGAACTCATGCGGATTATGAGGGAAATAAATTCCCAAATGAATCAAATCTCAGGCGCACCATCGGTGTTGAAAGGACTGGACTCAAAGAAATGCACTCAGTTGCCGTTCAAACCAAGCGCGATATCGCAAATTGATCCCATAGGGATTCAAGATGCCAGATATTCCAAAATACGATGGGGCTCCAGATCCTCAGGAGCACATCACTACCTATACAATAACGATGAAAGGGAAAGACCTTGCTCCACACAAGATTGAATCAATCTTGTTGAAGAAGTTTAGGAAGACTCTCACAAAAAGAGGCCCTAACTTGGTATTTACTTTTGCCCGTGCACTCAATAGATTCCTTCGATATGGTCATATATTATTTTATCAAGGCCCATGCCGGGGCCATGAAGGTACATGCTCGAAAGGCCGACACATTCAGAATTGCACAAGGAGAGTTAGAATTTCTGTTGGAGTTCGTGACATATTTAGAAGAAGAGGATGCTACTAGCGGTCAAGCTTGATTAGTGGTTAGGAGAGGCATTTACTAAAAGGGTGAATCCGAGGAGTTTTGACGCTTTTTGAAAATTAAAAGAAAGCATGCTAGAGTTCCAAGCAACAACATGGACAGATATTCATAATCGTTATAAGTCGAAGAAAAGAATTGAGGAAAACCAGCTCGGTTTCCCAGCATCAACCAAGGGTCAGGATCCAGAGAAGAATAAGGAAAAGTTGAAGGATGAGTTTGATGCAGACCGACGGCCATCAAAAGGTCAATTGTTTCCCTACGAGAGAGATGACGGACATGGTAGAGTTTTTCGATCGGCGGATAGATTCGCTACCGATAGAAGGACTAATTGCAACCAGAACAATAGATCATGGTAAGACAAAGAAGTATCAAGCTCTCAGGACTCTGCTTACCCTAGGTTGTTCGAGTACAATTTAAATGTTAGCATAGTGGACTAGTTTCGACAATGAGAAATATTAAATAAGCTCAATTCCTAAGGCCGGTGAGATCCGATCCCAATCAGAGGGATCGCAATCTATAGTGCGAGTATCACAGGACTAACTGTCACCAGATAGGGGATTGCCGACATCTGCATGAGGAGGTAGCGATTTTACTGAAAGTATCCATATCATAGAATTCTTAACTGGCCGAGCTAAGAACAACTACGGTCGCAATCTGAATAAAGCGAAACCCCAAAAAACATGGGAAGTTCCTCCTTGTCTGGCGATCAATATGATTTTCGGGGGGGGGGGGGGGGGGGTTAATGCTGTAACCTTTTCGGTAGCAAAAAATATGAAGGTATTGGTGATGCATAGCAGGAGACTCCGGGAAGTCGTTGAAGACGACATCACCTTCATGGATGAGGACACATACGACTCCTACTACTGCACAACGATGCCCTGGCAATCTACCTTAATGTTTTAGATGTTAGATTAAGCGTATTTTGGAAGACCCAAAGAGTTCAACCAATATTATTCAATGGATAGTGCTGGAACAAGCTAAGAAAATCAGAAGAATCATTCCGGCCATAAAACCCCTCACCGGGTTCAACATAGCAAGCATGACAAACCGATGAGAGATTTTCTGCCCGCGAATACCGAATGGGTGTTGAAGACTACCGTTTTTGAAGTAGTATATAGTGATATGGGCTACAATATTATTCTTGGAAGACCATGGCTTCACGAGATGAAGGTTGCGACATTAACATAGCATAAACTTCTGAAATTTCCAACCTCTAAGGGAGTTAAACAAATAAGAAGATATCATCTGGCAGTAAGAGAGAGGAATGTGGTCTCGATTTCCAGTAGCAAGGGATGGAGCATGTGACATAGCAATTACAAGAGCTGGTGCCTGCTCTTGAGCTGAGCGAAATCAGCAAGGGGATGAGTCTTCAGAATTCTATTAGGTACCAAGATATTTTCAGGTACCAGGAGAGAAGGACGTAACCAAATCCACATCGAAGGAACTTGAGCAAGTCGCATTATTGAGAAATTCTTAGAAAGGAGGTTCCACTTGGGGACATGACTAAACCCCGAGCTCATGTAAGGATTTATTGAATTTCTTAAGTTTTATGTTGATTGTTTTGCGTGGCCGCATGCGGATATGACATGTATACTGCCATAAGTATCCATACACAAGTTAAGCTTGTATCCCAATATCCCTCCGGTAAGGCAGAAGAAATGCC
Source organism: Nicotiana noctiflora (assembly GCA_032618575.1). Taxonomy (NCBI): domain Eukaryota; kingdom Viridiplantae; phylum Streptophyta; class Magnoliopsida; order Solanales; family Solanaceae; genus Nicotiana; species Nicotiana noctiflora. The sequence continues at coordinate 174,829 of JASVEL010001187.1, forward strand.
CTATTACTCAGGTTAGAAAGAAATTCATGATAAAAGAGGTAACTCGATTACTTAATATCGGTTCAATGTGGGATGTAAAGTATCCTTACTATCTAGCTAACATAGTAGTAGTTCCAAAAAAGAGTAGCAAATTTTTCATGTGCATGAAATATAAGGATAATAAGGCTTACCCAAAAGAATCATTCCCATTGCCAAACATTGATTAAATGATTGATGCGACGGTGGGGTACAACCAAATCAAAATGAACTCGAGGGATCAGGAAAAAACTCCGTTCATAATAAATATTGGCACATATTGCTATAATGTGATGTCGTTCAGGCTAAAGAACACTAAAGCAACTTATCAAGGCTCGTAAACAAAATGTCTGAAAAGCAAATAGGGAAAGTGATGGAAGTTTATATAGATGATATGCTGGTAAAGTATTTGAACATAGGTGATCCTCTGAAACACCTCCAAGAAACCTTTGACATCAAAAGAAGTCACAATATGAAGCTTAGCCCCGAAAAATATGCATTTGGAGTCAGCTCCAGTAAGTTCTTAGGGTTTCTGGTGTCACAAAAGTGAATCAAAGTCAATCCCAATAACATTAAATCTATCGAAGACATTCCCGACCTGTTGTCAAATATGAAAGAGGTACAGAGGTTGACAAGAAGTTTGGTTGATCTAAGCATGTTTATTTCCTGGTCTTCAGAGAAGTGCACCACTTCTTCTCACTCCTCAAGAAGAAGAACAACTTCGAATGGACTTTGGAATTACATCAAGCTCTGAAGGATTTGAAAATGTATTTATCAATCCCTCTATTATTATTAAAATCGAAGAAAGGCAAATAACTACTGATTTACTTAGTTGTCTCAGAAGTAGTGGTAAATGTTGCTTTAATTTGCAAGGATGAAGGTATGCAGTCTCCTATCTGTTATGTTAGTAAATTTTAATGGGAGCGGAAACCTGCTACCTACATCTTAAGAAATTAGCCTTAGATCTCGTAGTCGCTGATCGAAAGCTTAGGCCTCATTTCCAATGTCATCCGATATGGTGACAACCCTTTTCCTGTGGAATATCCTTCATAAACCTAAGCTTTCAGGTCGGTTATCCAAGTGGGAAGTCAAAATGATTGAATTTAACATAGAGTATAAACCTAGAACTACGACAAAGTCATAAGTTTAGGCTGACTTTATGGCCAATTGTAGTCCGGAACTGCTGCCTTTGGCTACCAAATAAGCAATGATGGTGTTAAAATTGACATCGGGGGTCTCGATCTTGTTCATGGATGGAGCTTCTAATATGAAAGGGTTCGAGCTCTAAGTAAGGACACAAGAAATGTTCATTTGACTAAAAATAAAGCTGAGTGTGAGGCTGTGATTGTAGGGCTCGATCAAGACTGGGGACTAGACTCTGAGGTCAGAGAAATAAAATGTGATTCGTAGCTAGTACTGAATCAGGTCTATGGAATCTTCAAAGCCAAAGAGGAACAAATGCAACATATGAGGTGAAGGTCCAGGCTCTGCTCAATTGAAGCAGTGTTCAATCACCCACATCCCAAGGGAAGAAAACACGAAAGTAGTTGCACTAGTAAATCTGGGATCCCCACGGAGATGAAAGGATCAGACTCTAATACGGTCGTACAGCGTATGCATTCAATATGGAAACATAGGGCTATTATGAAGTGAACGTGACCAATTTGATCTGTGAGTAGAGGAATGAGATCATTGACTATCTCGAGCACGAAAAGCTACCTAAAGATCCCAAGGCATCCCGGGTGCCGCACACTAAAGCAGTCTGATACTACTTCAAGAGAGGTCAATTATATAGAAAATATTTTCAAGGCACATTGGCCCGATGTTTTAGATCCCCCGAAGCTAATTACGTCATAAGGGAAGTTCATTAAGGAGTATGTAAACATCATTTACGTGTAGACTCTTTAGTACTAAATCCAATAAGGGTAGGATACTACTAGTCGCGGAAGAGGCAATACGCTAAGGCTTATGTTAAGAAATGCAATAAGTGTCAATGCCACGCACTCGTTGGTACATGAATCAAGGGAGTTATCGCACTTGGTTATGTCGCCCTGGCCATCCATAAAATGGGGGTTGGACAGAGTCGGTCTGCTGTCACCGGCTCCTGGAAAGGTAAGATTTCTTTTGATTTTAACTAACTACTTTTCCAAGTAGGTTGAAACATGGCTATGATGACCCAAAGGGTCATCACTTATTTTCTTTCTCATTTTGTGCTTCCGAGGTCTTGAAAATCTTATTTTTAGTCACCTCGATTTGCGTGCACAATCCGGGTGTGTAGCCAGAAAGCTCAAATGTGAAATTTTGTGAAAAATGCAAAAATTTGATATTAAAATGAATAAGTTTGACTTTGGTCAACATTTTGGGTAAACAGATCCGGACCTGTAATTTGACGATACCAGAAGGTCCGTGGAAAAATATCGGACTCGAGCGTATGTTCGGAATCAAAATCTGAGGTCCCAAGCCCGAGAAATGACTTTTTAAAAGAAATTATTTTTGTGAAATTATTAAGGAAAATAGAAATAAAAATTAAATTGAGAGGTTTAGGGTAGAAATTGGGGAAATTGAGTAGAGTTAGGTCTTTTTACTCTTCTTGATTTAAACCTCATTTTGGGGTCGGATTTGGAAACCAATTATACATTCGGGCTCATGGTTGAATGGGGGATTTGATATTGGTCAGAACCTCGTGTTTTGGCCAAGCGAGCCCAGGGGTGATTTTGGAATTTTTAGGAAGAATGCTTGAAAATCTTTATTTAGGCATTGGGTTTGATTTGTTTAGCCTATATTGATATTATGAAGTCCTTATTGTATAGATTTGATTGAGTTTGAGCCGAATTCGAGAGGGAAAGCGGTTGTTGTGGATTGATTTTGCTGTAGAAGTTGAGGTAAGTGTTTGGTTTAACCCTAGTATGAGAGAATAGGAGTTGAGTCTTCTTTTCTACTTGCTAATTGATCAAGTACGATGTATAGGCATGGTGACGAGTTTCTATACATTGGTGTCTAGCATGACCGTAAGTCCTTATAACGCGATTATCATGACTTGGTTGTAATTTTCGTGCTTATTTGAGGATTTATATATGCTGTGAAAGACATGTTGTGTGCACGTGATTTTTTCCCTAAGCATATTATTCCTAAAATCCAAACAAAATAATTTCTCATTATTTTTACAATTTTGTTGATATTTATTGCATTTTTATTAATTAGTTGCATAGTAATTCATACTAAAATTACAAAACAATATGCATATGCATTAGGACTTTTAACTTTACAATTTTCGAAACAATTTAAGGAATAAAAAAATATATATAGCATTTTTAGTGTTGCTTTTAGAATTTAATTAGTTTAATTTCACAAAGGGATAAAATCAAAAATAAATAAATAAATAAATAAATCTGGAAAAGATAAAATACAAAAATAAAAATTATAAATACAAAATTATAAAATGGGAAACAAATACATAGATAAACAAAATAAATAAGTATTAAAGAAAATAGGCTTGGTTTACATTTTGGGCTTATTTGGACTAGCGCAAACAAAAACCCTTCAAAAATACACCCAGGATCAAAAATCCAATACCCGGTCTGCCCCCATATAAACAATGACCCTGTTTTGGGAAGGCTGAATCACAGCCCTTGATCAGCTTAATTTAACGGACATGGTTTGATTTTCATTAATAAACAAGACGACGTCGTTTAAAAAATCATTCAATCTAAGGCGTTCAAGTGGGTTCATCCAACGGCTCCGGTTTATTACGGTTCTTTTAATATACCAAAAACAAAATTAAAACCCTTAAACATTTCATTCCTGTTCTTCTTCTTCACTAATCAGCCGCCTTCACTTCCTCACAGACCCGCCGGAACCCTACCGGTAGGAAACTCTCCCTTCACCAACTAGCCCCCAAATAACGCCCTAGGACCGCCTTAAGCACATGTCGCCGGAACTCTAATTCCGGTGAACACAACTTCCTCTAATCTAACCCAAAATCACACCTTATCACCTCCTGACCACCCTTAACCCTATTTAGAGGATCTTGAACTTAAAAAATCACTGGAGCGACTCGAATCAGAATTTGAAGTTTCTCGGGTGACTCAACATTCAAGAAACTGACGCCAAACCTCCCTGGATTCTTGGAGATCTTGATAACTAAAAAAAGAGAAGAGACTATCCAAGTAAATGAAAAAAAAGCTAAGTGTTCTTTTCTTCTGTTTCTTTATTTTTATTTTTTCTTGCATGTGATTGTTATATGTTTTTAATTGTTTTTCATTATTCGTCTCTCAATTTTTGTTTGTTACTAGGGTTTACCGATTCATGTTAAAAAAAAAATAATAGCATCTTAATATTACGTTTTTAATAAATAGATTCTGATTCAATTTTGATCAAATAAATTGATAGCTTGATTAGTAAATCGGATTTTATAATTGAATAATGTGATTTTAATTGTTTTAGCTTTTGATATTAGTATAACTGATTGGTTATAGCTATTAATTAGTTAATATTAGAACTAGAATTAGATTTATTAATTCCTCATAATTAGTTAGTTATAATTAGCATGTTAACTAGATTTTGTTAATTGTATTAGGTTTATGAATTGATAATCCGACAGTTAAATTCAGGGGGTAAAATGAGTGAAGGGCAATAGGTTGATTGATAAATTCAATTAAGGTTCGGGGGTCCTTTGGGAACATTAAAAGGTTTAATAGTAATTAACAAAAGGAAGGGGGTAGTTTGGATATAGGAAAAGGGCAATGAGGTAGATTTCTAAGTGAAGTGGGGGTAGATAAGGAATTACATTAGGGTAGAAGGTTCTAGATGGGGTAACTAGCATAATTCTTAACAAATAAGGGTAGTTAATTGAAATACAAATTAAAGAATAAGGGTATAAGTGAAATAAAAAGGGTCTAAACCATAAAATCTGAAATTCAAAGTTCCATCCAACTCTAATTCTATAAATAGGCATCAATATGCATCATTTTATAAGTTTGGCAATATGAAAAAATATCCTTCAAGTAACTTTTGCCTCTTTAGATCCGATTTTCGAGATTCTTCATTAAAGAAAAAACCAAAAATATTACAAGTTAGCAAAAAATTCAAAACAATCTACTGTTTCATTGATTTTCATTTCAATTTGAAAGATGTTCGTTGATTTTCTTTGGTTCTGTTAAACAAAATTCCGTAAAGTTGCATTGGATAATCGAAGTGTGACCTCTTCTGGTTCTAAATCTCTTGTTGTGTTTTGAGCATGGCTATTGTGAGACTGTGTTTGAGTTGAGATAGTTGTGATGTTGCTGCGTGAATTGCTACTGACCTTCATTTTTTCCTTTCTATTTCTACAGGTACACCCTCTATATCTATGCTGTGATTTTGAGTTCAAATCATGAAATAAAATGTCTGTTGAAGATCCTTTTGAATTGCTCTACTTAGTCATAGTTTGAATGGTATGAATTTTATATTTTGTAGACAATATTTGTATTTTAAAAGTCGGACTGATGGACTGATAATCATTTAATTGTTAGATACAACATAGTTCTAATACTGTGTAGGATCATCTTATATGTAGTTTTTTTAGTTCAATATTCTATTGCACGTTTGAACTTTCGAAATTTTTAGATTGTTTGGACTAGTATTTGACTATATTAATATGCTTGAAGTACTAGGATCCTTTATAATAATAAAGTAAATTGATAGATTTGAATTTTATTTAATATAGTATGTAAAATCTGGAATTGTTTCATTAAGTTGCCTATTGTTTAATTTTCATTCTAATATAGAAATTAACAAATGCAAATAGTAATGTGTTTAAATGTTTGTTTTAGCATATTAATAATTTTGGTAGTTTAGTTATTCATTAGAATTTTTAAACAGATAATAATAGTCAGAATTTGTTAAAAAACAATAGTATTAATAGAATCACTTGAAATTTTAATAATCCAGGTTGTGTTTCATTTGTTTGTTACTGAACGTGCCTATAAACGAATAAAAAAACAATGTTAAAAATAGTAGGCTCAATAACTCCTGAGATTCCGTCATTGGAAATTTGTTGCATGATAATGCGTCTGGGCTGGATCACAAGCCCAAGGGAAAGGAAACATAATTAGAGAAATATTTGGGCTAGCAATTCCAGGCCCAGAATTGCAAAGACAAATTATTAAAAGTCCAAATAGAATAAATGCATACTAAGAACAATAGAGAGTTAAATTCACAGTCATAAGTTAACTAACTTTTGGAGACGCAAATTTAATAGAGAATTATAGTTATTTTAAGTTGGCCTTTTAAATAAAATGAGACGAGCCTCGCCAAATCGAATACATAATTGCAGGGCCCTCAATAATTGCTTACAAAAATACCAGAATTAGGAGGACCGTTTAGCAAATTTCACGGTTTTCCGCAAAGTTAATAAACGCGTAGCCGCTTTAAGCGCGAGCGTTAATAATATTACTTTCCTAAATATGGGTGCACATTTATGTGATCCAAATCCAAATCTCAATGAAGTCGAAATGTGTTAAAAGCCATGGGCGTACTGGTACGGTGTGGTTCAAGATACATTTTTACGACGTTGTAATTCTTGTGAAATAAATAATAAATATAATAAAAGCGGGTTATTAATAAAAGGCCCATAAAAATAGAACATGTATTAAAATTAGATAAGATCAAATACAATAGTTGAGCGACCGTGCTAGAACCACGGAATCCGGGAATGCCTTTCTCCCGGGTTAACAGAATTCCTTATTCGGATTTCTGGTTCGCGAACTGTTAACAGACACCATTAATCTCCCAAGTGGTGACTCTGAATAAATAATAATAAATCCTGTTCCGACTGTCCTTTAATTGAAAAAACTCCTTTATACCATTCACGGGGTGTATTAAAACGCAAAAATGAGGTGTGACAAATGTGAAAGACAATATGATAATTTGATTTCGAGAAGCATTGGCTCGAATAATAAAGTGAATTATAAAGTAAGAAATGAACAAAAGGGGAATATTTATTGGTTGTTCCCTTTCCGGGGCGTTTTGTTGATTTTGTTAATTTTTCTCCCTTGCCGGGATATTAAGCTTACTGATATTGTTCCCTTACAAGAATTTAATTGTTTAACGGTATTCCCTTGCCGGGATTTCCTTCAATACTTGTTTACTTCCTTTCTCCTTAATTGTGACTATTGTTTGGTGAGGTATAGTGATAAAAATGATAAATGATATGGATCGGGTTGCATGCCGCAACAATGATAAATGATGTGGATCGGGTTACACGCCACAACAATGATAAATGATATGGATCGGGTTGCACGCCGTAATAATGATATTTATGGATCGGGTTGCACGCCGCAATAATGATATTTATGGATCGGGTTGTACGCCGCAACAATGATATTTATGGATCGGGTTGCACGCCGCAACAGTGATAAAATATACTTGGGATCGGGTTGCGCGCCGCAACAAATATTGATACAAAGTGTTTATTTAGGGTATTATTTTCTTGTCCGCTGTAAATTCTGAGCTGCCCTTAGATTGTTATTCAAGATTTACTGTTAATATTGTTATCCCCCGACATCATGCTTCCCCTCCCATATTGTTTACTTATCTTGTATTTTCGATTCCGTTGTATATGTATATATAATTGTACAGGTTTATATGGTAGTCTAGTCTAGCCTCGTCACTACTTCGTCGGGGTTAGGATAGACACTTACCTGCTCATGGGGTCGGTTGTGCTGATGCTACACTATGTGCTATTTGCACAAGTTCAAGTTTCGAGTAGCAGTAGCAGTATTAGCAAGGGAGCAAGCCTCCGGTCCATCGAGACAACGAGGTAGCCTTGCAGGCGTGTGCATGCCCGACGTCTCCTCTATCCTTACATTAGATTGTCATCTCATTGTATTCGAGATAAACAGATTTATGTTTGTTTCCGACTTACTTCTTAGATGTTGGTGAGTATGTGACTCTATTTCTTGGGTAGAGATATTATGTTGGGATTCCGTGTTTTATTCAGCTATCTAAATTTGAGACTTCCGCTTATGATCTTAATTCTGTTGCTTTTATTTTAATGCTGTTAATTACCAAAAAGGAACATGTGTTTAAATGAAAATTGGTTAAGTTTGGCTTTCCTAGATCCTATTAGTAGGCGTTATCACGACCCCCGAGGGTGGAAAATCTGGGTCGTGACAATATCCTAACCAGAAAATTGGCGAGCGCAAAATGGTAAATTTCTCGTAGGAAAACATAATTTGCAGGTTTGAGAAACCAAAAAAGATAGCCTACAACAACTGATCGAGGTCTACCCTACACTACTATTGAGTAGAGAGAGAGGATGGAAGCAACTTTTACCCGATTAAGGTCGGGATCGATTTCCACAGAGAGCTAGAAGTTGGAGTCGAGTATCTGTCTAATTTAGAGTTGTGTTAGTCCTTAATTACACTTTTAAACATTTTTGGGTTTTTGTTGTACTTTTAATTTTATCAACTACGATGCTAATTTAAACTAGAATAAGCTAAGAGTAAGATATTGTGGGTTGTTCAAATGGTTAAACATCACTATGGTAGTGACTTTCGCCTAGGTGGTCAATTAACGGATACTTGAGTTTAAGATACGATTGACATAATTAGGGAGTATGATATAACCTTTGCACAATTTTACTCACTCTATACCTCTCGGTAGTTCGAGTGATTCTGCCTGAATTGACTTTCTCAAAACTAATTGCGTATGGAAATTTGCTCAAGCAAACATGGTTAAAGTTGGGTATTACTATCGCTAGGTTTAACCCTTTAATTGGGGATATCAATCTCTTGCGTACGACCCAATTCCTTATTGGACTAATATCAGAGACTTGGATTCTCTTTCTTAGGAAGAGACAAAATCAACAAAATACAAACTAGAGTTTGCAACCACTAATTCAGCAATTAAACATGAAATTAGTCCAATTATCAAACACTTATAGTCAATCAAGCTCTAAAATTGCCCATTGATTGCCCACGCAAGAGTTGAGCCATAACCCTAGCTTATGGGTCTAGCTACTCATAATTGAAGAAAGAAACAAAGAAATAAATGAAGAACAACTCATATTAATTAATTTCTAAGATAAACTAGAAGATTCAATGTTGAAATGAAGATAAAATTGCCCAAAACAGCTAAAATATTTGAATCCACGAGCACAGCTTACAACTAAAACTATATGCTTGACCTAAAAATGGAAAAGAAGCTATTTATACTAAGCTGATAAATCTGGACAAAAATAACCCTGCAGGCTTAGTGCGGACTACACAAAATCATGTGCGACCGCACTAGGGCTTTGAGCTTGACAAAACTGCTCTCTGAACTTATGTAATACAGACTGCACAGAATCGACTGCGATCGCAATGGCTTCTAGTGCGGTCCACATGAAATGGAGCACGGACTGCATTGGCTTCAATCTCCAAAAATAGCAACTCTCTGATCCTTGGTTGTGCAAACCGCACTAAATCAAGCGCGGCCACAGTAACTTCAGTGTTGACCGCATAAAATCCCATCCGACTGCATTGCCTGATTTGCCAAAGTTACATATTCTCTGGAACTCATTTATGCAGATTCTGTGCGGTCGCACTGGCCTTGTTTTGCCTAAGCTTTGTCTTGCCTTGATACTTGTGCAAGTTTCACTCTTTTGAGCTGATCTTTGACATTTTTTCATCTTGCTGATCAAACCTACACTCAAGCACAACTTAAGAGCCTTTTGGGACCATTTTGTACAAATTTCTAATCAAAACATAAGCAAGAAGGAGTACAAAATATATCAAAATCACTAGTTATCAACTCTCCCAAACTTAAGCTTTTGCTTGTCCTCAAACAAACAAAATAAGACCCACCCCTTAAGGGAAAATCCAAGAAGATTCAGATGTCCTAAAGTAACCTCATCTAGCCTTAATTTGGACTAACATTTGCCCTCAATACAAATAAGTCATTAACAACATTTACTCTTTAAAACCCATGGATTAAGTACGACACCAGAGCATCAATAATGGACTCAACACATCAAAAAACTCTTTGTAATACTTTAGTCATTGTGGAACCCAAACTCACACATCCTCGACTTTTCCTAAGCAAACTTCACCTTCAGAATAGTGGCACTCGTAATGAGGTTAATGGGAAATCACTCATCTATGAAAAAGAAAAGTCACAAGACCGGCTCCATGTACCATATGCTTGCCCCTTATGTGAGTCACCACTAATGTAAGCTTCATTCAACAAGAGATCATTTAGGGCTTTTGTGGAGACATAGTGAAGGCTTTTGGTTCCGGGTAGGTAATGTTTCATCTAAGTAGGTTCCATTTTCCCTTAAGCACTTCTTTTGTTTCATTTTGGCACAAATTCACTTGACTCTTTGCACTTCATTCAAGGGGTTAGAGAGAGACAATGTCACTCTTTCTTATACATTTCAATTCTTTTCTCATTTCTCGATTTTTCACATCTTTCATTCTTTGCTTCTCTTGAATCCTTTTATTCATTTCCCCATTGCGTATTGTTTTTGTCTTTTTTGCTTTTCTTTCTTTTTCATTTCCCTTTGCTTTTACTTCATTTTATACCTTTTTACGACTTTGTTGCGATTCTCTCCCTCCAAACTTATACTTTTTCCATGTGCTAAGGAAAGATTGGGTGCCAAGAGAGGTATCTTTTAGAATGGGTAAAGGCTTGTGTAATGGTTTTTAAAGGAAAAAGGTTTTAGGATCAAAATGGTTGACTAGGGATTTTTATCTTTGGTAGGCTATGGATGTGTTCAAGATATCATTTGGACCAAGAGGACCCTATAATCATGTCTCAAGTCAAAATTCACTTAGTATTTTGCCTCAATAAACATTCAGTGCATGTTCTAGACCAATGGCTCGGGACTTGGACTCGCACTGAAATTTCTTACCACACACATTATAGGATCACTAGAGACATAGAGTCGGGGGCCCACAACGACCTTAGAGAAGATTTGAGCACACAATGGTCCCAAAAAACCACTTGATGATTATCAGTCAATACAAGAGTCTCAAGATCATGACTTTCACCATCCTAAACGCAACAAATATTTTTTGACCATAAGATAAAAGGAAAATGTACTAGGCCCAAGTGAAGCTTTGCTTGAGTCACCCTTAACCACTAAGTACTAATAACGAAAAGAAAAATGGACTCAAACCCTTAAGAAGGTTGTCACGCCATCCATCATTGGGAAGAGCTATTTGGTTCACACAAACTCCACCTTTAGAAAGAACTGTGATTTTAAGAAAACCAAAGGCTTATTGAAAACTTTCAAAATAAAATGTTACGAACATAATTAAGAAGCTAAGAACAAAAAACCTGCAGAAAGTAAAATGAATATATACAAGAGGGGATTTGTCTAATATACAATGGATGGGATGAATATATACAATGTTATATAACTTTATATATAAAGCCAAAGTAAAATAAAAGTGCAAGAAATATAACGAAATGTTAAAGTTATATACAAACCAAAGATTAAAAATAAGGAAAACATAAAATCTGTCAAATATACAATCATCCAATGAATCCATAAAGGTAGGGCCTACCCCCTCAAGTGAAAGCTTGCATTGTCCCCAATGCCAACTAAACTAAGTAAGCACCAAAAAGAAATAGAGACTTGGTATGTCTGTCTGCATGGGCTCCTGAGTGGTCCCCAAGTCCTTAATATGCTCGGGAACCTCAGATTGGTTCCATGTGGCCTACTGCTCTGCTGCTGGGACCTGGGCCTGGACCTGGACATGCTCCTAAGGTGAATCCTATAGCTGACTGGAGGAGGCCTCAGTTGGTTCTGCCAACTGGATGACTACATCGTCCGCTCGAGAAATCATCCTCCTCTTGGGAGGCCTCTGAGACTGATCTGGATGGGGATGAGCTGTTGGTGCTGGGTCCTGAAGTAGTAACCCAAAAGCAACTGGTCTGCCTTCAACCTATCGACATTAATCCTCAGCTCCTTCACAAACTCCTTGGAGGCCCGTGTCTTTCTCAACTTCGTGTGCTCCTTAGCAAGCTCCTTGTCACAATTCGAATTTCCCACCCTCGGAGTCATGATGGCTTCTACTAATGAGAGCTAGGAAAGCCAATCCTCAACTACTTACTTAGTCAACCAAATACTTCTTTTTTAGCAAATGTAAAGTTGTAATCATAATAACAGCAGAAACTTAATAATTAAGTGGAAGACAATAATAAAATAACTAAAATTCCGGTCTATTGCATCAACTTAAGCCATAACCACCCAAAACATGGTGTCACAGTTTCATAGACGATCTAAGAATGATAAATATAAAGTCTAAAAGTAAAGAAACAAAGCGATGAAATAGGAAGGTAAATGATAGAGGAGACGACGGGCCTGCGGATGCCAGCAGGGCTACCTCAGAGTCTTGGTGGACTAAAGGATAACTCTCGATCTACTGCTGATGATCAAATGCTGCTCCGGGATTTGAACACAGTGCGGAGTGTAGTATCAGCACAATCGACCCCACGTGATGGTAAGTGCCTGGCCTAACCCTGGCGAGGCAGTGACGAGGCTAGGACCAGAATCCAGATAAATATGTGCAGTTATATACATATACAATATAAAATAAACAAATATAAACATTTTAAATGGGAGGGGAACATGTTTCGGGGATAGCAGATAATACATAACTTCAAGAGAAATAATAAGGAAAATCAACAATTTAACGCTAACACAGATAAGGGAAATAAAAGTAGATTTCACTGTCAGTAGACATCTTGTTGTAGGCGTGCAGACCGATCCTATTTCTCATATTTTTGTCTCCCATTTCATTAAATTGTGTGGTAGGCGTACCACCCGTTCCAATTTTTGTATAACTTGTGGTAGGCGGACCACCTGCTCCCATTTTATCAAATAACTTATGGTAGGCATACCACCCACTCCCATTCAATCAATGACTTGTGGTAGGTGTACCACCCGCTCCCATTTAATCAATAACTTGTGGTAGGCGTACCACCTGCTCCTATTTCATCAATAACTTGTGGTAGGCGTACCACCCACTCCCATTTCATCAATAACTTATGGTAGGCGTACCACCCACTCCCATTTCAATCCAACCAAATATCACAATACAATCCCGGCAAGGAATTAAAAACAACATAGAAATTTCCCCGCAAGGGAACAACAATTTCAAACCGACCATCCCGGCAAGGGAGAACCAGCTATAACCAATCCTAGCTCAACTCCTACTCAGTCCAATTAATATCAATACTCAAGCATAAGTAAAGTCCATGATAATAAATTAAATATTTACTCAATATCAAGAGTCATCAATTAAAACATCTGAAGTGTCATTTAAGAATATAACAACTATCAACTTAAGACTCACGGTCATGCTCGACAACAACGTATAGATACTTGTCACCATACTTATACATCATACTCAACAAGAAGGAAATAGCAAATATGACTCAACTCCTAATCCCACAAGCCAGGATTAGACCCGACACTTACCTCAATGCCTTGAACATAAATCAAGTCTCTATTATAGCTTTACCCCTTGATTCTACCGCCAATTCGCTTGTATCTAATCAAAATTACTAAATTACATCAATAAAAGCTAAATGAAACAACCCTAATGCATAAAAATAAGTTTTTCAAAGTTCTACCAAAAAAGTGAAAAATTGCCCTGAGCCCACGTGGTCAAAATCCCAGATTCGAACAAAAACTTGATTACCCATTCCTCCACGGACTCAAATATATAATTTGTTCTGAAATCGGACCTCAAATTTAGGTCCAAATCCCCAATTATTGAAAAACCTAGGTTCTACGCAAAACACCCAATTTCCCCCTATGAAAATCTTTAATTTTAGGTTGAAATCATGTTAAAAGATGTTAATGATTGAAAGAAGTTGGTTAAAAATGACTTATAATTGATTTGGAGAAGAAAGTATTCTTGAAAAACCGCCCAAGTGTGTTTGGGTTTGCGAAAATATGAAAATGGGGTATAACATCAGCTAAGTATAAAATTGCAGGTCTCAGATGTGGGAATTGCAAAAAGGGGTTCACAACGACCTCTCAGATGTGGGAAATGCGAAAAAGGGTTCGCATTTGCGAACCCTTCAGAAATTCCCAATTTCGTATTTGCGATCCTTATGTGGCATTTGTGATACCGCATTTACGATAGATTGGTCGCATTTGCGACCTCAAGCGGAAAAGGGAATATTCACTTTTGTGATGAGAAACGTCGTATTTGCGGCTGGCCTTTGCATTTGTGAACCATTTGGCCACATTTGCAATCAGGACTGCGCAAGACCCATCTTCGCATTTGCGATACATGGCTCGCATTTGCGAAGCCTGTGGATCAGAGATACCAGATTTTTTTCAAAGTTCATCAATGCACCAGTGGCCTATCCAAAACTCACCCAAGCCCCCGGGCTCCAAACCAAATATACGCACAACCTCAAAAATATACTACAAACTTATTCGTACAATCAAATCACCAAAATAATATCATAAACATCGAATTAAACCTCAAAATCCATGAATTCTTTCAAACTTCATAAAACATCAAAATTTTCAATTTAGGTCCGAATCATGTCAAACGACGTTCATTTTTAACCAAATTTCACTGAAACATCTTAAATCATATATAAGACCTTTACCAGGTGCTGGAACCAAAATATGGGCTCAATACTATCAGGTTCTAATCAAGTTTCATTTCAAAACCTTATAAATAATTTTAGAAAACAATTTATTTCAAAAATTCATTTCTCAGGCTTGGCACCTTGGAATATTCTGGGCATACGCCCAAGTTCCATATTTTGATACGGACCCTTTGGGACAATCAAATCATGGGTCCATGTCCGGTTACCCAAAATATCAACCAAAGTAAAATTAATTGATTTTATAGTCAAAACTTATTATTTTTCACACAATTTCTCATTTAAGCTTTTCGGCTAGGCACCCGCACTGCGCATGCAAACTGAGGTGACTCTAAATGCGGTTTTCAAGGCCTCAGAGTCATAGAATTTAATTAAAAATAAGTGATGACCATTTGGTCATCACACTCCTTGAGATCCTTGCTATGTGAATCAACAACACTGAACACCTTCTGGTTTTTGAGGATTTTCTTTTGGTTGGCTAGAATCTCTTTGAAAACATCCTCTATGGACGGAGGAACCTGTGAAGGTGGAGGATTCGACTGAGCCTCTACAGTGGTAGTGAGGATAGACAACTTGGATGACGTTGTCTGCATCCAGTCATTGACACTGAGAAGAGTCCGGCTCAATCGGTGGGCAGTCATTGGGTAAGCTAGGGAAATTATAATCTCCGGATCTGCTGAGGTGGATGGGCCAGGAGGGATGTCTGTAGAAGTGGAGACAGGCTGAGTAGGAGCCACTATGACAACTGGTTCTTCAGAGTGTCCAGTTGAAGTAGTAGTTGGTCGCTTAAAGGTCATGCTCTTTGGGTTTTAATCCCCCTGCATGTTGTACCAAGAGAATGGGGCCTTCGTTTTGACCCTTATGTCGAATGGCCTCCTTTCAACTTTGAGTTCCCTGAAGAACATAGTCAAAAAGCTGGGGAAAGGGTAATTTCTTACATTATCACTGCCCACAATTGTGATTATCCTAGACATTACATTTCCCACATTGATTGGATACCTCGCTATGATCGAAGCCACCAACATTGCCCGGTGAAGAGGGAGGGATTTTCATGAGTAATCGGGTCCATGTTATTGCACACAAAAGTTCTCTACCCCTTTGCCTTGAACTTCAAACCACGTCTCAGAATTTTGACGCCCGCATTAAACCAATCGGGGTGGTACCTAGAATTGCCAGATACTATGCCAATCAGGGACGGACCTCCTCACCCAATTCCATCTTTTTCATATAAAGTGTCTCATCCTCCTCATCAAAGCCTAGATAATCACTTATTGTCTTCCCGTCAAACAATACTTTTAGGTTTCACACCTTGGTCACCATGGTGCCCTTTTTGATGTGGGAAACGTTGGTGTAGAATTCCTTGACCAAATACTCATTTGTATCTACAAATTCACCAAAAAGTGTTCCCGCCAACTCACTCCCTAAACTGCCTCCTCACATTGGGGTTGTGATGTAGCAAATCTCTATCAACAAAATGCCTTTCCGGGATTAACTTCCTCACCGGCCACCGTTCCCTTAATTTGTGATAAGCTAGCGAACTGACAAATCGGTTCTACCATACCTCCATTTTTCTAGTTCTAGCAACCCCGCCAACCTGAGGTTCACCCCCTTCTCCTACTTCTCCTTCTTCTCCTACTTCCTCTTCATATCCTAATGCACCCTCTACAGATAGTAAAGTTGTATGAGAGGTGGATTGTTACCCACTACCTTCAGTTAAGCCTTCAGACGACCCAAAAGAAACATTCACTGACGCTTATGCAGCGGGGGATGCTAAAGGTGTGTCTCTTATCATATTCTTCTTCGACTAGTCAGTAATGTACTCTGGCACAAGTCTGAAGAGATCTCCCGAGAGGGCTTGCATTTAATCCCCGACATGTCAATGGCTCTATCAGCAACTTTTATCAAGTTTCTTATTTTTTTAATATTTTGCGGAGCTTGAGGAGTTAGTCTTATCATTTTTTTGTTTCCCTCTCCGGAAGGATTCTCCTCTGCTTGGTTGTTTAGAGCCTTTAACTTGTTGTTTCACCGTTATCTGCAAACGCAATCCAATAAGGTTGTCAGTATAAGTAGAAGCACTAAAGAGAAGAGTTGCAGAAAGAATTGCAGACAATTGCAGAAGTTATGCAATGCGGACCGCACAAAATAGCAATGCGCTCCGCACAGGGGTGGGGTTCAAACTACCCACTCTCGTTATCCAGAAAGTACACAATGCACAAAATATAGTGCGGCCACACAGGGACAAATGCGGACCACACCAAATGTAGAGCGGCCGCAGTCCCAAAAAATCAGCTTTCAGGACTTTCAGCAATTTGGTCCGCAAAGAATGTTATTTTGGACCGCACATAAGCACCACAGACAACACAGATTCGACCACGATTCGTACTGAGTGCCTAACACCTAAGTGTTTGCCCACTGCTTTTAACTAATTAAGTCCACATTACCCAAGAAAATAACTAACCTACTCATACCAAAATTAAAGAAATATGGGGAAAACAGGATAAGAAGCAAGAAATCAAAAAGTAAAAGAAAATTAACGAAATTAAACAATTAAAAAGAATATGATGGTACAAGATGTAAAAAGCAATGAAGATGATAAAGTCCAAGCAATTAATTGCAAGTAAAAGAAATGATGAACAGTGTTTTTAGAGGTTCTGAAAGTCAAGGGTTCGAAAAGTGTAATAGGAGGGCCTTAGGTCCTATTTATAGAAAAGTACCTGGTGCCCATCTTACCAACCCAATGCGGACCGCACAAAATCGACCGTGGTCCATACCACTCAGCATATTTCAGAGCTTGAGAAGGCAACCACTACAGTCCGCACAAAATGGAATGCAGCCGGAGTGGTCCACAGTGGACCACACAAAATGGACTACGACCACAGTGGCAAACTTCAGAGAGTTGTTAATTTCACCGCATTGGAAACTTCAGAGACCTGAATATTTTGTCCACTATGTCCTGCACGACATCAACACAATCCTGTTTCATCTCACAACCAGTTAGTCCAAAAGTAAATTCTATACTACAATGAAAATCAAATAAACAAGAAGAAAAATACATGGGTTGCTTCCCAAAAAGCGCCTAATTTAACATCGCAGCATGACATTGGTTACCATCAAATCATTTAGGTGAAGAAGTGCCACCACGTGGCTGTCATCAATTTTTCCCAAGTAATGCTTGACCCTATATTCACACTAAAAACTTCCCCACTTTTGTTCTTTAAATCAAGAGCACCAAATGGGATCACACACACTACTTCAAACGGTCTGCTCCATTTTGACTTGAGATTTCCCGGGAACAACCGTAGCTAAGAGTTGAATAGAGCAGCAAATCCCCTACCCGAACTCCTTGCCCCGAGTATGCTTGTCGTGGAGGTATGTAATTTTATCCTTATATAGGGATGAACTAGAGTAGGCATGGACTTTGAATTCGTCAAGTTCATTGAGTTGCTCCACCCGAAGATTAGCAGCTACATCCCAATCAAGGTTCAATTTCCTCAAGGCCCACATGGCCTTGTGCTCTAACTCAACCAGTAAATAGCAAGCTTTCCCAAACACCAACCGATATGGAGACATACCAATCGGAGTTTTGTAAGCAATCTTATATGCCCATAGACCATCACTAAACTTCTTAGACCAATCGGTCCTATTTGAATTGACCGTTTTAGATAGAATATTCTTGATTTCCCTGTTTGAGACTTCAACTTGGCCACTCGCCTAAGGATGATAAGGAGTAGACACTTTGTAGTTGACACATACTTTGGAAGCAAGGTGTCAAAAGCTCTATTGCAAAAATGCGACCCACATCACTTATGATTGCACGAGGAGTGCCAAGCCTTGTAAAAATTCTCTTTTTGAGAAACACAACCACCCTCCTAGCTTCACTTTTGGCAAAGCCACGACCTCAACCCATTTTGAAATATAGTCAACTGCCACTAGAATGTAGGTGTTCCCACATGAGCTAACGAACGGGCCCATAAAGTAAATGCCACATACATCAAAGATATCAACCTCAATAATGGTATTAAGAGGCATCTCATCTTTCTTCGAAATTCTACCCCGTACTTTGACAATCGTCACACCTCTTTACAAGATCACTTGAATCTTTGTACAAAGTTGGCCAATAAAATCTACAACTAAGAACTTTGGAAGCATTCCTGTACCCACCATGATGGCCACCATAGGTAGAGGAATGGAAAGCCTCCAAGATACTCAATTGCTCTTCCTTCGGGACACACCTTTAGATCACACCATCCATGAAAATCTTAAACAAATATGTCTCATCCCAATAGAAATCCAAACTATCTCGTTTGAGCTTCTTATATTGGTTAAAAGAGAGCTCACACGGTACAATGCTAGTCACAAGGTGATTAGCAACATCCACAAACTATGACATATCATTCATTGACACAGAAAGTAGCTGCTCATCGGGAAATGCATCATTAGTTTCTACGCCATCACACTGGCTTTCCTTCCTCCTCCAAGCGGGATAAGTGGTCGCCACTTGGTTTTCACTACCCTTTTAGTCCACAATTTCTAAATCAAACTCTCGAAGTAACAAGACCCATCTTATCAACCTCGCTTTGGAGTCTTTCTTTGTCATCAAGTACCTAAGGCTACACGATCGGTGTACACAATGATCTTGGTCCCCATAAGATACCGTTGAAACTTTTCCATTGAAAACACTATGGCCAACAACTCTTTCTCAGTTACCATGTAGTTCCTTTGAGCTTTATTCATGGTCTTGCTTGCATAGTATACCAAATGAAATAGTTTGTTTACTTTTTGATAAAAAACTGCCCCAACTGCGAAGTCACTCGCGTCGCACATGAGCTCGAAAGGAAAACTCCAATTTGGTGAGGTAATGATTGGGGCTGTGGTCAAATTAAGCTTGAGAATTTCAAATTCTTGCATTACATCCCCCATCGAACACAAACTTGATATCCTTTTCTAGTAGCTTGCACAAAGTGTTTCCCACCTTCAAAAAATCTTTTATAAACCTCCAATAAAACCCGCGTGCCCAAGAAAACTCCTCACCCCATTGACAGAAGTAGGGGGGGGGGGAGGAAGCCTTAAAATCACCTCTATTTTGGCCTTGTCAACTTTGATGCCATGCTTTGAAATTTTCTGTCCCAACCTTATGCCCTCTTCAACCATGAAGTGACATTTTTCCCAATTGAGTACAAGATTTGTGTCTTCACAATGACCAACACTCTATCCATATTTCTCAAACATTCATCAAATGAATCACCCACCACACTAAATCGTCCATGAACACCTTCAAGATAACTTCCACCATATCAGTGAAAATGGCCTTCATACATCGTTAGAATATCACCGAGGAATTACACAACCCGAAAGGCATCCGTGAAAAAACAAAGGTTCCATATGGACAAATAAATGTGGTATTCTCTTGATCCTCTAGAGTGATTAAGATTTGGTTGTACCCAGAATATCTATCCAATAAATAATAGAAGGCACGCCCAGCAAGACGATCAAGCATATGGTAAAGGAACGACAATGAGAAGTGATCCTTGCGGGTTACCTTATTCAGCTTATGGTAGTCCATGCATACCCTCCATCCGGTAACTGTCCGGGTAGTAATTGATTCATTGTTATCAATGGTCACCACAGTCATACCACCCTTCTTCAACACACACTGCACCTGAGAAGTCCACGAGCTATCAAAAATAGGGTACCCAACGACGGCATTTAACCACTTTATCACCTCCTTCTCCATAACTTCTTGTACTTCCTCATTCAACCTCATTTGATGTTTCGGGGAGGGTTTTGCATCATCTTCCAGAATAATCTTGTGTATACATAATATAGGGCTTATTCCCCAAATATCAGCTAAAGTCCATCCAATTGTCTTCTTCCACTTTTTGAGCATTGCCAAAGTGGCATCTACCTGCATGTTAGTAAGACAAGAGGAAAGAATAACTAGTAAAATTAAACAAGGGCAAAAGAATTCATACTTGAGGTGTGGAGGCAATGGCGTCAACTCCAACACCAGAGGTTCCTCAATTAAAGGTTTTGTTGGAGGAGTTATTCTATTTTCAAGGTGTGAGGAGAGTTTCCTAGGCTCATAAGAATAAGAGCCCATTCATTGTAAAGAATCCACACACTCCACTAGGCCCTCATCATCATTGACATCAAGATTTAACAACACGGACTCTAGAGGATCTTCCATATTGATCATTGCACTATTATCATCAATTATCACAGCTATGACTAGATCCACAAATGAGCACACATTGGTACAATTGGGTTGCTTCATTGACTTGCACATATGAAAGACTACTTTTTCATCACCCACCCGAAAAGTGAGTTCCCATGCTTCCACATCAACTAGACCCTTCCCTGTAGCAAGAGAAGGCCTCCCTAATATGATCGGGACTTCATAGTCTGCCTTACAATCCAAGATCACAAAATTAGCTGGCAAGATAAATTTGTCCACCCGGATAAGCACATAATCAACAATACCTAATGTTCACTTCATTGATCTATCCGCCTTTTGCAATCTCATAGAAGTTGGCCTTGGTGGCCCAATACCCAAAGTCTTCCAATAGAGCAAGGGATAGTGAAATCACCAGAATCCTACAGGTTTGGAGCCATTGAATGTACTATAGCACTAACTTTGTGGGTCATATAGATAGTTTCACAGTCCATAGATCTTTTCTTTGTCACCAAATCTTTCATGAATTTGGTGTAGCCAGGCATTTACTCCAAAGCCTCCACCTATGGCACATTAATGGACAAGCTCTTCATCGTGTCAATGGGCTTTTTGAACTGATTCTCATTTTTCTGCTTGGCTAGCCTTTGAGGATAAGGTGGAGGTGGTCTAATAAATGGTACCTTTATTTTGGCACAAATGGCTCCGACATGTCTATTACGTGTTCCCTAGATAGGTTCACGTCATTTTGCGTTTCCACCTCGGCATCTTGAATATCAATCCTCACTTCTTCGCTCAAATTTTCATCAACCACATTCTCAACCATCAAAGGAACTTTATCTTTATGCAACTCAACTTTATCAACCAAACTTGCTTTTGTTTGGAAGCATTCACACCACCGCCTTGTCCACTCCTAGTGGTTACCATCATAACATGATTGGTCTCACCCTTCAGGTTCACTACCGTATCACTTGGTAGAGCACCCTTAGGGCTTGTATTCAAGAACTGAGAGATTTGGCCTAGTTGCACCTCCAAATTTCTAATGGAAGTATTATGAAAAGACAATTGAGCATCCGAACCTGCATTCTTCTTCATCATTTGTCCGAACATCATTTCAATTGTACCTATATCATTGCTAGAAGAACTAGGATCCTAGGATGGAAATGGTGGTGGATTGCTCGATTGTTGGTACACTAGAGGCCTTTGAAAACCTTGCCCCTGATTTCCCTGGTTGTTGTTCCATCCACCTTGGTTATTGTTGTTGCCCCAATTATTGTTTCCTTGTTGGTGATTGTTCCAATTGTTGTTGCCTTGTTGTTGATTGCCCCGGTTACTTTGGGATCTCCATTGTTGTTGTTGGTTGAAAGAATTACCACTTTGGCCTTGATAATTATTCACATAGTGTACCTCTTCATTTTACCCATCATAGCCATCATCTTGAAATCCACTACCATCATTGTAAAATTGATCCGAATTCCCTTGGTTCTTTTGGCCTTTTTGTCTTCTTTGGTTCACTAGCATGTTAACACCCTACATGGCATTCACTTGGCGAGGATTTTGGACTTGGTGCAACTGGCATTCACTTGGCGAGGATTTTGGACTTGTTGCAACTGTACCTTTGCTAGTTGGTTCATGGTTGTTTTCAACTCCGCTATCGCCTACCCATGATCATGTAATTCCTTGTGCAAAAGAGTGACTATGGGGTCACCCTGGGGCACATTGGCTCTACTTTGCCAAGCGAAGGACATGCCAGGCATCTCGTCAAGAATGGCACAAGCTTTATCATATGTCAATTTCATGAAATTACCCCCAGCAAGTTCATTTACTATGCATTGATTTGTTGTATTGATTCCTCGATGGAAATTTTGTTGTAACACATTCTCCGTCATATCATAGTTGGGGCATTCCTTCATCATGGTTCTATATCTCTCCCAAATGTCATGCAATGGTTCAGTGGGCTCCTTCTTGAAAGCCAAGATCTCATCATGCAATGCTGCTATATGTCCCCGTGAAAAGAACTTTGCAATGAACGTTTCCGCCAACTCATCCCAAGTAGTGATGGAATGGTTTGGAAGTCGTTTGAGCCAATATAAAGCCTTCCATCTAAGTGAAACTAGGAAAAGTATCATCCGGAGTGCATCCTCATACATATTGGTTTGCGTGCTCCCCTAACAGGTATCCCCGAACCCCTTGAGATGTTTGTAAGAATTTCGATTGGCAGCGCCCATGAAGTACCCACGCTGCTCCAACAATGTCAGCATTACATTAGTAATTTGGAAATATCCCGCCCGGATTCAAGGTGAGACAATATCACTTCCATAGCCTTGGTTTGGGAGAACTCGCAGAATCGCTCTTGGATGTGGCGGAGGTGGGACTAGAATATTTTCATTAATATTGGCCTAGCGGTATGCACCTCATCCTCTGCATTATCATCAACCTCCTCCCCCCAATCACGTTTCCAAGCGGTTCATTAGCATTTAATGCCATTTTGTACCTGAAGTATTGAGAGAGACAAATTACTAACAAATAAGGAAAGAAGAACAAAACACAAAACTATTTAGATAGATAGCCAAAACCGTTAGCTCCCTAGCAACGACACCAAAATGTTATCGAGGTCTACCCTGCACTACTATTGAGTAGTGAGAGAGGATCAAAACAGCTTTTACTCGATTAAGGTCGGGATCGATTTCCACAGAAAGCTAGAAGTTGGAGTCGAGTATCTTAGAGCTGTGAAATTGTTCTTATGATCTTGATTCTGTCTAAATTTGAGACTTCCGCTTATGATCTTAATTCTGTTGCGTTTTTATTTTAATGCTATTAATTACCAAAAAGGAACAAGTGTTTAATGAAAAGTTGTTAAGTTTGGCTTGCCTAGCTCCTATTAGTAGGCGGTATCACGACCCCCGAGGGAGGAAAATCCGGGCCGTGAAAATGTCCTTACCAAAAAATTGGCGAGCGCGAAGTGGTAGATTTCTCGTAGGAAAATATAATTTGCAGGTTTTGCAAACCAAAAGAGATAGCCTACGACAACTGATCGAGGTCTACCCTACACTACTATTGAGTAGCGAGAGAGGATGGAAGCAACTTTTACCTGATTAAGGTCAGAATCAATTTCCACAGAGAGCTAGAAGTTGGAGTCGAGTATCTAACTAATTTTGAGTTGTGTAATTGTTCTTAATTACATTTTTAAACATTTTTGTGTTTTTGTTTTACTTCTAATTTTATCAATTACGATGCTAATTTAAACTACAATAAGCTAAGATTAAGATATTACGGGTTGTACAAATGGTTAAAAACCACTATGGTAGTGACTTTCGCCTAGGTGGTCATTTAACGGATACTTGATTTTAAAATACGATTGACATAATTGGGGAGTATGATATAACCGTTGCACAATTTTACTCACTCTATACCTCTCTGTGGTTCGAGTGATTTTGCCCGAATTCATTTTCTCAAGATCAATTGCGTATGCAAATTTGCACAAGCAAACATGGTTCACGTTGGGTATTACTATCTCTAGGTTCAACCCTTTAATTGGGGCTATCAATCGCTTGAGTACGCTCCAATTCCTTGTTGGACTAATTTCAGAGACTTAGGTTCTCTTTCTTAGGAGAGCAAAAATCAACCAAACACAAACTAGTGTTTGCAACCACTAATTCGGCAATTAAACATGAAATTAGTCCAAATATCAAACACACATAGTCAATCTAGCTCTAAAACACAAGACCCATTAATTTCCCACGCAAGGGTTGAGCCATAACCCTAACTTATCGGTCTAGCTACTCATAATTGAAGAAGGAAAAAAAATAGATGAAGAACAACTGATATTAATTAATTGCTAAGATAAACTAGAAGATTCAATGTTGAAATGAAGATAAAAATGCCCAAAACAGCTAATTTATTTGAACCAACGAGCGCAGCTTACAGCTAAAACTATCTGCTTGACCTGAGAATGGAAAAGATGCTATTTGTACTAAGCTGATAAATCTAAACAAGAGTACCCCTACGGGGTTAGTACGGATTGCACAAAATCATGTGCAGCTGCACTAGGGCTTTGAACTTGACAAAATTGTTCTCTGAACTTGGGCAATGCGAACCGCATAGAATGGACTGTGGCTGCGATGGCTTTTAGTACGGTCCACATGAAATAGAGCGCGGACCGCATTGGCTTTAACCTCCGAAAATGGCAATTCGCTGATCCTTGATTGTGTGGACCGCACTAAATTGAGTGCGGCTGTAATAACTTCAATGCGAACCACATTAAATCCCATGCGTCCATA
This sequence comes from Nicotiana noctiflora, assembly GCA_032618575.1. Classification (NCBI taxonomy): domain Eukaryota; kingdom Viridiplantae; phylum Streptophyta; class Magnoliopsida; order Solanales; family Solanaceae; genus Nicotiana; species Nicotiana noctiflora. Next base: position 199,891 of record JASVEL010001187.1, read on the forward strand.
TTGCCTGATTTTCCTGATCTGCATACTCTCTGAACCTCACTTGTACGGATCGCACAGAATGGTGTGCAACCGCACTATCCTTTTTTTGCCTGAGCTTTGTCTTGCCTTGATACTTTTGCAAGTTTTACTCATTTTGAGTTGATCTTTGACATATTGTCACCTTGTTGATCAAACCTGAAATCAAGCACAACTTATGAGCCTTTTGGGACTATTTTCTACAAATTTCCAATCGAAACATAAGCAATAAAGAGTACAAAATGTATCAAAATCACTAGTTATCAACAACGAGCCATAGTTTGTAAGCACAAAGGTCCAAAATTCCTCGGAGACATGAAAATCAAAAGAATCACATCATTACCATATCACTCAAGCGCAAATGGCCAAGCAGAGTCGACAAACAAAGTGATTATGTAGAATCTCAAAATGGGGTTGGATGCAGCCAAAGGCAAATAGCATGAAGAGCTACCGGGAGTACTGTGGGCATATCGAACAATGGCCAAATCAAGCACGGGGGAGACACCTTTCTCTCTCGTATATAGAGTAGAAGCATTAATCCCGGTGGAAGTAGGAGAACTTACAATGAGATATTTGTTTGGGCGAATGAAGAAGAGAATAACAAAGCATTAATGGTCAGATTGGAGCTGCTCGACAAACGAAAGGACTTGGCACATATAAGGATGGCAGGCCAAAAAAAAAGAGAATGGAAACATATTACAACCAAAGTATCAGTCTCCATAATCAAAGCGAGAGACTTGGGTTTAAGAAAAGTGACTCAAAACACCCTAGAGCCAACGTATGAAAGCTAGGTCCAACGCGGGAATCCCCTTACCGGGTTTCAGCTATCATCGAAAGGGATCATGCGAATTTAAAATTCAAGATGGAATAAAATTGTTGAGAAAATGGGATGTGGTACACCTCAAAAGATACTATTGTTGGTAAACACTACATACACTGAATGTATGTGTTGCACTCTTTTTCCTTTCGTCCAGTTTTTTCCTAACTGGGTTTTTTTGTAAGGTATTTAACGGAGCATCAATGGAAAATATACTACAAAAGAAGTACTGTCAGAAGAAATAAGAGCTTTAAACGATAATTCCTAGAAATAATAAGACACTACATGATAGTTAGATAATCTTTTGCTCGGTAGCGAAGTTCCTACCGCGAAACAAAGCTTGCTATCGAGCCAAGGGGTAGCTGACCATTCACGAGTGCAAGTCACTAGGGGTGGTTAGTTAATCTTTGTCTCAATAGCAATGTTTCTAATGGGAAATGAAGCTTGATATCAGGCCATATATTATCCAACCACTCATTAGTGGGATCTTCAAAGAAGCAAGACTTCTAGTGTTCTGATTACGCATAACTATGCTTTATAAAAGAAAAAGTGGTCGTTGCAAATATAATCTAGTTTACAAGGCTGGAGTGAAATCCTCAAGAAACTAAACTATCTATTACAACTCTTAATGGTGCTAGTACAAGCTCAAAAAAATTTCGGATGCAAGATTTTTAGTAATAAGTATTGGGATTTGTTTAACTAAGTAAATAGATCTTAAAACTAACAATATTCCAATTTAAAGATAATTCAATGGCAAAAAGATCTAGGTTATTGATTTCCCCAATTGCTAGATTATTTCTTAACTATTTTGTTATAATTGCACTGTAATACTCTATGAGGATTATGAGCTATGAATTACCGCAATTATCTCTCGGTAAACTACGATAATTTACTAGAGCATTCTCTTGAACTACTCTAATTGATAATTTAAGCAGCTCTGAATTATCCCACCAAAGTTTCGTTATTTATAACCCCCACTTTTAAATTCTAGTGAATCTCTTCATTTTTCCAAAAGTGGTGTCGTTCAACAACAATCTAACCTAGTATACTTTCTCAAGAAACACAAGGCGATTAGACACGATTAATCAAGGGCTCATTCAATTAATCACCATACGAAATATAGCTGGACAATCATATAATAAACCCGACTTGGTTATAACAAACCTGAGTCAAAACTTCATCTACCAATTGTTTTCATCAACCGTAGACTAAATAATTATCTAAGCATAATTTTTTTTCATAATCACAACATCAAAATTCATAATCAATGATCAACATAAAAGGAAGAAAGATAGAACTCGATGCCGAATTTTCCTCCTTGACTCTTGCCTCTTGCCTCTTCTTGCCTTCAACAAAACTCTAAATACCTTGATACCCTCTCTTTGAGAGACTTGGTCTTCTTATATGATAAGGAGAGTTTCTCTCGAACTTTAGAAATTCCCCCTGGAAATAAGGTTCAATGAACTGACGAGCGCGGCCGCGCTTGGTGCATATAGCGTTCTATTCTGCCTGGACTAGAGCGGCTGGAGCGTCCCCACGCTTAGCCCATTCTCGTAAGGTTCAGCAATTTCCCATCTCTTCTCTTTCTTCTTTCATGCGCATTCACCTTCGAATGGCTTTCCTTGCTCCAAATTAGCTCCAAAAGTTGTTCTATGTCCTCGTAATAAACACTTGCTCTTGCAAAGCACAAAAACCTCAATTAGAGCATTTTGTTATCATTTAGCACTTAAAACATCAGTAAAGTATGGTTAACTTCGAGCATGAATAGCATCTACATCGCATTATATCGGCTACTATCAACACCCCACACTTAAACTGTTGATATTCCTCTAGCAACAAAACCACACTCCATAGGCTTAATCTTCACTAGGTCACTTCCCTACTCCTCATACCAAGAATCATTCACATAGATAGACTACTTTAGCATAACATCCTAACCTCAAGAGTAGACTCTCTCTCTCTAGCCATGTAATGTCCCTAACCAGCTTTCATACTCTCTATCAGAGGTCCAGACTTACCTTCCCTTCACGAATCACGTGCCTACTCACCACAAAAGAGACTTGTGTCATGGTCATTATAATTCACACACTGAGTGATTTAAATATGTAAGATTCCACTATCCATCGGAAAGAAATTCTTATGCCACAAAAAATTCACCATACACTCGACCGTAGTGTAACACTCAACTAATTGAGCCCATTTGGCTAGAATCAAGTAGGACGTTATTTGGTTGTAATGTGGCTGTGGGACAGGTAGGATGCACATGGGTATAATGACTACACCTCTCTAAGTACTCCAATACATCTTTTACTTTTAATCTCATACCTTTGTCAAATATTCATTCCACCTTTACATCATTGAGTTAAACCTCATATTTCTTTAAGCACATTTACATCAAGATCTAGGAAAGAATTTTTTTTTCTTTAATTCAAGTGGCTCTTATATTTTTTCAACACGGTGCACCTTTATCCTTTTATCATTAGCTACACTCAAAGCTCAACCAACTATCCCATATTTTAACTTTTCCATATTCATTAAAATTCAAGTGCTTCTAAGAGGGGATGTGGTTCAAAAAGATAAACAATTCAGAACTTGGGTAAGGCTTGTAATGTGGATGCCAAAGAAACATGATTACAGGCTCAAATGGGTTAACTAGGATATACACAATCAGGTAGGTGAAAACATATATAGATAGGTTCAACAAGGAAACGTCTATATCAGTTTCCAGACAAACTAAGACTACCATTTTGCTTCGTACACACAGGGCAAGTTCTAGGCATTGAGTGTTAGCACAAAATACACAAGGCCTTACTCACACATGGCACATGACTCAATTCAGTTGGTGCTTAAGCCAAGTCAAGAACACATATTTTAAGGTTATATTACTAGAGTCAACTAATGAGCATAAGTGTCTCATTAAAGCAATATCTATTCTTCCTCGCCCAAAACTTCCTAAACTAATAAAAAGAAAAACTGGCTACACCCGGTTCAAATGGAAACTCTTGGAAAAGAACCATGGTTTAAAGGAAAACCAAGAGGGAGTTGATACACTATCTAACAAAAGAAAATATTTTCTTTTGTTCGACATAAGTCCCTCAAGAGACCCGTCGAGAGGTATCCATCTTCGGGCCAAGTCAAAGTTAATTAATGGCAACCAAAAATACCAAACAAATATATACATTGTACAACAACAAAAATCATCCCCCACCCCACACTTAAAGATTTGGAATGTGCCCATGTCAAAGAAAGTAAAGCAGAGTAAAGTAAGAGGACTTCCCTAATGTTTTGTCCTGATCGGAGATTGTGCCGGGGTCAAGGTGACATGCCTGACCCAAAGCACGCAGCCAACCCATGATTTTATTTTTCGATTTAGTATTCTGGGTGGCCAAATCATCAACTCGCGTACCCAGGTCTGCGATAGTGGTATGCATCCCTACCATTTCCTGCTCTAAGGCTGTTAACCGGGTAACTTGACCACACCCATATGGTCCTGCAGCTTCTGCAACCTACTCATAAGTGGGAGACTCGGCTCTTACTTCCACCTACTCATCCTCTCCTTCTTCAGATATATCTGATTCATCACTATCATCACCACCAGGTGCCACAGCCTCCTTCCCAGTAGTCACCTTATCTGCTCGAAAATTTGCCTCTCTCGGCACATTTCAATCCACACTCACACTTTTCGACACCTGAGTTGCCCGACATTTCCTAGTGACTAGGTAAGGGAAGAAGAAACCATACATCTTTACCGAACAACGTGTAAACATCTCCTCATGAATAATCTTGGCTACATCAAAATTGTGACCATTCATAAAATACCAAATTAATGCAGCCCGAGGAGCATTCACTTCCGTGGTTTTAGAGGACGGGAGTAGGCGGTTGTTGATGATTTACAACTAGCACTTCCCTTGAAAAGTGAGTGCCGCTAAATGGAACTTATGCCCATATTTCATTGACACAATTTTCTTGCTAGGTATACATATGGTTTCAAAGAATATCTGCCACTAGGTGTATCTTCTACCACAGGCTTCATACGTGTCATCCATCTCCTCCACAGGTGCGATCAGCCAGTATATTTTTCAAATAGCCTCAGTAGAGGCATCCACAGCGTTCTTGCACACCGTGACTACAATATTCACATGTTCTTTAATATAACTCGCGTACAACTATCAAATTCCCATCATCCGGTTCTTCAAAGAAAATTTCTAGTCCACGCCTGACCAACTCATTATACAAGTTAGGGCAACCATATTGGAGTGATCCTATATCTATGCCCCTCTCCGTCATTGGTTTCTTGGATGCTTTATAAGCAAAATAGTTCTGATCTACGGCGGAGACGAATCCATTACTATTATAAGGATCAGCCCAAGCTGGACTGCGTGCCCTGGAGGATCTATCTTGGCTGCTGAATGAAGAATTAGTGGTTCGGCGTTTCATGGAAGGTGTCATAGTAATTGGAAGAAGAATATCATTAGCAAAGCACAAAAGATGTGACTCAACTGTGGTTACTCAGACTTCACCCGCACAATTGGTCACAATTACCATTGACACTCACTGTGGTATTTTATCAAACACTTTGTGGGCATTATTCAGCGGAACCCCCAATTAACCATGACATAAACCAATGATTATCACAAGTGCCCCAATATTACCTACCTAAGTTAAGATATACATCTACATAAACACCACAATCCACAAGCAAATATGTATACACTACAACTTACTTCGAAGAGAAAAGAAGAAAAAGTACTACATAATCAAGAATTCAAAAGAAAACCCAACACAAATTGGCAAAAAGAAACCCTACCTGATGTGGGAGGACATTGTGAGAAGTGAAGCAGAGTGGTAGGGATGGGATTGACTTTGAACCATAGGGGAGTTAGGGCTGGGATTATTTGGGAATGGGAAAGGGGTGTGTATGAGTGGAGAGGGACGAGCCTTAGTCGTGGGGGGATAAGAGGGGTTTGTGGTGTGATAGCAGAAGGGGGTTAGGCTTGGAATAAACAAATTAATACAATTAAATAAGAAAATAAGAAAATAAAAAATGTTACCTTATACAAAGTGGCAGGTGGAACGGTACTACTGTGGTCCAAGTGCAGCCATGCTAGCTGAGGCAGAATACTTGGCCATATGCGCGGTCTTAGCATGGTTTGATTGTGGCCGCGCTTCTGGGATAAAATATGAGCTAGAATAATTGGCCATATGCATGGTCTTAGCACGTCCGCACTCCCGGGCCTCGAGATTTTTTAATCTTTTACCTATTCCTTCAGCGTCTGTTAGACTTATCACTCACCCAAGCTCACATGCACTGGTTAGTACTTACTAAAACAAAAAATATCAAATAACTACACTAAAGTCACAACGCACTTGGTTTCCTCCCAACCAATGCCTTAGTTAATGTTGTGGCACAACAAATACATCAAGCCAATGGGTTGCCCTCCATGCAACACCTCATTTAATGTCGCGGCACGATGCAGGCTCATGTCATTGCTCCTCATTTGTGTACTCAGGATCCTCTAATGTTATCACCATGTTTTCCCCTTGTTCTTCAGTCATTCCAAGGTAATGTTTCAACCTCTTCCCATTCATAGTGAATATGTTCGTCCTCTCTTCAGATTCGATCTTCACGAATCTACTTGAGAGAATTTGCACCACTCTGAATGGTCCTGACCACCGAGACTTCAACTTACTCAAGAACAAACTCAATCATGAGTTATATAGCAACACTAATTCTCCGGGTTCGAAGTTCTGATTGAAGATGTGCTTGTCATGCATCAGTTTCATCCTGTCTTTATATAGTCTAGCACTCTCGAATGCATGGAACCGAAATTTCTCAAGCTCATGCAACCCATTAACTCTATTAGTGCCCGATGTCTCCCTGTTTAAGTTTAGATACTATAATTCCTATAATGCATTGTATTCGAGCTTAATCAAAAGTTGGCATGTCTTTTAAAATACCAACTTGTATGGTGACATACCAATTGGAGTTTTGAAGGTTGTACAATATGCCCACAATGCATCATCTAGCTTCTTTCCCCAATCAGTTGTTGTTGCATTCACTATTTTTGAGAGGACATTTTTTATTTCCCTATTGGACACTTCCACCTTCCCGACTGTTTGTGGATGGTATGGTAAGGCTACCTTGGCAAACTCCGCACTTCTCCAACAAGCGTGCAAACATTCTATTGCGAAAATGAGAGCCACCATCACTAATTATCGCTGTAGGGGTGCCAAAATGTGTGAAGATGTTTTTCTTTATGAAACTGGTCACCCCTTTTGCATCATTGGTTTGGAGAGCAATTGCTTTGACCTACTTGGAGACATAGTCAACGGCAACCAGTATATGCATGTTATCATATGAGCTGAAGAAAGTCCCCATGAAGTTAATGCCCTACATGTCAAACACTTCCACCTCTTAAATTGTGGTCATTGGAATCTTATGACAATAAGATATATTGCAAGCCTTTTGACATTCATCATAGTGTTGACCCAAACATGGGCATCCTAAAAAATGTAGGCAAATACAGGCCTGATTCCAGCACCTTTGCTGCTGTCCGAATTCCTTCAAAGTGTCCACTATATGGCAAAACATGGGAAGCCTGCAAAATAGAGGATTGATCTTTTGCGTAGATACACTACTGGATCATGTTATCAATACATAAATAGAGGTTTATCCCAATAATACTCCCGACAATCACGAAATTTCTTTTTCTTTTGAATTGAGGAGAGATAACGAGGTACAATACCAGATGCGAAGTAATTAGCAACATCAGCATACCTTGGTGCCTCCTCCATTGTCACAACAAGTAATTTCTCATCCGGGAATGTCTCAAGGATATATTCAACCACCGTTCTTTTTTCTGCCCCTTCCAACCTAGAAAGATGGTCCGCTACTTGGTTGTCTATCCTCTTTTGGTCACGAATCTCCAGGTCAAATTCTTGTAGCAGTAGAACCAGCAAATCAAGTGGAACTTTGAATCCTTCTCTGCTATAAAGTACCTAATGGTTGCATGGTCAGTACAAATAATAACTTTTGAACCAATTAGGTATGACCTAAATTTGTCAAAGGCAAACACTACAGTGAGCATTTCCTTTCTTGTGGAAGTATAGTTTTGCTGTACACCACAAAGTGTCTGGCTTGTATAGTAAATTGGGTATATAATATTCTTATTACGGTGCCCCAAAATTGCTCCTATAATGTAATCACCGGTGTCCCACATCAGCTCGAATGGTTGCTCCCAGTTAGGTGCAATAATGATGGGTGCAGTAACCAATATCTTTTTCAGCTCCTCAAATGCTAAGCTGCAATCATAATTAAACATAAAGTGCTGGTCTTTTTTCAGTTAACTTACATAAGGGGTTAGCAATTTCTTAAAAATCCTTGATAAACCACCTATAGAATCCGGTGTACCCAAGGAAACTTCTCACTGCTTTCACTGAAGTTGGTGCTGGGAGCTTCTCAATCACATCAACCTTTTCCTGGTCTACTTCAATCCATTTTTTGGACACTCTATGCCCCAACACTATGCCATCTTGTGCGACAAAATGGCACTTCTCTTAGTTTAGCACTATTTGTCTCCACATATTGTTTGAGCACTCTTTTATGGTTGCAAAGACAATCTTCAAATGAATCCCCTACCACGGATAAATCATCCATAAATACCTCCATATTGTCTTCGACCATATCGGTCAAAATGGATAACGTACACCGATGGAATGTGGCCGGTGCATTGCAAATCCGATGGGTATCCTACGAAAGGCAAAGATTCTATACATGCATGTGAAGGAAATTTCTCTCTATCTTACGGGGCTATTGAGATCTAATTTCACCCCGAGTATCCGTCCAAGAAATAATAATGGGATCGCCCAGCTAAACTGTCCAACATCTAGTCAATGAAGGGCAAGGAGGAATGGTCCTTTCGGGTGGCTATATTTAATTTCCTGTAATCCATTTATCTGCCACCCTGCGACTGTATGAGTTGAGATCAACTCGTTCTTCTCATTTTATAAAACTATCATTCTACCCTTTTTCAGTACACATTGGTCGGAGCTTACCCAATTGCTGTCAAAGATGGGAAAGATGATGACCGTGTCTAGACATTTGATTACCTCCTTTTTAACTACCTCTTTCATATTCGGGTTCAACCTTTATTAATTTTCTCTGGAATGTTAGTGCCCTATTTTCTAGACAAATCTTATGCATGCAGAAGGTCGGGTTAATACTCTTTATATCTGTCATGGTCCAACCAATGGCACTTTTGTATTCCTGCAACACTAGTAGTAATTGTTCTACCTGTACAACTAGCAAACCAGATGATACAATAATATGCAAAGTAGAATTGGGACACAATAAATGCATTTTCACTAGGTCTCCTCATGGATTGTTGAACGTTGAATATTACTTCTTCATCGTTCAACCTCATTTTTAATTCCCAGTTTCACCATTAATCAATCTATCCCATTGTCTAAGAATGGCCTCCCCATAATGATGGATATATCCTCATCTACCTGGTAATCCAAAATAACAAAGTATTAAGGGAGTACAATATTTCCCACTTGTACCGACACATCATCAAGAATATCCATCAGCCTTTTAACCATGTGGTCAGCCAGTTGTAGTAGCATCGTAGTCGCTCTAGCTCTGCCAATGCCCAGTTTTGTATATATTGCCAAAGGCATCAAGTTTATTATGGCTCGTAAGTCACACAATGCTTTTGCAAAAGCACAACTCCCAATAGTTAATGAAATAGTGAAGCTACATGTATCAGGCATCTTTTGAGCCATAGGTCTTGTCACTATTGCGCTGCATGTCTATGACAAAGCTACTGGGGATAGGTCCGGAAAGTCAAATTTCCATGACATCGGGTCTTTCATCATTTTTGCATAACCTGGCATTTCCCTCAAAGCATCCATTAGAGGGATATTCAATTGAATCTGACAAAGCATCTCCATGAATTTTCTGTATTGATCTTCTTTCTTTTGTTTTGCCAGTCTCTGTGGGAATGGTGCTGCCATGAATCTTTTTTCACTGCTTGATGGTTGTTCTTTGTTGGAATTTTATGGTACAAGAGGTACCACATGTTCTACAACTTGTTCACTTTCTTTAGCCTTACCCTTATCAACCTGAGCTTGGTTAACCACCACTTCAGTAAGTTCTTCTGATTCATCTATCTCTAATAGAATGGAGTGGTTGGTGTAGTCTCTCTTCTGGATTGAGTAACTTCTTGCTCCCTATCAAAATCTCTCCCATTTTGAAGACTTACTGTCATCAGCTGATTCAATTTTTGCTCCTTGGAGTTATTGTTCATATCGGCTGGCAATGTTCCTTGGGGCGGTAATTTAAGGCCATGGACAACTTCCCAATTGAGTTTATACCCTTAATTGCCGAGTCATGTGCTGCCAACTTTTTCTGTATCTTACATTTGTTCGAATGAGTTGTTGCAGCATACCCCTGATTTCTTCCACGTTGTCGTCCTATTGTTGATGAGGTGGCTGATATGGCAACTATTGCTGGTGGTGCTATTGATAACCATGTTGTCTCTGATATGGCACAATTTGGCCTTGGGGCCACATACCTCCAGTTGTGGCATTGTTAGTTGGTTGTTGGTTCCTATTATTGTCCTCCTTGCCTCTGACCCCCAAAATTGTTAACATAATTCATATCCTCTATTAATCATTGGTTATCACCTTCTCTACTCCATGAACATACATAAGACTGAATAATTTAAGGTGTGCACAGTCCTCCATTTTTTGTGTCAACAATATGCACTTGCTTTGTACCCATCTCATCAATCTTCTTTGTTAGTATACTCATATGAATCATGAGTGTGGCTATGTTCTCTGCATGTGAATTATTAGGGTCAAGATGAACTAAATTCACTACTGGTATCAAGGTCATACCTCTCGTTATTCACCTTAAATTCCGGGACATCTTGTTAAGAAGGATTTTACACTGTGTGAATGTCTTGCTCAGGAACTCTCGTTATCCACCTTAAATTCTAGGACATCTTGTTAAGAAGGATTTTACACTGTGTGAATGTCTTGCTCAGGAATGCACCCCCAGCTGAAGCATCAACATTGTCTTTTAAATTGTATGCTAAACCTATGTAGAATCTCTGGTCGAGCATCTGGTCTAGAATACCATGGTGGGGACATTTCACTAGCATCCCTTTGAATCTTTCCCAAGTGCAAGGTCTCAGTGGGCTGCTGCTTATACTGCAATATCTCATCAATTTGTCTTGCACTCTTGTTGGGCGGGTAAAACTTGTTCAAGGACTGATTGAATAATTTCTCCCAAGTTTCAATGGAATTTATTGGGGGCGAGTTCAGCCAAGTCTGAGCTTCCCTAGTCATAGAGAACAAGAAATGTGATAGCTTGATGGCTTCTGGGGTCACATTTGGCTCCCATTGGATCACACAAATCTACAGAAAATTTTTCAGGTGTTGTTAAGGGTCTTCAATGTGTGACCCATAAAACAATCCCTTATTCTGCAGAAGATGTAGTATGTTGTTGGTGATCTGGAATATCTCTGCTTGCATTTGGGACACAACAATGACAGTGGCCAAGTTGTCAGTTGTTGGTTGTGCCCAATCATAAAGTTCAGGTTCTAGCAGAAAAGGTGCCACCACTATGACGTTAGGGTTATCTACGTCACCCATTTCAATTTCAATTGCGAGTTGGTGTGTTTGTTGTGATTGTTTCTTCCTGTTGTTGGCATGGTTTAATGCCCTGAATGTTTTCTCGGGGTCTGAGAGTCCTTCAAGCATTTCACCAGTCCTCGAAGAATCTCTAGGCATACACCCGAATCCTACAAGAGTTCAAATATGAGAATTTTAATGAAAAATTATATAACACCATAGATAATTGATCTAAACTAATAACTCTAGCACTACTTCTAAGTTGTAATAAATAAAACTGTTAATTTCCCGGCAACGACACCAAAATTTAATCATGCCTAAATATGCCTTATAAAAGACAAAGCGATCATTGCAGATGTAATCTGGTTTATAAGTCTAGAGTCGAATCCTCAAGGAACTAACCTATCTATTACAACACTTAATGGTGCTAGTACAAGCTCAAACAATTTCCGGATTCAAGATTTTTAGCAATAAATATTGGCATTTGTTTAACTAAGTAAAATGATCTTAAAACTAACAATATTCCAATTTAAAGATAATTCAATTTTAAAAAAATCTTGGGTACTGATTTCCTCAACTGCTAGATTATTTCTTAACTCTTTGCTCTAATCGCGCTGTAATACTCTATGATGATTATGAGCTATGGGTTACTGCAATTATCTCTTAACCAACTACGATAATATACTAGAGCATTCTCTCGAACTACTTTAGCTGATAATTTAAGCAGCTCTAAATTATCTGTCACGACCCGGATTTCCCACCATCGGGGGTCATGATGGCGCCTACTAGTAGAAGCTAGGCAAGCCAAATATTAATTACACCTCCATTAATTACCAAATTCTTATTAAGACTTTAAAATTAAAAACATACAAATCACAGCGGAATAATTAAACATAGCGGAAGACTTAGTCAATCTTATCAAATATAATAAAGAAAACCCCAAACATGTTACACTACCCAGGACTGGTGTCACAATACTCACGAACTTCTAAGAATAATACACACAATTGTCTGAAAGAAAATATAAGCTGTTTATCTCGAATACATGAGATAACAGAATGAAATACATAGACAGAAGAGACAACGGGTCCTGCGGACGCCTGCAAGGCTACCTCGTAGTCTCCGTAGTCGGAATATCCACAATCGCTACCGTCGCTGCTGCTGTCCGTAACCTGTATCTGCGCAAAAAGAGCGCAGAGTGTAGTATCAGCAGAACCGACCTCATGTGCTGGTAAGTGCCTGGGCCTATCCCAGCGAAATAGTAATGAGACTAAGGCCAGTCACCCACATAAACCTGTACAGTTGCAATATATATATATATATACATGTACAAAAACATTTATAAGGAAAGACTCTGCTCTGAAATAAGAGTCAATAACTTGTGATATCCAGAATAATCTAGTCAATAGAATAAATCTTACTTTCATGTCTCAATTTCCTTTTTCATTTCATATCTTGTGGTAGGCGTACCACCCGCTCCCAACTATCACAGTAATTATATCTTGTGGTAGGCGTACCACCCGCTCCCAAATATATCAATAGATTATATCTTGTGGTAGGCGTACCACCCGCTCCCAAATATATCAATAGATTATATCTTGTGGTAGGCGTACCACCCGCTCCCAAATATATCAATAGTCTACCAGCAACTATGGCCAATGCCAAGATTTAAATCACTTTGTGGTCGGCGTGCCACACGATCCCATTTCTTATTATATAAGTGGTCGGCGCGCCACACGATCCCAATTCATAAATATATAAGTGGTCGGCGCGCCACACGATCCCAATTCATAAATATATATATCACCGGCATTTAGCAAATAATCTCTGCATCAACAATATTTATACATAACTAAATTCCTATTCCTTCAAACTAGGATAGAACAAACACTTACCTCAAATGTTTTACGAACAATTCAATCTGTGGCAATGCCTTTTCCTTTCAAATTCGTCTCCAATCCAATCGTATCTATACACAATTGATTTAAAATCATCAATACTAATCAACAAACTAATTCATAAGGCCAATTTCAACTTTTACAACATTCTGCCCGGAATAGTGAATTTCGACCCCGGGCCCACATGGTCGGAACTCGGGGTTCGGACCAAAATCCGGTTACCCATCCTCCCACGAGTTCAAGTATATGATTTGTTTCAAAATCGGACCTCAATTCGAGGTCCAATTTCCTAATTCATGAAAAACCCTATATTCTACCAAAAACAAGAAATTCTACCATGAAAACCTTTGATTTCTATTGAAAAACATGTTTAATGTTGTTAGGAATTGAAAGAATTAAGTAAAAGTGACTTACAATTGTTTTGAAGAAGAGGGAGTTCGTGAAAAATCGTCAATGGGTGTTTTTGGGTTATGAAATGTGGAAAATGAAGCTGGAAATCGGGATTTACAGGTCTCTGTGTTCGCATTTGCGAACATGGGTTCGCAATTGCGAACCCCGACCAATTTCTGGAGTTTGAAAAATAAGCTAAGGCTGGGAAGTTGCATTTGCGAACTTTTGTTCGCATTTGCGAAGCCAAGAAAAAATTGGGAAGTTCGCATTTGCGAACACAGGCAAAATATGGGAAGTTCGCATTTGCGGACATTTGTTCGCAAATGCGACTTCGCATTTGCGAACTATTGTTCGCATTTGTGAATACAGGCAGAATATTGGGAAGTTCGCATTTGCGAACTTTTGTTCCCATTTGCGACTTTGCATTTGCTAACATTTGTTCGCATTTGCGAACTCTGCAGACCAGGTGCTGACACCAACTTTCTAACATGAAAAATTGATCTCGTGGCCTATCCAAAGTTCACCCGAGCCCTCGGGGCTCCAAATCAAATATGCAAACTGACTTAAAAACATCATACGAACTAGATCGCGCGATCAAATCACCAAAATAACATCAAAATCAATGAATTGAGCCTTAAAACTCAAGAATTCTTTCAATTTTCGTAATTTCCAAAATTTCCAATTTAAGGCCGAAACACGTCAAACGACGTCCGTTTTCAACCAAACTTTACAGGAAGCGCTTAACAATTATATTTGACCTGTACCGGGTGTCGGAACCAAAATACGAGCCCGATATCACCACTTTTCAATCAAATTTCAGTTTCATTTTCCTTAAACATTTTCAGAAAACAATTTAATAGAAAAATTCTTTTACCGGGGTTCTAGACCTCGGATTTCAATTCCGGGCATACGCCCAAGTTCCATATTTTTCTACGGATTTTCTGAGATCGTCAAATCACTATTCAGGGTCCGTTTATCAAAAATGTTGACCAAAGTCAACCATATCAATATTAATATCAAAATTCCTCAAATTTTTCATATATTTCACATATTTCAACATAAAAATTTTCCAGCTTCGTGTCTGAACTGCGCACGCAAATTGAGGCAACTATAAATGAGGTTTTCAGGACCTCAGAAGCTCGAAATGATTAATAAAACAAGTGATGACCCTTTGGGTCGTCACATTCTCCACCTCTAAAACAACCGTTCGTCCTCGAACGGACAAAAGAAGGAAGTACCTGAGTCATGGAATAGATGAGGATATCGGCTCCGCATGTCAGACTCGGACTCCCAGGTCGATGCCTCGGGAGGCTGACCCCTCCACTGAACTCGCACAGAAGGAAAACTCTTCGACCTCAACTGTCGAACCTGCCGATCTAGGATAGCTACCGGCTCCTCTTCATAGGACAGATCTTTGTCCAATTGGACAGTGCTGGAATCTAACACGTGCGACGGATCACCGTGATATTTTCGAAGCATGGACACATGAAACACTGGATGTACAGCTGATAAGCTAGGTGGCAAGGCAAGTTTATATGCCACTTCTCCCACACGATTAAGAATCTCGAATGGCCCAATAACCCTAGGGCTAAGTTTGCCCTTCTTTCCAAATTTCATTACGCCTTTCATAGGCGACACTCAGAGCAATACTCGCTCCCCAATCATGAAAGCTATAACTCGAACCTTGCGATCTGCATAGCTCTTTTGTCTAGACTGAGCTGTGCGAAGCCTATCTTGAATAATCTTGACCTTATCTAAGGCCTCCTGAACTAAATCCGTACCCAATAACCGAGCTTCTCCCGGTTCAAACCATCCAACCGGAGAACGACACCGCCTACCATACAATGCTTCATAAGGAGCCATTTGGATGCTCGATTGATACCTATTATTATAAGAAAACTCTGCCAACGGCAGGAATTGATCCCACGAACCTCCAAAATCAATAACACACGCCCGTAGCATATCTTCCAGTATCTGAATAGTCCTCTCGGACTGACCATCCGTCTGGGGATGAAAGGTTGTACTTAGCTGAACTTGCGTTCCTAACTCTCGTTGAACCGCCTTCCGGAAATGTGAGGTAAACTGTGCACCTCGATCTGAAATAATAGAGATTGGCACGCCATGAAGGCGAACGATCTCCCTGATATAAATCTCGGCTAACCTCTCGGATGAATAGGTAGTGGCAATAGGAACAAAATGAGCCGACTTGGTCAGCCTATCAACAATCACCCAAACAGCATCAAACTTCTTCCGAGTCTTCGGAAGTCCGGAAACGAAATCCATCGTGATTCGCTCCCACTTCCATTCAGGAAGTTCAATTCTCTGAAATAAACCGCCAGGTCTGTGATGTTCATACTTAACCTACTGACAATTAAGACACCGTGCCACATATGCCACAATATCTTTTTTCATTCTGCGCCACCAATAATGTTGACGCAAATCTCGATACATTTTCGCTGCGCCTTGATGAATAGAATACCGCGAACTGTGAGCTTCTTCTAGAATCAATTCTCTAAGCCCATCAACATTTGAAACACAAATGCGCCCTTGCATCCTCAAGATCCCCTCAGCATCTAAGGTGACCTGTTTAGCACCTCCTCGTTGAACCTTATCTCTAAGGTCACATAAATAAGAATCATTATATTGTTGATCGCGGATACGCTCCAATAATGAAGAGCGAGCGATCGTGCAAGCTAGTACTCGAGTAGGCTCAGAAATATCCAACCTCAAAAATTGGTTGGCCAATGACTGAACATCTAAAGCAAGTGGTCTCTGATTGACTGGAATATAAGCAAGGCTACCCATACTGGCTGACTTCCTACTCAAAGCGTCGGCCACCACGTGTGCTTTTCCCGGATGATATAAAATGGTGACATCATAATCTTTTAGCAATTCTAGCCACCTTCTCTCTGCCTCAAATTCAACTCTTTCTGCTTAAACAAATACCGAAGACTCTTATGATCGGTGTATACTTCACATGCTACCCCATACAAATAATGCCTCCAGATCTTCAATGCGTGAATAATCGCCGCCAATTCTAGATCATGCACTGGATAGTTCTTTTCATGAATCTTCAACTGCCTCGAAGCATAGGCAATAACCTTGCCATCCTGCATTAACAATGCACCAAGCCCAATACGGGAAGCATCACAATAAACAGTATAAGGTCCCGTACCTGTGGGTAAAATCAATACCGGTGTTGTGGTCAAGGCTGTCTTGAGCTTTTGAAAGCTCGCCTCACATCCATCGGACCATTCAAATTGAACACCCTTCTGGGTCAATCTGGTCAGTGGGGTTGCAATAGACGAAAATCCTTCTACGAATCGGCGATAATAACCCGCTAATCCCAAGAAACTCCGAATATCGGTGGCTGATGTCGGTATAGGCTAGTTCTTGACTGCCTCAATCTTCTTCAGATCAACCTGAATACCTGCTGCCGTCACAATATGACCTAGGAATGCAACCGAACTTAGCCAAAATTCACACTTTGAAAATTTTGCATATAGTTGGCTATCTCTCAGAGTCTGCAAGGCCACTCTGAGATGTTGCGCATGCTCCTCACGACTGCGGGAATATATTAATATGTCATCAATGAAGACTATTACAAACAAGTCTAAATAAGGCCGGAACACCCGATTCATTAATTCCATAAAAGCTGCTGGAGCATTTGTCAACCCAAAAGACATGACCGGAAATTCATAATGTCCATACCGAGTGCGGAACGCTGTCTTAGGGACATCAGATGCCCTAATCTTCAGCTGATGATAGCCAGATCTCAAATCTATCTTTGAAAATACCTTGGCACCCTGAAGCTGGTCAAATAAATCATCAATTCGCGGAAGTGGATATTTATTTTTGATAGTCACCTTGTTTAACCGTCGATAGTCAATGCACATTCTCATCGAACCATCTTTCTTCTTTACAAATAATACTGGTGCACCCCACGGCGAAACACTAGGTCTAATGAAACCCTTTTCAAGTAAATCCTACAACTGTTCCTTCAATTCTTTTAACTCTGGCGGAGCCATACGATATGGGGGAATGGAAATGGGCTGAGTGCCTGGAGACAAGTCAATGCAAAAATCAATGTCCCTATCGGGCGGCATACCTGGTAAGTCTGAAGGAAATACTTCAGGAAATTCGCGAACCACAGGCACAGTCAATAGAAGGAACCTCAGCACTAGAATCACGGACATAGGCCAAATAAGCCAAGCATCCCTTTCCAACCATACGCTGAGCCTTAACATAAGAAATAACATTGCGACTAGTATGACCTGAAATTCCTTTCCACTCTATACGAGGCAAATTCGGCAGAGCTAAAGTCACGGTCTTGGCATGGCAATCTAAAATAGCATGATATGGAGATAGCCAGTCCATGCCTAATATAATATCAAAGTCCACCATATTTAGGAGCAATAAATCAGCACGGGTCTTGAGACCCTCAATTACTATAATACAAGACCGATGAACTCGATCAACCATAATAAAATTGCCTACTGGTGTAGACACATGAACAGGAACACTCAGTGGATCACTGGGTTGAATCAAGTACGGTGCAAAATAGGAAGACACGTACGAATATGTAGACCCGGGGTCAAATAATGCTGATGCCTTTCTATCACAAACCAAAATAATACCTGTAATGACGGCATCAGAAGACTCAGCCTCTGGTCTGGCAGGAAGTGCATAACATCGGGGCTATGCCCCACCACCCTGAGCAGTATCTCTAGGACGATCGGCTGCTGGCTGGTCTCTACCTCTATCGGTCTGAGCTCCACCTCTATGACCTCTACCTCCACCTTTATTCCCTCTACCCCCGCCTCTGGCTGGCTGGGTAGGCTGTGGGGGAACTGGGGCCTGAATCATGGCACGAGAACCCTGCTGCTGAGATCTGTCAGAAGCTCGAGGGCAATACCTTGCAATATGCCTAAGATCACCGCACGTAAAACAAGCCCTCGGCTGCTGAAAATAGCGAAGTGGTGGTGCACTGATAGGCTGCTGATCAGAGTAGCGTGGCTGAGAATTACGATCACCTGATGCATCATGAGAAACCTGAAGAGCTGACTGATAAGGCCTTTGAGGATGGCCTCTGTCAAAAGATTCTCTGCCAGCAGAAGAAGAACCACTAAACCTGCCCGAATGACGAGGCCTCTTGTCTGAAGAATAACCACCTCCCCGAGCAAGAGCCATCTCAACTCTACGTGCTGCATTAGCTGCCTCCTGAAATGAAATATCACTCCCCACGCCCATAGCCATCTGGAGTCTAATTGGCTGATTAAGCCCATCTATAAACCTGCGGACCCTCTCCCGCTCGGTGGGAAGTATCACCACTGCATGATGAGCCAAATCAACAAATCTCATCTCATACTTAGTGACCGTCATAGTGCCCTGATGGAGGTGCTCAAACTGCCTCCGAAGTGCATCCCGCTGAGTAGCAGGGAGAAACTTCTCCAGAAATAGCTCTACAAGCTGATCCCATTATAGAGCTGGGGACCCTGCTGGTCGAGTCAGGCAATAATCCCTCCACCAAGTCTTGGCGGATCCTGAAAGCCTGAATGTACAGAAGTCAACCCCATTGGACTCCACAATCCCCAGAGTCTTGAGAATCTCGTAGCAACTGAATACGAAATCCTGAGGATCCTCTGATGTGGAACCGCTGAAAGTAGTGGTAAACAGCTTGGAGAACCGATCAAGTCTCCATAAAGAATCAGAAGTCATGGCCGCTCCATCTCCGGCATGAGCCGTGGTACCTGACTGAGTGGCCACAGCTGGCTGAACCACTGGTGCCTGAGGCTGAGGAGCTACTGGCTCCGGAGTACGAGCAATAGGAGTCTGGGCCCCTCCTCCAGCCTGAGAAGCAGCTGGTGCAACTGATAATAAGCCTGCTCTGGCAACGCTGTCCATAAATCCCGCTATCCTGACTAAAGCCTCCCGAAGATCCGGGGTAAATAAGGCCTCTCCTGGGACCTGAGCTGGGCCTACTGGAGCTGCTGGGACTAGAACCTCCTCGTCAATCTCAATATGAGGCTCCACCTCTGGAGTAGCTGCCGGGGGCTGAGCTCTACCCCTACCACGGCCTCTGATACGGCCTCGGCCCCTGCCCCTCACGGGAGCTGCCTGGGGCTCGGGCTGCTGGTCAGCGGATGAAGAAGCGCGTGTCCTCACCATCTGTGAAAGGACATAATAGAATTTCAATCAGTATTTAAGGAACAAGTCGCACGACAAGAAAGAACAAATGAGAGACTCTTTCCTAACTCAATAGACTCTAGAGGACAAGTACAGACGTCTCCGTACCTACCTCTCAAACTCTACTAAGCTTGTTCGTGAGTGGTGAGACCTATGTAACCTAGAGCTCTGATACCAACTTGTCACGACCCGGATTTCCCACCATCGGGGGTCATGATGGCGCCTATTAGTGGAAGCTAGGCAAGCCAAATATTAATTACACCTCCATTAATTACCAAATTCTTATTAAGACTTTAAAATTAAAAACATTCAAATCACAGCGGAATAATTAAACTTAGCGGAAGACTTAGTCAATCTTATCAAATATAAAAAAGAAAACCCCAAACATGTTACACTACCCAGGACTGGTGTCACAATACTCACGAACTTCTAAGAATAATACACACAATTGTCTGAAAGAAAATATAAGTTGTTTATCTCGAATACATGAGATAACAGAATGAAATACATAGACAGAAGAGACAACGGGTCCTGCGGGCGCCTGCAAGGCTACCTCATAGTCTCCGTAGTCGGAATATCCATAATCGCTACTGTCGCTGCTGCTGTCAATAACTTGTATCGGCGCAAAAAGAGCGCAGAGTGTAGTATCAGCACAACCGACCCCATGTGCTAGTATCCCAGAGAAATAGTGACGAGACTAAGGCTAGTCACCCACATAAACTTGTACAGTTGCAATATATATATACATGTACAAAAACATTTATAAGAAAGACTCTGCTCTGAAATAACAGTCAATAACTCGTGATATCCAGAATAATCTAGTCAACAGAATAAATCTTACTTTCATGTCTCAATTTCCTTTTTCATTTCATATCTCGTGGTAAGCGTACCACCCGCTCCCAACTATCACAGTAATTATATCTTGTGGTAGGCGTACCACCCGCTCCTAAATATATCAATAGATTATATCTTGTGGTAGGCGTACCACCCGCTCCCAAATATATCAATAGATTATATCTTGTGGTAGGCGTACCACCCGCTCCCAAATATATCAATAGGCTACCGGCAACTATGGCCAATGCCAAGATTTAAATCACTTTGTGGTCGGCGTGCCATACGATCCCATTTCTTATTATATAAGTGGTCGGCGCGCCACACGATCCCAATTCATAAATATATAAGTGGTCGGCGCGCCACACGATCCCAATTCATAAATATATATATTACCGACATTTAGCCAATAATCTCTGCATCAACAATATTTATACATAACTAAATTCCTATTCCTTCAAGCTAGGATAGAACAAACACTTACCTCAAATGTTTTACGAACAATTCAATCCGTGGCAATGCCTTTTCCTTTCAAATTCGGCTCCAATCCAATCGTATCTATACACAATTGATTTAATATCATCAATACTACTCAACAAACTAATTCATAAGGCCAATTTCAACTTTTACAACATTCTGCCCGGAATAGTGAATTTCGACCCCGGGCCCACATGGTCGGAACTCGGGGTTCGGACCAAAATCCGGTTACCCATCCTCCCACGAGTTCAAGTATATGATTTGTTTCAAAATCGGACCTCAATTCGAGGTCCAATTTCCTAATTCATGAAAAATCCTATATTCTACCAAAAACAAGAAATTCTACCATGAAAACCTTTGATTTCTATTGAAAAACATGTTTAATGTTGTTAGGAATTGAAAGAATTAAGTAAAAAGTGACTTACAATTGTTTTGAAGAAGAGGGAGTTCGTGAAAAATCATCAATGGGTGTTTTTGGGTTATGAAATGTGGAAAATGAAGCTGGAAATCGGGATTTACAGGTCTCTGTGTTCGCATTTGCGAACATGGGTTCGCAATTGCGAACCCCGACCAATTTCTGGAGTTTGAAAAATAAGCTAAGGCTGGGAAGTTCGCATTTGCGAACTTTTGTTCGCATTTGCGAAGCCAAGACAAAACTGGGAAGTTCGCATTTGCGAACTTTTGTTCGCATTTGCGAACACAAGCAAATATGGGAAGTTCGTATTTGCGGACATTTGTTCGCAAATGCAACTTCGCATTTGCGAACACAGGCAGAATATTGGGAAGTTCGCATTTGCGAACTTTTGTTCGCATTTGCGACTTCGCATTTGCTAACATTTGTTCGCATTTGCGAACTGTGCAGACCAGGTGCTGATAACAACTTTCTAACATGAAAAATTGATCTCGTGGCCTATCCAAAGTTCACCCGAGCCCTCGGGACTCCAAACCAAATATGCAAACTGACTTAAAAACATCATACGAACTTGCTCGCGCGATCAAATCGCCAAAATAACATCAAAATCAATGAATTGAGCCTTAAAACTCAAGAATTCTTTCAATTTTCATAATTTCCAAAATTTCCAATTTAAGGCCGAAACACGTCAAACGACGTCCATTTTCAACCAAACTTTACAGGAAGCGCTTAACCAATATATTTGACCTGTAACGGGTGTCGGAACCAAAATACGAGCCCGATATCACCACTTTTCAATCAAATTTCAGTTTCATTTTCCTTAAACATTTTCAAAAAAACAATTTAACAGAAAAATTCTTTTACCGGGGTTCTAGACCTCGAATTTCAATTCCGGGCATACGCCCAAGTTCCATATTTTTCTACGAATTTTATGAGACCGTCAAATCACGGTTTCGGGTCCGTTTATCAAAAATGTTGACCAAAGTCAACCATATCAATATTAATATCAAAATTCCTCCAATTTTTCACATATTTCACATATTTCAACATAAAATTTTCCAGCTTCGTGCCCGAACTGTGCACGCAAATCAAGGCAACTATAAAATGAGGTTTTCAAGACCTCAGAAGCTCGAAATGATTAATAAAACAAGTGATGACCTTTTGGGTCGTCACATTATCCCACCAAAGTATCGTTATTTCTAACCTCACTTTTAAATTTAAGTAATGAATCTCTTGAATTACCCAAAAGTGGTATCTTTCAACACAATCTAACCTAGTATTCTTTCTCAAACAACACAATGCGAGTAGACACGATTAATCAAGGGCCCATTCAATTAATCACCACAAACTAAATAATTAGCTACGCATAATTGTTTTCATAATCACAACAGCGAAATGCATAATCAATGATCAACATAAAAGGAATAAAGACAGAACTCGATGCTGAATTTTCCACTTTGCCACTTGCCTCTTCTTGCCTTCAACAAAACTCTATAAACCTTGATACCCTCTCTTTGGGCCACTTGCGCTTCTTATATGTTAAGGAGAGTTGACCTCGAACTTCTGAAATTACCTATGGAAATAAGGTTCAGCAAACTGGCGAGCACGGCCATGCTTGGGCCACGCATATAGCATTCTATTCTACCTGGACTAGTGCGGATGGAGTGCGCCCGTGCTTAGCCCATGCTCGTGAAGGTTTAGAAGTTTCCAAACTTTTCTCCTTCTTCTTTCGCACGTTTTCATCTCCGAGTGGCTTTCCTCGCTCCAAATTAGCTCTAAAAGCTGTTCAATGTCCTCGTAATCAACACTTGCTTTTGCAAAGCACAAAAACCTCAATTAAAGAATTTTTTAATCATTTAGCACTTAAAATATCAATAAAGTATGGTTAACTTCGAGCATAAATAACATGTTTATTGCATAATAGCATCTGCATCACGAATAGTGGAGTTACAAACTTTGTTATGCTCCATAAACTACTTATATGTCTCCTTCATCTGGGCATGGGTCTCCTCTGCACGAGAAACCTCTTCAATTTGGATTTCAAGGATACCTCCACATTATTTATTCTCTTAGTAAAGACAGCTTGTTGATCGGTAGCAGAAAGAACAATATTTTAGACCTCAGACCATTTTGCCTTGGCCTCTTGAAATTGCACCCTTAATAGGGTGGTCTCTTGGCTGATGTTACCACTTCTAGTTCTCTTTGCTGCAACCAAGCCTCTAATTTAACGGCCTAGAGGCAAGCATCAATTTGATCAAACTCGAAGGTGAGTTTTTCTTTATCGAGGATCAACATTTGAATGCCCAGGAAGCAAGGAAGTCAGCATTCAAAGCAAAAGTTCAAATTAAAAATCTTATCATAGAAAACATAAGAAAGAACAACAAAGGGAACAAACATTATACTACTGTTGCGTTGCGCATGGCATTGTTCACCATACACTCTCTCAAGAGAGACTTTATTTTGTTCTTATCCTTCTCTGAAGCTGGAGGTTTCAGATAATTAGCATGTTACACCGGCCGGGACAACATGTAGCGTACAATATAAATGCGGGGCGGGGGGGGGGGGGGGAGGGAGACGCTCTTCGTCCTTTGAGGATCTACGGAGGGGATCGAATAGTTATGCCCCAAATTCCCATGAACAATAGAGGAGGGACCTCTTCCTCTCAGACGTTTGCGGCCGGTGGAGATGATGTAGCAGTTGTTGGTAGAGAAGGCAAGGTTGGTGAAAAAGGAGATGAAGATGAAGGCGTTGTGGGTTGAGAAGTCGCTGTGACAAAAGTAGTGCCAGTAATTGGTTCCTAATCAACTGAAGACAAAAGAGTTGCAGTACTCAGTCTCACAATATCGAGATCAGCATCTGAAGCTCGAACACGGGAGTTAGCATCCTCTATCATATGAAACTACCCTAGAGCGCTTTTGCGTCATCATCGGTTGGTGTTATCAGCTCAACAGATTAGGCACTCCATTGAGCTGATGAAGATCGTCATCTCCTTTATGGGGAAGCCCCTCCATAAATGGCTGGCTGCAACAGGCTCGGGCGTGATACTCTTCACCTTTTTATTTTTACCCTCGGTTATGGAGGAATATCACCTTTTTTGTTGCTTGTTCTCTTGTTAGGGACTCCGAGAAAAAGCATCTACGCAGGTAGCATATCCGATGACACCCGGTCAGAAATCCTATTGCAGCAACATCGTTGCCTCCGTGGGATCAGCCAAAACATCCTCCTCGGGGGATGGTAATAGAGCCCTGCGATGACTCGAATTCAACAAAAATGGAAGTTAGTCAATTTTATTATACGCAAGGCAGAAACAAGATTAGTTCAAGGATCCACTTATCGTGATTTTTGTCCTTCCACTCATACTTTAGGGCAATTCTTTCCACCAACGGGTCTCAAGTGGGGTAATATCTAGAATCTTCTAGATCTAAGCCTTCAACCCTAGGTGGTGTACACCAAATTGCTGAAATAATGAAAAAAGAAAGATCAATGATATCATGGGACAACCTTTATCCATAAGAAAGGACAGACGTTAAACTTACAAGTACGATTCCATAATTCAGGAAAGGATTGAGTTGTGGCCGTGATGATGTCTCTAATGGCAACTACAACAAATCGCCCCATCCTACCACGGTCGTTGTTATCATCCATGCTGGTGAGAAAAGCATGGTAACCTCGTTTGCTAAAGTTTATCTGTGATGACCCAGAAAGTCATCTTTACATTAAACAATCATCTCGATATTTTAAGACCTTGAAAAGCTCTATCAGTAATTCCTCGACTTGCGTGTGCAATCCGTATAATTTTTTTCGGAAGGTTAATGGATCAATTTTGACTTGAAGAAAATTGTTGTATTTTTTTCACAGCACTGTGAGTAGTGACCATGAATAGTGCATGTGAATAGTCATGTGAATAGTATCGGTGAACAGTATCGTGAATAGTTCAAATGGGTGAACAGTGCCAGAATTATTTCTGGACAGAACACTAAGTTCTGAAAATGGGACAAAATCCCATTTTCAATTTCTACCAAATTGGAGCTCGGGGAGAGGCGATTTTCTGGAGATTTTCAGAGAAAACAACGGGATTTGAAGCTTAGAACGAATTCACGAAGCAAAGGCTTGTTGGAATTTTGATTTTGGTTGCAAAGCGAGGTAAGTGTTTGGTCTACCTTAGCTTGAGGGAATAAGGGTTGAGTATACTTGTTACTTGTTATGTGCTGTGTCCGACGTATTGGCATGGTGACGAGTATCTATACGTTGGGGGTGGAGCATGACCGTGAGTCCTAAATTGCTAAATTGTTGTATTCTTATTTGGTGCTTATGAGAA
Source organism: Nicotiana noctiflora (assembly GCA_032618575.1). Classification (NCBI taxonomy): domain Eukaryota; kingdom Viridiplantae; phylum Streptophyta; class Magnoliopsida; order Solanales; family Solanaceae; genus Nicotiana; species Nicotiana noctiflora. Next base: position 225,873 of record JASVEL010001187.1, read on the forward strand.
CTTGTTTGAAGATCTTTTAAGCTGAGCAAGTAATTGTTATGACTGAGTAATTGTATCAATTGTGTTAAATAGAAATTCATAAGTTGAATTATAGTTGGTTCTTCTTTGCCGGTAATATATATTGTTGGTTTAAAGATTATTGGTTTCACATAGGTAATATATATATATATTTCATACTGGTAATATATATGTTGTTGATTAAATATTATTGGTTTCACACCGGTAATACATACATATTATTGATTAATTATTATTGGTTTCTTGCCGGTAACATATTAAGAAATGGGATCGTGTGGCACGCCGACCACTTATATATTAAGAAATGGGATCGTGTGGCATGCCGACCACTTATATATTAAGAAATGGGATCGTGTGGCACGCCGACCACTTATATATTAGACAATAGGATCATGTGGCATGACGACCACTTATATATTAAGAAATGGGATCGTGTGGCACATCGACCACTTATATATTAAGAAATGGGATTGTGTGGCACGTCGACCACTTATATATTAAGAAATGGGATCGGGTGGCATGCCGACCACTTATATATTAATAAATGGGATCGTGTGGCATGCCAAAAACTTATATATTAAGAAATGGGATCGTGTGGCACGCCGACCACTTATATATTAGGAAATGGGATCGTGTTGCACACCGACCACTTATATATTAAGAAATGGGATCATGTGGCATGCCGACCACTTATATATTAAGAAATGAGATCGGGTGGCACGCCGACCACAATTTATATGATTGTTGGCATTGGCCATAGTTGCCGGTAGCCTATTATGTATTGTTATTGGCCATAGTTGCCGGTGACATATTGATAAATGAGATTATATTGAATTGGGAGCAAGTAGTACGCCTACCAAAAGATACGAAATGAAATAGGAACGGGTTGCACGCCGCAACAGTATAATATTATGAGCATCGGGTTGCACGCCGCAATGGTGTTAAATAAGATCGGAACGGGTTTCGCTTGCAATGAGATGTGATCTAAAAGTGCAATCTGGCTTTGTTTTCCTTATTCTTGTTAGTGGCTGGATTTTGATTCCTTATAATGGTGATGCCGTGCACTTTCTACTGATGTATTCATTTGTAGTTATCAATTCAAGTGTTTAAAATGTTTGAATTCTTTTACTATTATGACCCTTCGTGTTAGTACCTACAGTGTCTGTATTATTTCACCGCATATATATATATATATAATACTTCAAGCTTCAATAATTATACTTTATTTGAAAAGGGTATTTTCTTTATCTAATGATTACTAAAAATAACTTTATCTTTTCTTGTTGATTTCCTAATTGTGTTGGAAGTTGTATTATATTTTATGTTAAGTAAATGAGGCGCGTTGAACATTCTTAATTGTATTGGGTCATGGACCATGTGAACTGAGTAACAAGAGAATATTGTTGTGCAATGTGAAATAGAAATATGTTGGCACAAGGTGCCTGGGAAAATATTATAATTGTATTTAATTGCACGTGAGTTGTCCGTGCGATTGTAATATAAATACGGATACGAGATGCCGTAAAAATATGAAAGTGGGTCGAGACCTCTATTATTATGATTTTGAAATGAGGCGCCACAAGGTGACTTTTACCTGAAAGAATTATATTCGTAAGATACTTATTTGAAGGAGATATATTCGAAACACATTTATTGAAAGCATATTATCCGAGAGATTATTACTTGAAGGATTTATAGGCGAAATATTTGTATTTGAAAGACTTGATTAATTGATTGCACTTGTATTCATTATTTGTTGAGAAACATTTGTGGTGTTCTTGGTTCTTGCTATTTACATCTCTGGTAGATCATTGTTGCCATTATTTTTATTTGCTTCCTATTATTTTGTACGCTATAAACTGCATAGGTTTATGTGAGTGTCTGGTCCTAGCCTCGTCACTACTTCGCCGGATAGGCTAGACACTTACCAACACATGGGGTCGGTTGTGCTGATACTACACTTGTGTAAATTTTTGTGTACAGATCCAGGTATTTGATCGATAGTAGTTGTTCGTTGCGATGGAGACTCAAGGTAAACCACAACAGCGTTCGCGGTCATCGGAATCACCTTCAATCGTACTTATTTCCATTTGTTCCCTTTGTTTCGGAACAATGGTATATCTATTTTGTATAACTACTCTTAGAAAGGCTTGTGACTTACACTACCGATTTTGGGAATTGTAAATGGTTTGGAGAAAATTTTATGTGAAGTAGATAAATATCGATGTTATTCCAGTTAATGTTAGGCTTGCATAGTTTAGAGACTAGGTGCCATCACGACTCCTTTGGAGGGTTTTTTGGGTCGTGACATTATCATTCCCCCACGAAAAACAATGGAATAATAAAGATTCATCAGTCGATCTAGGATAGCTCTTCCCCTACCTTCTAGCATAGTCGTGGAAGATAGGCTACCGACCGCCATACCGAAGGGCTCACCTGTGCCAAGCATACCTGGAAACCAGAGAAAAACTTCAAGATTACGGAGTTAAATCCCCTGCTAAATGAAAACGGACCCAAAGTGAAGGGGTGCATGTTAACATACGTAAAACCCTTCCTGGGAAAGGTTACCCATTCCCCTAGGTTGGGAGCGATGGTGTCCAAATCATGGAAACCACAATCTTCCTTCATAGTAGGGGTACTAAAATGTCGGATGGAAGAAGGATATAAACCAACATCCCATGTGCGAGATTTAGCAGAAGGGAACTTCTCTTCAAAGTCCTTAGCCATGGTAAGATTTCTGGGGATAATTTTGCTCACCGTAGGAGGAGCAGCTTCATCAGTTCTTTCCTTGTTCTTTGAAGAGCTAAAGTTTTTGTAAGAGGAGGCTATAGTTAGCGGAAAGTAGTAAAGGTTTCTATGAAGAAGGAGGTTAAATGTAAGAGTGAGTTGAGTAAAGAAAGTTTGAGAAATTATGAAGTGGATGAGAAGAAGATTGAAGCATATAAGTAAAGCAATAGCGGCTAAAATCATGGTCATGATTACCTCGAGAACTGACAAAAGTATTACTAAATTGTGGGATGACACGTGTTCGGGGCATTAAATGCGGAGAGATGTATGTCTAATCAAGCATCAAAAACTTTTCAGAGGGAGTCAATAGATTTACCATCAAGAAAAGTATCTTTACCAACTTTCCGATGACACAAGGAAGTGCCACTGGAAAGCGGAGGGACTATCTGTATAGGGTAAAATCTATTCATATTAACAATAACAACAACAACAACAACAACAACAACAACAACAACAATCCAGTATAATCCCACTTAGTGGAGTCTGGGGAGGATAGTGTGTACACAGACCTTACCCCTACCCTAGGGTAGAGAGGTTTTTTCCAAATAGACCCTCGGCATCGTTCCTTCCAAGAACTTCTCACCTTGATTTTGGGGAGACTCGAACTCACAACCTCTTGGTTAGAAGTGGAAGTTGCTTACTATCAGAGCAACCCCTCTTGTCTTTCTATTTGTATTAAATGCTAGAATAATAAAGCAAAACCTAGAATTAGAGATGGATGAAAAATGAGATAGGTGGAAGGCAAGGCCGGAGGAAGCAATCTTGGTTGGCACCAGGAAGCCCCCAAATGTAATGTTGCTCATTAAGACAAAATGAATGTCTATTACCCGATAGCATTCAATGAAGAATATTCTGCAATATTAAATACATAGCCCGTCATAGAGAATATGGTATTCATAGCGTGTCATTACACATTCTTCAATGGTCTCCATCATTTATATTTAAGAGGGGCTTGATCCAAGGACCTTGTTCTCGAGGTGACACTATAAATAAAAATTTCAACAAACGTTATTGATAGAGGAATTTTCTAATAAACTTACACTATATATGTCACGACCCAAACCTCGGCCGTGATGGAGCCCAATACATAGCTAGGCAAGCCTAACCATTTCCAAATAACCAGTTCAATTATTAATTTAGGATGTTCCATTTAAAGTCAAATAACTTGTTTTCATAATAATAATAACAAATGCGAAATTTGAAACAACTGAAATACAGCCCAACTGATCCAGTGTCACAAGTCTGAGCCTCTAACAATATAATAAAACCTATGCAACTGAGTCTAAGCAGGATAAACAAAAGATAGATAGAGGAAGGGAGAGATCGGGTCATGCGGACGCCGGCAGCTACCTTGATGTCTCCTCAACAGCTGGAAAGACAACAATATATAGCTCAACGGCCCTCTTGGATCCTTGTATCTGCACACAAGGTGCAGGGAGTAGAGTGACTACTTCCAAATCAGTGAGTAGTAATAATAAATAATAAATGAAAATAAGAACACCTGTAAGAACACTAAACAGTTCTATGAGAAACATTACATGTAATAACATCTCTAAGGTGGAAAGTCCAGTTTCAGTCTACTACTGTCTCACACTGATCCAATACTGATCCCACTAATCCAACACTGCTACGGCGCGCAACCTGAATATATATATATATATATATATATATATATATATATATATATATATATATATATATATATATATATATATATATATATATATATATATATATATATATATATATATATATATATATATATATATATATATATATATATATATATATATATATATATATATATATATAATGTTGCGGCGTGTAGCCCGATCCAATAATATATATAACCGCGCTCACTGGGGGTGTGTGCAGACTCCGGAGGGGCTCCTTCAGCCCAAGTGCTATAATAATGCGGCGTGCAGTCCGATCAACATATATTTCACTGCGGCATGCATTCCGATCCATATATATATCATTGCGGCATGCAGTCCAATCCATATATATATATCATATATATAATACTATGGCGTACAGTCCGATCCAATAAATGTATATGTATATACTATTGTGGCGTGCAGCCCGATCCAGTATATATATCAATACCTCACCATGGGTCCTTGACCCCTCTCAATCAATATAGACTTGGCCTCTCGGGCCCATTCAGCTAGATCAGGGTATTCAACCCTGGGTATTCTCATTCAAAGTACATTTCTAGTACCGGTTCATGTTATGCTATACAGCTAAGAGTACAACTGAGAGTTTGTGATCAACAGATATAGGGGTCATTTAGCTCAATAGGCTTCCCTAAGGTTCTACAGATCAGCACAAGGCCCCAAACATGGAAACTAGCTCAATTATACATATATAAGCTCAATCTCAATCAATAAGTACAGTAAACCATCAATCGGGATGGACTAAGTCTGAATCCCCAGTCATAATATCACCACTCTCATCACATGACACGTGTTTCATCTCAACATATCACTGTATAATGCAAATACGAGGTTTCAAACCCTCAGTATATCATTCATAACTACCACTCACCTCGAACCGGCTAAAGTCCTAGCTCGCCTTATGCTTTCCTCGCAAATCGACCTCCTCAGGTGCCAAATCTGATCAAAACCAATAAGAATACATCAAAATAGGCTTATGAATCATAACCCAATCGAAAGGACTCGAAAAAACACCCAAAAACACGAAGTTGCCAAAATCTGAGCCTTGGGCCCGCTTTTGAAAAATTACGAAATTCAAATTTTCAGAATCCTCGTCTCGCCACGAATCCGTGCATATAAAATTTATCAAAATCGGACTTCAAATGAGCCGCCAAATCATGATTTTACATAGCAAAAATTCAAGCCCTAACTTCCTCAATTTATACCCAAATTCAGAGAAATAATGGAAGATTCTTCAAATAAAATGATGTATTAAGACCACGAGACTTACCTCCAATCACTTCCCACTGAAATCCTCTTCAAATTCTATCAATTAGCTCTCAAGGTGCTCAAAAATGGAGGAAAATATCAAAGCTTCGCGACTGATTTCTTTTCTTAAAACCCTTCTGTCGCCCAGATTTAACCCTATGCGATCGCATCCCAGCTATTGCTATCACATGGCACAAATTTTCCACCTTAAAATTCCTCTTATGCGATCGCACTCCTACCCCTACAATCACGTAGAACAAATTCCATGCCAAGGACCTCAGGCCAAATAACACTATGCGATCGCACTCAACCCTATGCGAACGCAGAGAACAATTTCACATAACTATGCGATCGCAACCCACATTACACGATCGCATAGCACAAACTCGGACCCCTCTTCCATCCTTCTATGTGATCGCAACAACACCTATGCGATCACATAGAGCATTTCTCGGCAACAAATACTAGCAACCATCAGACCTCTGAAAATGCAAGAATTGATCCGTTTGGACCCCCGGATTCACCCCGAGGCCCCCGGGACCTCAATGAAAACCACCAACCTACTCCAAAATACGATACGAACTTGTTCCAATCATAAAAACATATCCTTAAACACAAAAATCATCAAATTAAGGCGGATTCAAGCCTAAGTTTCAACTAAAACTTTTGAAACCTACATTCAATCAAAAACCCAACCAAACAATGTCCGAATGACCTGAAATCCAAAATCACCTAACGAAGCTACTGCGACTGTCGAAATTCCATTTCGACTCCCGGATCAAAATCTCACCTATCGATCGAAATTTTCCAAAATTCCAACTTTGCCAATTCAAGCCTATTTCTACACCGGACCTCCGAATTAAAATTTGATCGCTCTCCTAAGTCACAAATGATCCCCCAAAGCTAACCGAACCATCAAATTCAATTTCGAGCACTGTAACTCACAAGTCAACATCCGATTGACCTTTCCAAATAATTCCTTCATCAAAGAGACTATTTGTCTCATTTCCTACCAAACGCAATCTGAATTGCCTCAAATTCATCAAATACATATATTGAAAAATGAACAAGTATATAACGGGGAAAACGGGGTGGTAACTCACGTGACGACGGACCTCATCGTCAGAATCTCCCCAACTAAAACAAACGCTCGTCCTCGAGCGAGTCAACAAACATACCTGGAGTCTCAAATAAGTGTGGATATCTACTTCGCATCTTCTGCTCGGTCTCCCAAGTAGCCTCATCCACGGGTCGGCCTCTCCATTGCACCTTTACTGAAGCAATATCCTTGGACCTCAACTTCTGAACCTACCGACCCAGAATAGCCACCAGCTCCATATCATAAGATAGATCACCATCAAGCTGAATTGTACTGAAGTCCAACACATGAGATGGATTTCCGACATACTTTCGGAGCATAGACACATGAAATATTGGATGCACGCTGGACAAGCTGGGTGGAAAATCTAGCTCATATGCCACCTCTCCAATCCTCCTAAGTATCTCAAAAGGGCCTGGGACTCGGCTTCCATTTCTTCCCGAACCTCATAACACCCTTCATGGGTGAAACCTTGACCAAGACTCTCTCGCCAACCATGAAAGACACATCTCGAACCTTCCGGTCCGAATAACTCTTCTGGCGCGACTGTGCTGTGCGAAGCCTCTCTTGGATCAACTTCACTCTCTCCAAAGCATCATGAACTAACTCAGTCCCTATCAATCTAGTCTCGCCAGGATGAAACTACCCCACATGAGATCTACACCGCCTACCATACAACGCCTCATACGGGGCCATCTGAATACACGACTGATAACTGTTGTTGTAGACAAACTCTGCAAGCGGCAAACACTCATCCCACAAACCTCCAAAATCGATCACACATCATGCAACATAACCTCCAAGATCTGAATAGTGCACTCAGACTGTCTGTCTATCTGAGGATGAAATGTTGTACTCAACTCTACCTGCGTACCCAGCTCCCACTAAAATGCTCTCCAGAACTGAGAAGTGAACTGAGTACCTCTATCTGATATAATAGACACTGTAACCCTATGCAATCTGACAATCTCTAGAATAAAGATCCCTGCTAACCGCTCTGATGAATAAGTAGTACAAACTGGAATGAAGTGCGCGTATTTGATCAGCCAATCAACAATCACCCACACTGAATCAAACTTCCTCGAAGACCGAGGGAGACCACTCACAAAATCCATAGCAATCTGCTCCCATTTCCACTTAGGAATGACCATACGCTGAAGAACACCGCCGGTCTCTGATGCTCATACTTGACCTGCTGGCAGTTGAGACATCTGGCTACATGACGAACAATATCCTTCTTCATCTTCCTCCACCAATAATACTGTCTCAAGTCCTGGTACATCTTCGTGGCACCCGGATGAATGGAGTACCGCGAGCTTTGAGCCTCCTCTAATATCAACTCTCGAAGGCCATCTACATTGGGCACACAGATTCGACCCTGCATCCTCAAAACACCATCACTATCAATAGACAAATCCCTGGCATCATCGTGCATAACTCTGTCCTTAAGGACAAGCAAATGTGGATCATCATACTAACGCACTCTGATGCGATCATATAAAGAGGACCAAGAAACTACGGAAGTCAACACTCGACTCGACTCAGAAATATCTAACCTCACTAGCCGATTGGACAACGCCTGAACATCATATGCAAAGGGCCATCCCTAACTGGAATATAAGCTAAGCTGCCCATACTGACCACATTTCGGCTCAGAGCATCGGCCACAACATTGGCCTTCCGTGGATGATACAATATGATAATGTCATAATCCTTAAGCAACTCAAGCCACCTCCGCTGTCTCAAATTAATATCTTTTTATTTGAACAGATGTTGAAGGTTGCAATGATCAGTATACACCTCACAAGAAACAGCATACAAGTAATGTCTCCAAATCTTCAGAGTGTGAACTATGGCTGCTAACTCCAAATCGTGAACATGCTAGTTCTTCTCATGGGGCTTCAACTGGCGAGAAGCATAAGAAATAACCCTACCATCTTACAGTAACCCACATCCAATGCCAATTCTCGAGGCATCACAGTACACAGTATAGGAATTTGAAGCTGATGGCAATATCAAAACTAGCGTCAGGTTCAATGCCATCTTGAGCTTCTGAAAGCTCTCCTCACACTCCTCGGACCACACAAATGGAGCACATTTTTTAGTCAACTTAGTCAAGGGTGAAGCAATTAAAGAAAATCCCTGAACAAATCGGTGATAATATCCTGCCAATCCCAAGAAAGAATCTCAGTGGTTGAGGTCGGTCTAGGCCAACTCTGCACTGCCTCTATCTTCTTCGGATCCACCTGTATCCCATCACTGGACACCACGTATCCCAGAAAAGCCACAGACTCAAGCCAGAACTCACACTTGGAGAACTTGGCATAAAGTTTCTCCTCCCCGTAACCTCTGTAATACAACTGTCAGATGTTGAGCATGCTCCTCCTGGCTACAAAAGTACACCAAGATGTCATCAATACACACGATCACGAAGGAATCCAAATATGGTCGGAACACACTATTCATCAAATGCATGAACGCAGCTGGGGCATTAGTCAGCCCAAAAGACATTACTAGAAACTCATAGTGCCCATATCTCGTCTTGAAGGCTGTCTTCATAATATCAGAATCTCTAATCTTTAGCTGGTGATAGCCTGAACGAATATCAATCTTCGAGAATACCCTTGCTCCCTGGAGATGATCAAATAAATCATCAATGCGCAGCAGAGGATACTTGTTCTTCACTGGTACCTTGTTCAGCTGCCTGTAATCAATACACATCCTCATTGAGCCATCCTTCTTCTTGACAAACAAGACCGATGAACCCCACGGTGACAGACTCGGCCAAATGAACCCCTTATCTAGGAGTTCCTAAAGCTGCTCTTTCAATTCCTTCAACTCAGCTGGTGTCATGAGATAAGGAGGAATAGAAATAGGCTGAGTGCCTGGCACCAAATCAATCCCAAAGTCAATATCCCTGTCTGACGGCATGACCGGAAGATATGAGGGAAACATATCAGAAAAATCCTTCACAACAAGAACAGAATCAATACTGGGAGTCTCAGCTCCAACATCCCGCACAAAGGCCAAATACGATAGACATCCCTTCCCAACCATCCGTTGGGCCTTTAGGAAAGAAATTACCCTGCTGGGCACATAATTAGTCATACCTCACCACTCGATCCTCGAAATACCCGACATAGCCAATGTGAATGTCTTGGCATGACATTCCAGAATAACGTGGCACGGATATAGCAAGTCCATGCCCAAAATGACATCAAAATCAATCATGCACAATAGCAGCAAGTTTACTCGGGTCTCCAGACCCCCAATAGTAACAAGACAAGACCAGTACACATGGTCCAAAACAATGATATCGCCCACCAAAAACGCCAATGATCAACGAACCACTCGATGGCAGCAAAACACACTGGAATTTTAGTGTAGCAGAATAAGAAGATAATCAAAAAATTTTGTAAGTAAATATTGTGGGATTTGAAGGTCTATTTATGGCCAACTAGGTGATGTTTCTGAAGAGGTTTGCAACCTTTCAGAACAGTCATGGTTGTTGGAACAGGTGTAACCCTCTGAAGAGGTTTGCAACCTTTCAGAATAGTCATGGCTGTTTGAACAGGTGTGACACTATTTTAGAACAACCATGGTTGTTGGAAATTTTTACGGGAAATTAAAAATGAATTTAAATTAATCCAAAAAAATGGGCTAGACTGGACCGAGTCGCGGGTCATCCCTCCATTTCTTTTTCCACCATTTTTCATTCACACCTCTTTTGTTAATATCTATTAAATAACAAAATCAACACTATCTGCATTGGGTTTTTTCTCTATGCATAAAATAAAATGTAAATAATAGAGTTGCAACGAACAATTTAAGGTGGCCATTTTTTTAATTATACATTGAATTTGTACAAAAGATATAGATCTATTTAAATGATTTGGTGGTTGTTTGGCTTGAAAAGTTATCAGATACTTTCTCGAACAAATCAATTGAAATATACCAAGGATAAATCATAGCCAATCATAATTAATCACTGAACCATGAGCTAAATTTAAGAAATACGAATAATCAATAGGAGAATGATATAAACAAGATTTATTCATCATAATAGATTGACCTGCCTCTCTTGAAGAGGTTCAGGATCTTACAGTAGTCTTATTTATCGCCCCATTCATGGAGCATATTCTTCTATTTTTATGTATTCAGAGTCGCGTAGAAGAAGAAGCCCCCCTTAAAGGTTCTCTTTCTTGGTATTTATAGCTTCAAGCTTAGTGAGCTGGTCACGAGTTATCGTAGTTTGATCGAGGAGACATTCTCTTGTCGTGATAGGGTCGTGACCCCCTTGTTCACCTTAAGGACAGCTGTCATGAGTTAAAAATAAATGGCGTTGACCATTCACTATATATTGGTTAGGACGGGGCTGATCCCGTGGCTGTCGTATGGTCAGATTTCTACTAATACAGTTAGCCCCTCCGTTTGTCGGGGTCGTACATGGGTCAACCTCCGCGGACGGACAATGTGGCCTAATCAGGAGGAGTCGGACTAATCTTTCATTTATTAATTATGTTAAGGATTCCAAGATGACCTCGGGTGCCTTTTCGGTGTTTACGTACCGTTATGATGGTCTTAGAATTGAAATGCCGGCTGGTGAATGGAGCGCCATTTCGCCCGGTCATTCATAATGGGGCACGTTTTCATGAAACCAAATTATTTCGTGCCCAGTCATATATTAATGATGATTATTGGGTTTCATGAAGGCAAATTCTGCTTCTTATAACTAGAAAGGATTTTTCATTTTGCCATTTGCACATTCATCGTTCTTTTAAGAGAAATCATGAGATACCTTTCCTTTTGTTAAATCACATTTTTCTCTACTCCTTTAATCGTTATCATTATTAATTTCCTCGTTTCTCCCGTAAAAGCTTTTCTTTCTCTCGCTTGTGAGTCAATTATGGCGGGAACTTCTTCTCGCGGCAATCTTTCGGAAAATTCTTCGGTGATTGAATATCCCACTCAGTCAGCTAAAGATTTAGAGTTGATGGAATGTGGAAACGTTCCTTCAGTGATAAAGCCTCGTTCGAGAAATCTGGTGGTGGATTTTGGTGTACCGAGCGGTGTGGAGCAGGTGGATATTGCTTCTCTAATGAGGGAAGTGGGGATCGCACGGATGTGGTAGTAGCGGGGTATTCCATGCTACGTCGAGATTGCACTTGCGGAGATTGAGGATAGGGTTCAAATTGACCGTTGAGGGTATTGCTCGTTCTATGATTACCCTTTCTTAGTGGGATACACACTCCCGATCCTGATGTTAGTGGTTGACTTCTGCCACTATTATAAGGTGTGTCCAGCTCAACTTTCTCCTTACCTCTATAAACTATTTCTCATGTTTATCAAGTATGCGGAGCTAGCTAGTAGGGAGGTTACACTAAGGCATGTGCTTAGCGTTTTTGCTCCTCAAAAGATCCGCGACACCGTGATCCATGCACGCCCTTGAAGGTTGATGGGCTTAGTGGTTGAGATGGATGACTGGACTAATCGTTGCTTCTTTGAAAACTTTTTCTATATCCGTACTGAACACCTGGTGGTGGACCCGAGTAGGTTCCCAGAAGTTTGGAATTTTGCACGTAAGCCCTCGTTCCTGACTGGACAAACACCCTGTTTTGACCTTCTTTATGCCTCTTGTTTGTGGTTATTGATTTACTTTAATATTTTGTAGCCGAAACGTTGCCGCCACCTCCTTTGGAGAGGATCTGGGAATGGTTCGAGGTTGTGTTTCCTCATACTGTAGGGATTCGCACATGGTCGACTTTTTGGGAGAGACATGGCTGCAGGCCTGTGACAGGTGGAATATCAACCGCTTTTTTCTTTTTGGTTTCGTTTTGCTTTGAATACGCTCATTGACTCGTCTGTTCATTATGGAGAGGTATAACACGCCGTGTCAAATCTCCTCGGTTGGCTTTCCATCGGCCGGCTACAATTGCCTGACTAGCTACAATGTTTGTGCCTCGCCCAGTACTGAGAGCGGCGTCAGTTGAATCATTAGCGACCATCTCTCCAACATGGGCTACGCCACGAGATGAGGGGTTGTCTGGTCTCGTCCATCCTCGGACGGGCTCGCCTTTAAATGGAGAGGAGGAAAGTCCATCGTAGAGGCGAAGGGTGGCATTTGCGGCGGCTCCTCCAGTGGTGATCAACTTGGATTCTCCCCCGACGGACTCGGACAGTGGTGCAGCTGTGGCGCCTGCTGTACGGGGGGGGGGGAGTTGGTTGGAGTTGCCCCAGTTAGTTCAAGACAAGGGAATATTGTTGCTTTGACGACCCAGTCGGAAGTTCCTGTTGTCGAGGCGGATGGTCGATTTTTAGAGGCTGCTATCGTGGTCACGGATGTACCCTCACGGATTTTTATGAGTCTGAGTTCGATTTGGACCTCGATGACGTCTATATGTTTGAAGAGGGTATTACCAATTTTATGGTACGCACAGGGGGGGTCAACCCGTGTTATTGAAGTCCCCTCAGATTTGAACTTACTGACTGAAGGAAGTAGTTTGGTGTCACAGTTTGAGGTGTTGTGTTTGGAGGCTGAGAACGCATTTAGATATTGAAGTGATGGATGAAGTGGTTGTGATAGGCATGAGGGTATGTAGTACGTTTCTAGTTCATTTTTTTCTTAGCCTGGGCCTTAGCTTTAACCTCGCTTTGCTTTGCAGACTTAATTGTTAGATGTGGAGAGCATCCACAAAGCCAATGTTTGCTTGATAATCTTTTTGTAGATGCTGGGAAAATATTGTTATTATTGTGATCGGTGCCCAGAGGTGCATGAGAGTTTGAGGAATGATCCTCGCAACCAACCTCTGTACGAGGAGCTCGCAAGGGGTGACCAACAACTATTGCAGGCACTGGGCAGCAAAAGTATTCTTGAAGAGCAGATTCATTGGAAGGATGAGGTGCTTGAGGTGGGAAAGGGGATCGCAACTGAGTGTGCACACCTGCAGGGTAAGTTGAGGGAGATGGAATTGCAGGCGGAGCAGAACCGGGCTAAAGCAGCAAAGACGACTACAGAATGGAGTGGGAAACTGGCGGCGCTAGAAGGCGAGGTTGCTACCTTAAAACTGCTGGAGAGGGGTGCCTTATCGAGGGCTGGGGCGTTAGAGGCATCGATTCGCGTGCACGAGTCCAGTCTTAAGTCAAAGAGGGCTACATCGGCCCTTAGATAAGCGGGTCTTGAGGAGCGCATTGGTGTTCTTGAGCAGGATGCCAAAGTTATGTCGGATTGGATTGCGGCCTTAGAGAAAGAGAACTAGCAGCTGCAGGACCAAGTTGGGCCATCACACACTGTTTTTCCTAACTACGCTCATGAGCTTTGGGTCTATGCCAAAGCTCAACATGATGTTTACAAGAACTTGTGGGAGGCAGGTACTGTGACTGAGGCTGTCTTCGAGGTGGCACGTCAGAAGGCTCATGAAGCCCGTGCTGACTGCAGTTATGATTTGGTGATGCCTGAGGCTGACGATGGTGCGAGTGGCGGCGAGGGTGGCACCGAATAGAAAAATAATTTGTTATTATTTTTTTACGTTCACCGGTTGGTCTTCGGGTGTTTCTTATTGCTTTTTCCTTTATTTTTATTTTTCTTGTATTGACCGGTCGGGGTCGGGTGTAAGGGGGGAGGGCTCGCACTCTTAACTTTGTCGATAAATGTACTCTCTTTTCCGTCGTTTGTCTCGTGCTTACTTAGTACCTTCCCTTCCTCTCATTTTCTTTTTGAACATGTTTGAAAAGATGACTCGCCTTTGAATTCGACTGAGGTCGGCGTGTCAGTTTTTGACTGATAATGGTTTTTGTTCTTCAACTCGATATGAATGGGGCAGAGCAGTCATTTTGTAGTGACGGTGCTTTGCTTCACTTAGCCCCAGTCCCAGTTCAAACTCTGTCGGGCTACCGACTATGATGGTGAAAATGCAGCCTTATAGTTTGTGCCGGGACGAATGCTAATTTGAAGGCGGAGTCATGTGGCCTGAGTCCTAGTTCGAGTGAAGTCAGACCAGTATAAGTGGATGGCGAAGGCATTTAGCCTGAGTCATGTTCGACTGAGGTCGAACCTAATAAATTTGATGGCGAAGGCAATTAACATGAGTCCCATTTCGACTAAGGTCGAACCTAAAAAATTTTGACGACGAAGGCACTTAGTCTGAGTACCAGTTCGACCGAGGTTGAACATAATGAATTAGATGGCGAAGGCACTTATCCTGAGTACCAGTTCGACTAAGGTCGAACCTAATAAATTTTAACGATGAAGGCACTTAGCCTGAGTCCCAATTCGACTGAGGTCAATCCTAATAAATTTTGATGGCGAAGGCAATTAGCCTGAGTCCTAGTTCGACTGAGGTCGAACCTAACAAATTTTGACGACGAAGGCACTTAGCTTGAATCCCAGTTCGACTAAGGTCAAACCTAATAAATTTGAGGGCGAAGGCACTAGCCTGAATCCCAGTTCGACTAAGGTCGAACCTAATAGATTTTAATGACGAAGGCACTTAGCCTAAGTACCGGTTCGACTGGGGTCGAACCTAATAGATTTTGACAACGAAGGCACTTAGCCTGAGTCCCAGTTCGACTGACGTAGACCCTAATAAATTTGATGGCGAAGGAACTTAGCAAGAGTCCCAGTTCGATTGAGGTCAAACCTAATAAGTTTTAACAACGAAGGCACTTAGCCCGAGTCCTAGTTCGACTGAGGTCGAACCTAATGAATTTGATGGCAAAGGCACTCAGCCTGAGTCCCTGTTCGACTGAGGTCTAACCTAATAAATATTGATAATGAAGGCACTTAGCTTGAATTCCAATTCGACTAAGGTCGGACCTAATAAATTTGATGGCGAAGGCACTTAGCCTGAATCCCAGTTCGATTGAGGTCGAACCTAATGAATTTGATGGCGAAGGCACTTAGCCTGAATCCCAGTTCGACTGAGGTCGAACCTAATAGATTTTGATGACTAAGGCACTTAGCCTGAGTCCCAGTTCCACTGGGGTCAAACCTAATAGATTTTGACAATGAAGGCACTTAGCCTGAGACCCAGTTCGACTGAGGTCAAACCTAATTAATTTGTTGGCGAAGGCAATTAGCCTGAGTCCCAGTTCGACTGAGGTAAAACCTAATAGATTTGCTGGCGAAGGCACTTAGCCTGAATCCCAGTTCGACTGAGGTCGAACCTAATAAATTTTGACTACAAAGGCACTTTGCCTGAGTCCTAGTTTGATTGAGGTCGAACCTAATACATTTGATGGCAAAGGCATTTAGCCTGAGTCCCACTTTGACTGAGGTCGAACCTAATAAATTTGATAGGAAATGCAATTAGCCTGAGTCCTAGTTCGATTGAGGTCGAACCTAATAAGTTTTGATGACGAAGGAATTTAACTTGAGTCCAGTTCGACTGAGGTCAAACCTAATAAATTTGATAGCGAATGCACTTAGCCTGAGTCCCAGCTCGACTGGGGTCGAACCTAATAACTTTGATGGCGAAGGCAATTAGCCTGAGTTCCTGTTCGACTAAGTACGAACTTAATAAATTTTGACGATGAAGGCACTTAGCTTGAGTACCAGTTTCGACAGAGGTCGAACCTAATAAATTTGATGGTGAAGGCATTTAGCCTGAGTACTAGTTCGACTGTGGTCGAACCTAATAAATTTTGACGATGAAGGCACTTAGCCTGAATCCAGTTCAACTGAGGCCGAACCTAATAAATTTGATGGCTAAGGAACTTAGCCTGAATCCTAGTTAGACTAAGGTCGAACCTAATAGATTTTAATGACGAAGGCACTTAGCATGTGTCCCAGTTCGACTGGGGTCGAACCTAATAGATTTTGACGATGAAGGCGCTTAGCCTAAGTTCCAATTCGACTGAGGTTGAACCTAATATACTTATGGCGAAGGCACTTAGCCTGAGTCCCAGTTCGATTGGGGTCGAACCTAATAGATTTTGACGAAGAAGGCACTTAGCTTGAGTCCTAGTTCGACTGAGGTCGAACCTAATAAATTTGATGGCGAAGGCACTTAGCCTTAATCCTAGTTCGACTGAGGTCGAACCTAATAAATATTGACAATGAAGGTATTTAGCTTGAGTCCCAGTTCGACTGAGGTCAAACCTAATAAATTATGACGGCGAAGGCACCCTTAATAAATTTGATGGTGAAGGCACTTAGCCTGAGTCCCAGTTCGTCTGAGGTTGAACCTAATAAATTTTGATGACGAAGGCACTTAGCCTGAATCCTAGTTCGACTGAGGTTGAACCTAATAAATTTGATGGCGAAGACACTTAACCTGAATTCCAGTTCGACTGAGGTCAAACCTAATAGATTGACGATGAATGCACTTAGCCTGAGTCTCAGTTCTACTAGGGCCGAACCTAATAGATTTTGACGACGAAGGCACTTAGCCTGAGTCCCAGTTCGACTGAGGTAGAACCTAATAAATTTGATGGTTAAGGCACTTAGCCTGAACCCTAGTTCGACTGAGGTCGAACCTAACAAATTTGATAGTGAAGGCACTTAGCCTGAATCCTATTTTGACTAAGGTCGAACCTAAGAAGTTTTTACTACGAAGGCACTTTGCCTGAGTCCCAGTTTGACTAAGGTCAAACCTAATAAATTTGATGGCAAAGGCACTTAGCTGAGTCCCCGTTCGATTGAGGTCGATCCTAATAAATTTGATGGCGAAGACACTTATCCTGAGTCTCAGTTCAACTGAGGTCGAGCCTAATAAATTTGATGGCAAAGGCACGTATCCTGAATCCCAGTTCGACTGAGGTCGAACCTAATAAATTTTGACGACAAAGGCACTTAGCGTGAGTCCCGGTTCGACTGAGGTCAAACCTAATAAATTTGATGGCGAAGGCACTTAGCTTGAGTCCCCGGTTGACTGAGGTCGAACCTAATAAATTTGATGGCGAAGGCACATAGCTTGAATCCCAGTTCAACCGAGGTCGAACTTAATAAATTTGATGGTGAAGACACTTTGCCTGAATCCTAGTTCAATTGAGGTCGAACCTAATAGATTTTGACGACGAAGGCACTTAGCCTTATTCTTAGTTCGAGCTAGGTCGAACTTACTTTGATGGTGTTGTTTCTAGGTGATTTTCAATCCCTGGCTTGAAACATCCATGTGCCAGTTTCCGACCTGACACCGCATAGGAGTGACGGAAATGCTTCACACTTCTGTCCTGAGGGAGAAGGGGGCTTCTTCTTCTCGTTTGGGTGTTTTTTTATCTTAGTTTCCTTTGATGCATTTGAGTATTATGTGCTCGATGCGCTTCTTTTGGCTTGTTCGAGTTGGATTGCTTTCTTTTTTGGACATTTCTTTGGCTTTGATCCAGGAAGAAACTATGTGATTTCGCTAGGAAATCTCCACAGACGGTGCCAAATTTTTTGGCCTGAAAAGTTATCAGATACTTTCCGAACAAATTAATTGAAATATATCTAGGGTAAATTATAGCCAATCATAATTAATTACTGGACCAGGAGCCAAATTTAATAAATACGAATAATCAATGGGAGACTGATATAAATAGGGTTTTATTCATCATAATAGCTTGACCTACCTCTCCTTGAAGAGGTTCGGGATCTTACAATAGTCTTGTTTATCGCCCCCCGTTCATGGAGCATATTCCTCCATTTTTATGTATTCGGAGTCGTGTAGAAGAAGAAGCCCCATTTGAAGGTTCTCTTTCTTGATATTTATAGCTTCAAGCTTTGTGAGCTGGTCACGAGTTGTCGTTGTTTGATCGAGGAGACGTTCTCTTGTCGTGATAGGGCCGTGACCCCCTTGTTCATCTTAAGGATAACTGTCATGAGCAATGGCGTTGACCATTCACTATAGGTTGGTTAGGACGGGGCTGATCCCGCGACTGTCTTATGGTTAGATTTCTATCAATACAGTGGTGTTGAAGAGAAAGAAGCCAACACTAATTTTTTTGTTTCACCGTGTGTTTAAGAAATCTCATTTAGAAATTTTCTTTTTATAAGCAAGAATCTATTGAACAATAATCAGCTAATCATAATTATCTATAGTTTATTGTTGCAGTGAACATTTTAAAACATTTGGGAGGGTATTCTCTGGAAAAGGATCTTATATATATTTTCCCACATTTTATAAAAGAAACACAACATAATTAATATTTTTCATATATTCCTAAAACATGAATTCTTGAAATTTTCTAATTTAATATATTTAGCAATCCCAGGTACACCAACAAGTTGGAGTGGTTAACTGAGGCGGGTAGATGCAGCTAGCTGTGGCACTTGCGCCGTGTTTGTTTTGACATTCTTCCCAACATGGACTATCTGCCTTGCTTCCTTGACACACCACTTTTATCCCTTGCAACTCTTCGCTACATGTTTTTGCCTCTATTCCCACGCCAACTGCATGAACATAAGCCAACATTTTTGTATATGTGAATTCTCTATATTACTTGTATAATTGTCATGAGCAAAATGACTAATTGTAAAGAGGGGGAGGTAAGTAGAAGATTTCCATGATTTCGTTCTCTTATAATTAATCTCATAATAGTAGTAGATAATGACAAAGCTAAGAATTTCTTCAAGTGTGTTAAAATTTGAAAGAAGTGAAAACAAATTCTGACAAATGGTGTTCAATATGTTTTATATACCTCTAAAACGTAACATTATACATGTATACATAATGTAATTTTCGACAAAGAGTGGTCAAGTGACCATCCTTATGAGCATGTGGCTTCGCCCATGGTAGTAGATAGTAATCAAAATGGAGCCAAGATTTTAAATTTATGGTTTCAAGATTCTAATCATTTTTAAGTTACTGCGTTCCAAATTAATATTTTATACATATTCAATAATCTTTTAAAGAATATAGAGTTTGAACAAGCGACTAGGTTCGATCGAACATATACCCGATACTCTAGACCCGTCCCTGATAGTACCACTCATATTTGTACAGTATAAACCGAGGGCTCTTCGACCAAAAATCATATATAAACATGAACTAAAAAAATAGCAAAAACATATCGCTTAAGTCGTAAACAATTTAATTAGGATTAGCATTCTTGGTTTAATTTGTAAAAAGTTCATGCGAAAGAAAGCAAAAGACCAAACAAGTTAATACAGAAAGAAAAATATGAAGCCAAATGAAGGACGAAATGAGGAAATGAAGGCGGAGTGAAAGTAAAAACCTGAGAGAAGGAATACAATAAAAAGGACGAAATGAAGCGATTTTGAGACGCTGGAGTACTTGGCCATTTTCTAATTATATTTGAGTTTATGAAATGTGCATATTTAATTAAGAACTCTCTTTAATTTATAGGGACAAATTCACAATGGTTTGGTAAGTTTTAACATTTATATTAATGATATTGATAACGGTGAATCTTATTGTGGATTTCCTTGGACCAATAATTATGGTCTGACATTTACTGTTGGAAACCTTTTCACTACTTAATTATACTAATCCTTAGCTCCTATTATTTGTTAGGAATAATATGCGTATAACCTATCTAAATGAGTATAACTTCTAAAAAATTATATAAATAATAATTTTGAATTAAAATAAATGTGTAAATTTATTTCAACAAAAAATATCAATTCTGTATATCTAATTCAGTAAAGAATATCAATTTATACCTTAGTTCTCTATGTTTTCTTTTAGCTCTTTCAACTACTATACCTTAAAATACTTATTGAATAAATGTATCTAATTTATTTCAATTAATTTCAGTGTATGAATTTATCTTATCTTCTTTAGTTATGTTTCCAAATATTACATAATTTTAGGATTTCCTATATATTTCAAATATGGAAAATTTTGATAATTAAAACTTTAGTTGTTTTTTATTTTAAATATCCTAATGATTATGAAAAAATTATTAAATGACTATTATGTCTAGTGTAAACTTTATTTTTAAAGGGTAAAAAAGACGAACGACATTTCACTAAGGGTTTTCGTGCTTTTAATATAGTATATAGATAGATAAAGTATTTTGGTCCTTTGAGCTAGTTTTTGACGAATTTAACTTTGAATTCAATGAAATTGTGTTTTTTACGTGGCGCCCAATTTCTCTTCTTTTTTTTAATCTTTGAAGTCAAAATACAAAAATAACACCCTTTAAGGATATAACTAAGTGGTCACATGTTACACAATTAATAAAATAGTGAAATTTGTAACCATAGGAAAGGGGCGAATCAAATTGCAATTTGAATTCATCAAAAGTTTTCCGTATATTTTCTTAACAGCTAGGCCTAGGAAATTACCTACTCTAAGTATAGCTTAATACAGTTTCAAATAAATAAAATTCCATCAAAATTCTAAATTATTTTGTTTCGATTATTTTTTCAAAATAGTAATTAGTGAGAACAATTATTAAGTAATAGTATAATTTTTATGGTTCCATACTTCCATGTACTAGTCTAATATAGGATATGGAAAACACTGCACTCTTACAGCAATGAGGGATAAAAATGAATCACTTGATGTTCTTAATTTTTCCCCTTTACTTTTAATCCATCTTTCAACGGATTAAAATAGTTGACTGTACTGGTACTTCCAATATTACCATGAAGCACCTTTTGAATTTTTTTATATTTTAGAAAAATTACTAGTTATGTCCATTTATAAGTAGCTCATTACAAAAATTGGTCAATTGATAAAATATTATTAATGTTAGTCAAATTAACCAATTAGCTATTTGTAGCAAAAAAAAAAATTAAATTTTTGGTTTGTTTTGAGTAAGTGTTATTAGAATAGATTAGACACAATTTAAGGAGCTTAAATCACAGTTTTGGGTTGATTTTGTGATGTTTTGAGGTGATTTGAATTGAAAATTTGAAGTAAAAGTTGAACATATTTGTATCGATTGTGTATCACATGTATATCCATGTATACCTATGTGTGAGATACATGCGAGATATATGTTTAATACATGTGTCGCGTAAGACTTTTTGAACTCGATTTAGTTACGAATTTTGATCAAAACTAGTCCAAATCACATCCAATCTTCCTCAAATTTTTTATATTAACTTATCTATATATTTTCAATGAATTTTTAACTATACCCATTGAAAAAAAATTCCTTTTTGGTTAAGATTTTGGGAGTATTATATAGATTTTTGTATTTCATCACCTTATTTGCTACCTCGTCCATAAAATTTCCTTTCCGTCTTGTATTTAATATTGCTAATCACACTTAAAAATCTGGAATGTGATTTTTGCATGTGATTCTTTGAGAGAAAGAACCCTATTATTTGGTTTCTTAATTTTTGTTGGCTAGTTTTAGTAAGTCAATGACTAATGGCTAGAGGTTGGTAAGTTGAGATTTATTTGCAACATTTGTGTAAGTTTCCCTTTATTTTATCATGAAACACTATAATTGGTTAGTATCTTCTCTTGAGTGAGATTCTTTCGGAAACAACATCTCTATCTTCAAGGAAGGAGTAAGGTCTGCGTACACTAAGGTTGTACATAGGTCGAGTTAGTTCGGATTTTCTAATTACGAAACTAAACCATTTGTATCGGGTTATTAAATCTAAAGACCAGACCAAACCAAACCAATAAAAGTCGGATTTTTAAATCTCGATTTTTCTCAAATTTTTCGCGTTTTCGGTTTTTTTAATAAAGTCTTCATAGCACAAAATATAGAATTTGTGCTCCAAATATTTCTTCAATCCTAGTAAGATAAAATCATCTAAGGTATTTTTTTAAAATAAAATAATATAAATATGAGATGAGTCATGACATTATACTAAAATGTTCAACAATAAAGATAATAAAATAGCATAAAATAAGTATTATTAATAAGTCATAATAAAATTAAATGTATTTAAAATTACTAATAAGTTACTAAAATAAGTACGACTAGTAAGTACTGTTAATTACATAACGAAACACTAAAAAGAAAAAATAAGTTATGCATTTTATCTAAATTACGGAAAAACTAAAAATAGATATTCAACACTATTTTCATTCATAATACAATTGAATTGAATATCTTTTATTAACATTAATATTGATTTGGTATTGGTTTAGGATTTATTTAAGTTACTAATATTTATGAACTATTAAAACTTATTGGAGCATCCAAAAATTATAAGTCCAAGCTTGAAATAATACGTGAAAAGCTAAAACTATGAAAAAGCTTAAGAAATATTTATAAATTACATTACAATAAATCTTGTTATGTATTAAATATATTTAAAATTTCTATACATATACTATCGGGCTAGTTTAGTTTCATTTGATCTTTTTTTAGTTAAACCAAACCAAACCAAATATGATCGAATTTTTTTCCAACACCAAACTAAATCAAATCAAACATAGTCGGATTTTTTTTCTCAATTTGACTCGAATTATCGGGTTGGTGCACTTTGTTTGTTTTATTTGTACACTTCTAGCGTATACACTATCCTCCTCAGACCCCACTTGTGGGGTTATAATAGATTTTTTGTTGTTGTTGTACGAAAAAAAATGACACTGTTTATAAAAATTTTATATAATTTTGTCTATTTAATGTAAATTGGTGCAGGCTAGAGTGAAAAAAGCCCTTGTACTTATGGAATTTTTACACAAATAGTCGATCATATTAATTATTTATTTTTTTTAATTATATATATAGATATATAGATTACGCATTAATTTTATATCTATATAAATATATAATTAAGGGACATAAGATTGGTGATGTGGCACTCCACTAAGCAAGTATTTTAACTTATCTTTCTTGTCATATTTTTAAAACCTTTTTTCTATTATTTTGTGTCTTAAAATTAATTTTACCCTTTCGTTAACCACTTAAAAGTCACGCTCCTTCATTAACCCTTTTCATTTAACCTTCTTTTACTAATCATCCTTGCGCCTCCACTGCTCCTCTTCTCTTTCATAATATACACCATAGCAAGTTTATCCTTTTCTCTTTGTGCTTTGCCGGAAAAGAAATGTTAGCAAGACAAGATTATTTGGCATCGTTCATAATTATGCTTTCTCCAAAATATAAGACCATGGCCAATCAAAGCCACTGGTGGTTGACTTGAAATTCGGGTTCGAAGTCGAAAATCAACGATCAGCAGCGTTATTGCTTGAAATCAATCAAAGGCTTGATTCAAGGACATGAAACTTTCGGTTCCGAAAAGAATCCCAAGGACAATTCATAACTTTGCAGGTTCCTTTTCTTCGAATTATCTTAACTTTTTTTACTCAATTATATTGTTATTTATTTTAGGAACAGTTTTAGAGGATGTCACAAATTCCCTACATATTAAAATTACAACTCGTGAAAATATACAAATAGGCCGAGTTGATTGAAGTGTAGTCAATCTTTTGAGGTTTAGTTCATATTCCAACCATATTATTCCAAAAGAGAAGTTTTTCTTTGGTTAGAATGATTTATTGTTATAACTGGGCTTCTCATTATTTTCTTTATCCATTTAATTTGTGCTATTTTATTTTCTCCTTATGTGTTGGGAATTTTTCTGTTTACATAGGTCGTTCCAAATTTAAATGAACAAGGTTGCAATAGGTTTTAGCACTTGAAATATTAAAATTCATTAGAATTTTTAAAAGGCCCAAAGTTTTGACCTCCCCTATAAATGTAAACATTCGTTACAATCATAAACAGTTCACATTTACTGATTTAATTGGGTTATTTCATATTTAGTATTTGTTTTGTCAATAAAAATTATATAGGATGTTAAAATTCATTAAAAGTTTGTAAATCATGAACAAATCTTTGTTATTAAATATTAACTTTAATATTTTAACTATTTTTTCAGACGGAGATAGAGAATATTCATGAATGCGTCAAAGAAGTCAAACCTTGAGAAGATCATGAAACAGTCACACGCGTAACAAAAACATCAACACTAAAATGTAATTTATGTTAAACTCCATGATGCTAACCGACAATACTGTGATATCTGAGTAACAAATCTCCTTTTGATGTTGAATTGTATTTTCAGAACAGATGTTTTCTTCTTTTAACCAACTCCACATAATTCTTACTGTAGTATTAGATTATTTTTGTTGCTTCTACCATCCTTGATGCCAAAATTGGCTCATTTTGTCCATATTTCTTTTGAGAGCAATACCTAAATATACCATGAATGGGGGTCTGTCTTCTTAAAAAATATTATTGAGCTTTTTGTGTTAAAATGAATTTTGTTTCCATGACAAATGGTTGAAATCATCTGTATGTCTGATTTGAGGATTTTAAGGATGATGTTGCAGGACTATTTCAAGTATGGTACTGACAAAGTAATCGATAATTCATGGGCATCTATTATATTCTCTTGCTTTCTTCTTATAAAGTTGGACTTAGAGTTTGTGATCATGTATTTGTATGAAACCATTTTGTTAAATTTATGGTACAGTTTAGCGCAATACGAGTATTTACATCTTACATGTATGTATAGTATTTGGATTTACATGTCCGTTTTACTTGATTTCTTAATTTCAATATACAATTTGAATGGAGGTATATGTAATTGGGGCAATGGGTTCATTCCGGTGGGTCAACTGCGAGAATATTTTTATTTACGACTGAGAATGTGTTGAAATTTTATTGCTTCCTGCCAAATCTGAAAATAGATTAATATCAAATAGAATCATTTGTTCTCTATGATGTGCTTGATAATTTTATTTTTGTTCTTTCTATGTAATATTACTATTATTTTTTTAATTTCCCTAGAATGAATAAGCCAGATATTAAATATTACAAAAATAGAATGGTCTATGCGGAGTGGCATGAGAATTAATGAATTCTCCTACTTCTCTTTCTGTTTCTTCTCCTTTGTCTTTCGTTTGTCCTTTTTTGGTAAGTATTCTTTCATTTTGTAAAGCGAAATGATGTATTTGTGTATGTTTTTGCCTTTGTTGGTCTGTGAAGATGCGTTGTTAGGTGCTCCACTTTATTTTCCCATTGAGGTCGAACCTAACCTGTGCTCGAGAGATAGCTGTCCATACACTGATAAGGGATATTATTTGCTATTAATCATATTTTGTATCTTTAATTTAATATAATAAAAAAACTATGGAAATATAAAGAATACTGAATGGTATGTTAAACTTTAATTAAATATTTTAGAAGTGATTATATATTCTCTCACTTTTCTTTTAACACCTTATTTTGAAAATTTAGAATACTCTGAATACAAAAGTAAATAAAAAAGAACGAAAATGAAGGATAATGTGAAGATATATAAATATAAAACTAAACATGGTGTTATTGTTTATTTATTTATTTATTGCTCTTGAAATTTTATAATAAAAGTTATAACACACAAAAGAACTATTTGTCAGGTAGAATTTCATAATTATATTATTTAATAATGATGGTATTACTTTGTGGCATGATATAGGATATCATTAAAATATTGTAAATAGTACAAAGAGGTTTCGAGGTCAATAGTTAATGTTTTTTCAAGCACATTATCTTAATAATAGTATATTATCCAATTTTATTCTCATCAAAAAAGAAGATTTAGCCCTTCCATGTGAGTAAAATTAGATAAAGAGAGTCTTGAAGATTTTAAAAAAGAGCAATCAACTTTGGAGTGCAATTGCATCATAAGTTATAATGTTATGGTTGTGAAGCATAGATAAGATAAAACAAAACAAATAATAAAAATAAAAGTTTTAATCATAAAAAATTGATCATAAAATTTCAACCATACCTTCATCTTTTTGGCATCGCACGGAGCGCAATCAAATTGACTAGTATATATATATATATATATATATATATATATATATATATATATATATATATATATATATGTCTCCACCGGTAAAGATATTTTTAATTGAAGCGGTTGAATAATCAGCTATTTGGTTAATTCTTCTATTTTAATTGAATTAGTGGGCTCGAGCAGTTTGACATCCTACTGTAGCCGATGGGAGAAATTCAAAAATAGCCAGATTTATCACTGGTCGTTGAAAAATAGCCAAGTTTTAAAAGTCATCGAAATTTTAGCCACTTTAAATCTGAGCGAAAACACTGTTCAAAATCTGAAAAAATACGCCCGCAAATTTTACGGGAGTTCCAGCAGTATAATTGTCCAATATAATATACTGGAGTTTAGAGCACTAGTGCTCCAGTCTCCCGCAAATTTTACAGTAGTTAGCAAAGTATACCGGTCCAACATAATATACCGTAGTTCGTATATAAATACACCAGAACTCCCGTATATTATACGGGACCGATCCCTACTGCAACAAAATAGTGGCTATTTTTCATTAATTTGCTAAACAGTGCACACCATGAAATTTTAACGTAGCCGATTGTTAATTGGGCTTTTAAAGAAGTTCACTAAACATGAAAAGAAGATCCACTCCGGCTCTGTGCTAAGGAAAGTCCCCCAACTAGCTACTGCCACACTGACCAAATGCTGAAACTACATTGCTTCATATAGCGGAAGAAGAAGAGATGAGTTTGTCCCTTTGGGGACCATTTCTCGCTTTGTGCGTGTCATCCTTGCCCAGGGGCCATGCTAATCTTCTCTGTAACCATAGCTTATTTGGGTTGCGCTATAGGCGTATAGCTGTTTGATTGATTAGTTCTCTAGAAAAGGATTTGTTGGCACATCAGAAAGTTGTCAGCAGATTTAGTTGGGTAATCATCTTTTTGATGAAGTAAGATGTTATCATTAAGAAGGCATCAAGAAGATACAAAATCGAACAAAAGTTACATAGAGTAGTTGGATAATCATCTTAAAAGCATTTAGTCATTCTAAGTTAAACTTATACATTGACATATCAATCAAGAGTAATAAGGTGAAGAGAATTGGGGAGAAGAGGTTCATTGATGTAACTGGATCTCTCAACATGGAATTTGGAGTTCCTATAGCTTAATAAAGTAAGAATTTTCTTTATTGTTGCCATTTCCGCAAAGCTTGTTATGTTTGTGACTCCCTTTTAACTTAATACTTCCACAACCTTCATTACATATGACTTCCAATGCTGGGAATGAGGAACTGAACTTATTGGTCTGGGCTTTTCCTCGTGGACCTTTTTATGTTGTATTACAATATGCAACTGTTCTATTTACAGCAGATAAGACTTAGTATGAACCCATGCCCTTACTGTGACTGTAACTGTTATGATACTTCATCCCTCTCTCGTTCAAAAAGAACGAGGTTGTGAATTATCAGTTGTCCTCTTTGAGACACATACGATAGAGCAGCTGTTGTAATAAAGAGTCCTCTCAAGTTGTCCATGACAGATGGCATTTAACATGTGTCTGCCATGTAATACAGGACTATAAAAGTTCTCGTTGTTTTGGCTTCTTCTAGGCTGAAGATATATTTTAGGAATACTACCAGTTCTCATATGGATCAATGCTGTCCTTTGCAGGTTGCTCTCAGTAATGTCAATCTGAGGCATGCATTTTTGATGTTGGTCCCTGAAGTAATTGAAGTTTTGGGTAGGATGGTGGTCAATTTAGCAGGATCGCAGAGAGGCTAGTCGATGATAAGTAAAGAAGGCACCACGTGTGAAAAGGTATATAGAGGGACTAAGAAAAGTTTACCTTGTCTGGAATCTCACATACCAACTTCTGATTATGTCCTCTTAAAGCGTAGAGATTAATATTCAATGGTTGTCGTAGTTTTGTGGTTTAAAAGATAATGGCATAAGTTAGATTTAAAGCAATAATCTGATAGTATTGACTTAAAGATGAAATTGAATGCTGTTTTTCCTGTCTTCAGCTGAATCATGCTTCAGCCATCTTCCACATTCAAACTCTTGACCTTTAATGAGGCTTAATATCAACTTGGTCAGTGAGGACTGAGGAGCTGTAGTTCACTCTAGTACTAGAATACCAGCACTATAGTGTGTGTCGAAGGTTTCACATTTGAGCTAAAAGTCTGAGTTTATACAGAAATTACCAATTTTAGTGCTTTATTAAAATTCTCTGTTGCCGAATGCCAGAACAAGGACCCGAGTGGTTCCTTCTTTGGTGACTAGAGCTACTTGTGCTGCATGGCCACCAGTTATCGATGCTCCACTTGTTTATATGTCCATTGGAGAAAGCAGTATTCTTTGTAAGGTACACGAACAAGGCACTTTAATACCTTAAGAAAGGCTTATCTGCAGTTACACCAACTTCAGGATTTATTTACTGCCTGTGCATACCTAAATTTTCTGATGCCTCTTGATGAGCTACTTTGGCTGATACGGTTAGGGGAGCCTTCAGGTCTTTAGCATGAGTAAGCTGAGACTCTAGTGATTGCTTCCTTTAGATGGCTCCTTGCACTATCATTTCGTTCCCTTAGCATGTGTTAATCACTATGAAATTCAACATTTAATCTCAGAATTTGTATACCTAATGTGCTCCATCAGCTCTCTAAGGACGAATTCTCCTTGAATCTCAAAATTTGAAATACTTTCTACGTAAAGTCTGGCCATCATCTGGTTGTGGAAATATGATATCCTCGTTTGATGCATACTGTTATTGGTTAATGATTGACAGTGCTTCTACCAGTTTGACAAAAAGTCTCAGGAGAACCTGTTGGTATAAAGTTTTGCTAAAGGTGGTTGAAGATAGTGATGATTGACAATTCTAGTTGATAGGTACTTGAAAATCTTGGTTTGTTTTATGCTCATTACAACCAAAAATGAACAGTCTCGACAAAAGACCGTTATCAGACTATTTGAAGCATATCTTTCAAATTGCAGTTTGTCTTGATTGGTCTATTAAATTTATCAGAAAGCTTAAGTTATCAGTTTTCATGGTTTTCTCCAAGTGAAAAACTTGGTAACTTCGTTCACTGGACTAGTCATGGTCATCGCTTTGGTCAAGTTTGTATTGATCATATTACCAGATTATGTGTATTCGTTGTTATCATTCTCTTGTAGGCATCAGTTTCCTCTTAGTATATCTTCTTGGCAAATGGTGGTTGCACTACTTCGTTTTGTTCTTTCCCAGCCATATATTTCCCATTCTCATCTCAGAGTGGGAGAAAGGCAAATAAAAGGTAGTGTCCGTGTCTTGGAAAATCTATTAACTGAAGTTTTTTTCTTGATTCTTCTGTCATACACACACAGAAAAAAAAATATTTGTTGACGTGTTACGTTTACACTGCAGTTCTTTCTTATTTGGTTACAATGACGTGCATTACTTGTAAATTGGAGCTCTAGGAGAAAAGTGAAACATGGTATGGCTTTGTTCTCTTGGATAATTGTTTTCCTATTTCAAGCGTGCCCAAAATTATGCCAAACAACATCTTAGGACATCAACTGAATTCAGCTTCCAAGTGTTTAGGTATCTCTACTGTATGTATACTAAGTATAACCTTTTTCTTTATGGAGTTAAGATACAGTGTCTGCCATGGCTCCATGCTGGGCATTTAGAGAAGAAATTGCCTCTCATCTATCCACAGTCCCGTCTCTACAATTAGCATCCACGGGAAGATGTGAAGCTAATACCACTGCAGCAATTGATAAGGAAATTGATATGGTTGATGAGTTGGAATATATGTTTATACTTTCTGGAGAAAAGGGGAACCCTTGCAGTTGCTTAGTCTGTCTTGCTCTCTTGCTAGGCATGCAGGTATATAGGACAGTGCTTTCAAAGGAAAGATCAAGGTACTTTGTATTTTTCTCTCTTAATATTGCCTCATCTGATGTTGTTTAAAAGATTTCATTATCTCTCTTGTATAGGCAGAATCTTTTGCACTGGGCTATCTCACTGTTGGAGAGTATCGCTCTATTAGAAATGTCTGATAGACCAATTGCATTTACGAAGAAGAAACTTAATCCTATATCTAGTGGGGATGTCATTTTTTATTGCTTTTTACTTCTGGTCCTTATAGTTAATCTTCCTGTTTCGTGCCACAGAATTGCTGGTTTATCTAAGAATCTACTAACCTTGTGCCATTCACAATAGTGTTATGCAGAGTAACAGGTTTTTCTTCGGTATGGGTAAATACTGCTCCTATTTTTGTAGCAAACGAGTCATTGTACCTGAAGAAGACCTTGAGACGTTTTTGGAAACTGTTGCTGAATTCTGAGGTAATTCACTGCTGTTCTTTATGGAACTTTTCCTTATAGTATTCCCAATAAGTTGTTGAAGTTGTCAAACTCCATTACCCGTTAACCAATCCGATTATTATTTTTCTATAAAGGAGGCCTAATGTTTAGGATTTAAACTCACAACTCATTTGCCTTCTTATCTTCTTAAGGCATTTGTATCTTCTCTCTTTAGTATTCTTTCACTTGTATTTTGGAGTGAAATAAAATATTGGCTGTGTCCGAGGAGTAGGCAAATTTAGCCGAACATCGTAAATTTCGGTGTTCTTTTTATTGTTATTTTATTGTCTTATTTATTATTTGGTGGCTGTCATAATTTTTGGTATAGTAGTTATGACTTATTCACACTATATACATTTAACTTCCACAACCATTGGTATCAGAGCCAAGGTATTGTCTAAGTATGCTTTGTGATTGCAGCACATGCTAATCTTCCACATCGGAAAAGATTTATCTTGGTAACTGAGTCAAGGTTCTGTCTCAGTATGCTATGTGGTTGCAACTTAGTCTGATCTTCCACATCAGAAAGAAAATAATCTTGATTTGTGTCGTCAGCTATTAAATAATATTTGTGTCAAAGATGGGAGACAATAAACAAGAAGAATCTACATCAAGTGTCAGCAATACGTCATTATTGACATTTTCGCTTATGACAAGAATTGTGCCAAATGCGAAATTTGCGGTAGAAATTTTTGACGGGTCCGGACATTTTGAGATGTGGCAAGGCGAGGTTCTAGATATCCTTTTTCAACAAGGGCTAGATCTGGCCATTGAAGAAAAGAAACCAGATGTTATTGGAGAAGAAGATTGAAAGATTCTCAACTGTGTTGCTTGTGGTACCATTCGATCCTACCTTGCTAGAGAGTAGAAATATCCATACACAAAGAAAACTTCTGCAAGTAAATTATGGAAAACACCGAATGATAAATTTTAGAAGAAAAACAGTCAAAATAAATTGTACATGAAGAAGAGACTGTTTCACATCACCTATGTTCCTGGTACCACGATGAATGAACATATCACAAGTTTCAATAAGTTGGTTACAGATTTGCAAAATATGGATACAACTTATTATAATGGTGACTTGACCTTGATGTTGCTGGCATCACTTCTTGATGAGTACGAGCACCTTGAAACTACTCTACTCTATGAAAATGACGAAGTTTCTCTGAGAGAACTTTGTTAGGCTTTGTACAACTATGAATAAAGAAAGCGAGAAAAACATAAGGGAGAGAAGGAGAAGCACTGTTCGTGAGGGGTCGTCCTCAAAATCAAACGAGGACAAGGAAAGGACGATCTAAGTCAAGATCTAAATCCAGCAAAGATGAATGTGCCTTTTGTCGAGAAAAGGGGCACTGGAAGAAAGACTGTCCGAAGTTGAATAATAAGGCCATACATAACAATGGAAAGGCCATTATGGATTCAAATGTAGCTGATTGTGATGTTCGGATTTCTCATTAGTTACAACGAAGCCGTCAACGTCATCAGACATATGGTTGATGGACTCGGCTTGTAGCTATCATATGTGTCCCAACAGGGATTGGTTCGTGGATTTTCAAGAAGGAGAATATGGAGTCGTCCAAACATCGGATAACAGCCCTCTTACCTCACATGGAATTGGTTCAATACGATGAAGGAACCATGATGGAATGATCAGAACATTAACATATGTTCGATATGTACCGGGTTTGAAGAAAAATCTCATCTCCGTGGGAGCCCTAGAATCAAAAGGGTTCAAAATTATTGCAGAAAATGGAGTGATGAGAGTATGCTCCGGTGCACTAGGGGTAATGAAGGTCAATCGGAAGAACAATAACATGTACCGTTATCTCAGTAGTACAGTTATTGGGACAGCGACAGTAACATCCAGTGACGAAAAAGAGGCAAAAGCAACCAAGCTATGGCACATGCCGGAGGAAAATCCTTGAAAACTTTATCAGATCAAGGATTGTTAAAGAGAGTAAAGGCTTGCAATTTGGAGTTTCGTGAGCATTGTGTCAAAGGGAAACAGACAAGGGTTAAATTTGGTACATCAATCCACAATACCAAAGTCATTTTGGATTATGTACACTCTAATGTTTAGGGTCCTTCCAAAACACCTTCATTTGTTGGGAAGCACTATTTTGTAACCTTTGTTGGTGATTTTTCCGAAGAGTATAGTTGTATTCAATGAAGAGCAAAGATGAAGTGCTGAGAATTTTTCTCAAATGGAAGACGATGGTGGAGAATCAAACAGGCAGGAGGGTCAAGTGTATTCGCACAGACAATGGAGGTAAATACAAAAATGATCATTTCAATAAGGTCTGTGAAAATGATGGCATTGTCTGACACTTCACTGTCAGACATACACCACAACAAAATGGAGTGGCAGAACGTATGAACCGGACCTTGCTGGAGAAGGTACGGTGTATGTTGTCCAATGCTGGCTTGGGTAAAGAATTTTGGGCTGAGGCAATTACATATGCATGCCACCTCATTAATCATCTACCATCTGCTGCTATTGATGGCAAGACACCATTTGAAAAATGGTATGGAAAGCCTGCTGTAGATTATGACTCTTTGCACGTGTTTGGCTCAACTGCATATTACATTATCATGAGTCAAAATTTAATCAACGTGCAAAGAAGGTTATTTTTATAGGGATTACTTCTGGAGTCAAAGGCTACCGCTTATGGTGTCCTATGATAAATAAAGTACTATTCAGCAGGGATGTTACCTTCGATAAATCTGCTATGGTAAATAAGGTAACAAATGAAGATACCAAACAAGATGATGGAGCTTCTAAGCAGGTAGAGTTTGAGGAAAAATTTATTTTTCCTACACAAGAAACAGAGGATGAAACAAATGAGGATTATCCTCTGGAAGGAGAGCCAGTTGAGGAGATTCCAACTCATAGAGACGGTAGCTTGTACAACCGCAATTGTAGCTGATGATGTTCCTACCACTTATAAAGATGCATTCCAAAGTTCAGAAAAAGATAAGTTGATGATTGCCATGAATAATGAAATACAGTCCCTTCATCAGAATCATATATGGAGATTGACCAATCTCCCGAAGGGAAAGAAAGCATTTGGGTGCAAATGGGTATTTGCAAAGAAAGAAGGATTACCTAACTAAGAAGATGTTTGCTACAAAGCAATATTGGTGGCCAAAGGATATGCTCAAAAGGAGGAAATTGATTACAATGAAGTGTTTTCTCCAGTTGTAAAATATTCCTCCATTAGAATTATGTTGGCTTTGGTAGCACAATTGGATTTGGAACTAGTTCGGATGGATGTAAAAACTGCATTATTACATGGGAACTTGGAGGAGGAAATTTACATGACTCGGTCAGAAGGATTCAAAGTTGTTGGAAAGAAAAATATGGTGTGCAAACTTGAAAAATCGTTGTACGGGTTGAAACAATCTTCTAGACAATGGTACAAGCGATTTGACAAGTTTATGTTGCAGCAAGGTTACAAGAGAAGCAAATACGATCATTGTGTGTATTTGCGCAAGCTTAAAAATGGTTCCTTTATATATCTTCTCATATATGTTGATAGCTTCCAAGAATTCGGAAGAAATTGATAAGTTGAAGATTCAAATGAAGAAGGAGTTCGAGATGAAGGATCTGGGTGAGGCGAAGAAAATTCTTGGCATGGAGATAATAAGAGATAGATGTTCAAAGAAACTCTGTTTATCTCAGAAAGAATATTTGAAGAGAGTACTACAACGTTTTGGCATAGATGACAAGACTAAGCCAGTTAGTACTCCACTTGCTCCCCATTTTAAGCTAAGTACTACTATGTCGCCATTGGATGAAGTTGAACGAGAGTATATGTCAAAGGTACCATATGCAAATGTTGTTGGTAGCTTGATGTATGCAATGGTCTGTACGAGACCTGACATTTCACAAGCTGTTGGAGTTATTAGCATATATATGCACAATCCAGGAAAGGAGCATTGGCAAGCTTTGAAGTGGATTCTACGGTATATTCATAATACCGTAGATGTTGGGCTAATTTTTGAGCAGGAATGCAATCAATCTATAGTTGGATATTGTGACTCAGATTTTCTAAGTTGCTTGGACATGGGTGTGGGTGTCCGACATTGGTGCGGATCTACATGTCGGATCCTTCGAGTTGTAATTGCTAAGATTCGGGGATGCAGACCCTAGTAGGGATACGGGTGGGGGGACCCGGCTAAAATTAATTCAAAAAAATAAAAATATAAAAATATCTCTAAATTTGTAAGAAATTTAGTGGAATACTTACGTATAGCTTGTAAAGTGTGGATTTCTTTTTTATTCTTAAGTTGTAAATAAGTAAATGATGGATGTCGTAGATAAAGTATGTTATTTTCTTCAAATTTATCCTGGTTTTGATTCTGATTTCAGGAATCAAATTATATCTTGGATCGAATTTTTCCGTCCGTTGTAGTCAAAATACCCAAAAATGTTTGATCAAATCCGGTACGGATCCCATACCCACACCTATACTAGTATCGTGCACGGGTGCGACACCTACATTGAAGAGTTGAAGCAACTTAGCAGATTCTAGACAAACGAAGATCAACTACTGGTTAGGTTTACTTTTGCAAAGGCACCAGTTAGTTGGAAGTCTACTTTGCAGTCAACAGTTGCTTTGTCTACAACAGAGGCAGAGTACATGGCTATTACAGAGGTTGTGAATGAGGCAATTTGGCTTCAAGGATTGCTAAAGGAGCTTGGTGTTGAACAAAGAGGCATCACAATTTTTTGTGATAGTCAAAGTGCTATTCAATTAGCGAAGAACCAAGTTTATCATGTAAGGATGAAGCATATTGATGTTCGGTATCACTTCGTACAGAAATCATAGAAGAAGGTGGAGTCACGGTGAAGAAAATTCATACTACGGAGAATCCTGCTGATATGCTAACAAAGGCGGTCAAGTTTCAATATTGTTTGGATTTGATCAACGTTGTTGAACACTAAAGATTGAATATGAAGGAACAACCAAAATTTGTTACTGAGAGAAAATTGAAAATGTGGAATTTCGCCAAGGTGGAGATTTGTTGAAGTTGTCAAACTCCCACATCGGTAGAAGACCAAATTGGTTGGGATTTTTTCCCTATAAAAGGAGGCCTAATGTTTAGGATTTAAACACACATCTCATTCACCTTCTTATCATCTTAAGGTATTTGTATCTTCTCTCTTTAGTATTATTTCATTTGTATTTTGGAGTGAAATAAAATATTGATTTTGTCCAAGGAGTAGTCAAAATTAGCCGAATCTCATAAATTCTGGTGTTTCTTTTATTGTTGTTTTATTGTCTTATTTATTATTTAGTGGCTGCCATAATTTTTGGTATAGTA
The DNA here is from genome assembly GCA_032618575.1 of Nicotiana noctiflora. Lineage (NCBI taxonomy): Eukaryota > Viridiplantae > Streptophyta > Magnoliopsida > Solanales > Solanaceae > Nicotiana > Nicotiana noctiflora. The sequence continues at coordinate 262,022 of JASVEL010001187.1, forward strand.
ATTGTGACTCATCCATATTATATACATTTGGCTTCCGCAGCATAAGTGACCTTGCTTCATGTTGTTATTGCACCTAAGCTGTTATAGGAGAACCTAACGCAAGAAGATGGTATGCTGAGAAGTGAAAGAGATCTTCACTGAAGGACCATAAACTTTCAAGATTGTACATGTTTATCTATTGACCAACATTTTTGTGCACGATTGCCAATTCTCTCTCTAAGCTCCTTCTGAATCTGTGTGAGTAGCTTAAGAGGGAGAATTAGCAATTTTACAGGTTCTAGGAAAGCTAAAAACTGTCAAAGTTTTGATTCATGGGCTTTGTAATCAGATTCACATAGGTGACTGATTTGTCTTTCTGAGATCTTAGAATTCCGGGCACCCTTCTAGAAAGTGGTTTGGAATCTGGATGCTCTTAGTTTGTAAATCTTTTGATTGTCACGGTAATATTCACTTTTTATTTCCTTAAAATAAAAAAACATTTTTGTGCACGAGGAGCTGTATGACAGGAGGTTATGAAGAATCAATCAATGGCTTTAAACGAAAATGATTGGACCTTGCGTCATACGACGAAATTCTCAAAACAAAGGTGCTTGGTGGTAGCATTCTTCGTTGCAGACTTTGCATTGACGAAATATCAAACAAAGTGACTTGGTACAGACTAACGTAGAGGATAAATTGCAATCCGTTTATTCACCAACAACAATCTGAAGTAAGTTATAGGAGTGTACAACATTAGAAGGAATGTGCAAGATAACAGTTGTTTCTATTAATTCAATTGTTTTCAACCTTGTTTTGCTCCTTTCATCTTCAGTACTCCACAAAATGAAAAGATAAAAACCACATTCTATTCTGGCCAGCTAGCTTAAGTTTACTATTAGTTTCCTCAATCCACTTTTATATGTGGAGATAGGACGGACTTTGGATAACCATATTCCTTAAATCCAGTCACATCTAGAATTATCTTGCTGGGTGCCTCTGTTGGTGGTTTCCCTGGCCCTGGGAACAAAAACCATCGTTGGAACCATTCTAGAAATTCAGGGAAAAATATTCTGTAGACGAATAATGTCTTGAACCATGGTGGTTCTGTTAGGTAGTTGTCTCCGCGGCATGCACTCTTGACAATTGCTCTAGCACATTTTTGCACTGGCAGTATAGGAGTAACACTCATTTCTACCTGGTAACAATTGCAACAAATACTTGTTAGTATCTTCTTTGAGAAGAATGAGAAAATAAATATAATTGAATGATGTCTCGAAGACATAATTAAATAAATAAAACTGTTTGTATTTCTAATAGCTAAATAAAGGTTTAAAATTTTCAACTCAATGTTGATTCAGAAAAAGAAACTTACGTCTCTCATTACTTGGTCCACTTCCAAGTTGCCCTCTGTAGTGAGAAATTTGCCTTTGGTCAACTCAGATTCAACTAGTCCAGGAGTGACTATTGTAATCCCAATTTGTGTCCCAAGTTCTACCCGCAATGTCTCATAGAAACTAATCATTGCAGCTTTACTTGCCTGTAGAAACACTGAATTATATTGAAGCTCAATGAGGCAGAAGAAGAAGGTAATTCAAAGTCGTTGCCAAATAACATACATTATAGAAGCTGATTCTGGCTGCATTCAGAACACCAGCTGATGAAGTGATGGCTACGATTTTTCCCTTGGTTTCCTTCAAATAGGGGATGGCAAAATGGGTAGTATAAACTGCACCCCAGAAATTTATGTCCTGAGATTATAACATATGGCAAATTAATCTATGAGCAAACTCCAAGACATGAACGCACTTCACTCGAGTGTTAGATGCGAAATTGCTTTTACAAGGATAGTAAAAAAAAATATGGATTTTACCATTGCGGGAGCAGCGTTGGTGACCTCTATAAGGTCCTCAAACATGTATAGTGGCGTCACAGCAGCATTGGTCACCAAATGATCCACTACAGCAACATAATTGACACAATTCGTTAAGTTTACGTCCAATATAAGATGATCATCATTCGCTGTTAATAAATCAATTTATTAGTTTTCTACACTTACATCTACCAAATTTACTTATAGCTTCCTCAATTAATCGCTGGCAATCTTCAACTTTGGAAACATCAGCATGCACAGCAACAACATCTGGAGATCCAAGCCAATAAGCCATATCTGCTACTTGCTCAAGACTTCTGCGCCTTCTTGCCGCAAGCACTAGACAAGCACCTCTTTTAGCATACTCATACGCTAAATGCTTCATTTTCCATAACAAACTCAAATTAATCATTATAAATCTAACAAGGAATATAAGTGATTTATAAATATATCTCGCTTGTGCATTTGAGCTTAACCATAGGTATAAGGGAACTTAAATTCAGTAAGTAAAATGTTGGATGTTAAGGGATCAGAAATGTGTAAAATGTTGGGCACAAACCTCGCCGATACCAGAAGAGGCCCCAGTGATGATAACAACTTTACCGGCGACGTTTTCACTAAATATGTAACGGAAGATGAAGTGAAGAAACTTGAGAAAGAGATATAAAGGCATAAAGTGGATGAGTGCAGTTGTGGCCATATGAGGTAAATAAGCGTTCAAGATTTTGTGAATTAAATCCAAGACAAGCTCCATTGTTTCAGAACTTTTGCAGCAATCCTTCTTTCTTTTTCTAGGGGAGAGGAGAGGAAATATCTCGTGAAATCCAGCAGGTATAATGTTTAAAAGACCATTAACACGTGGCAGCAAAAGCACATTACCCTTGCATGAAATGAAATTGACACGTACTCTTTTTGTTGTTTTAATCAACTTAGAAATGTTTTTTTATAAGTTTTGTCAAAAAAAAAAAAAAAAAGAAGATAACTATTTCATGTAAAAGTTTAGGTTTAATTCTAAATATTGATGAAATCGCAATTATCATTATTAGAATGAGCCTACGTGAATTGTGTCTTTTATTATTATATTTTCCTTCATACATAAAAAAATATAAAAAGATTTTCAAGTAAGATTGTCACTTTTCTTGTATTGAAACTAGATGGTCGTGCCCGTGCTATGCACGGGCCTAAGCTATATATCGTTGTATTATATATCCAAATATTTTTATATCAGAAAAAAAAGATATGGAGAAGATAATTTCTTGTTTGTTTTAACTATTTAGAAAGATGGTAGAAAGGAAGAACACTATCAAGCTAATTAGATACTTACATAATAATATTGCATGCTATATACTTTCATTCATTTGAGGAACAAACTTGTACAAGATATAAAATACACATTTGCGACAACACATTCTTTTACCTACTTCCGTGAGAGACAAAAGACGATGTATTTCTTGTAAAAGTCTATCACCCCATAAATTTTCTTTTTGTTGTAGTAGTGCAGCGATATTCGACAAAGTATTAGAACTGGCTTACACGTACAATTCGATCGTAATCTTGTTACAGGATCACCTCATTCTTCACCATCTAAATCAAAATACGGGGAAATTAAACAATCAATTTCCCCAGCCTATTCGTTATGGAAAATCAATGCTCCGGGTCAAATAGAGCTTACCTACGGCACCTAGCTTTCTCCGGCGAGCTTTCTATCGTAAAGCCAAAGACGCCCCAAGACAAGGTACAACTGTTGGGAAGGGGACATGATCAATAGAACCCGGCTGGATCCGGGCTGGGATAGTGCCGCCCATTCTTAACCAGTTTATCCAAAGGTTCTTTCTTGATCTAGTTACAAGGATGGGGCAGTATGGAAAGAAAAAATGTGGAACCTAATAGAAATTACTACTAGTTGGACCAAAAAAAAGATTTTTTCAAGCGATTGTGTGATAACTTTTTCTTCTTCTCAATATATCGTTGTATTATATATCCAAATATTTTTATATCAGAAAAAAAAGATATGGAGAAGATAATTTCTTGTTTGTTTTAACTATTTAGAAAGATGGTAGAAAGGAAGAACACTATCAAGCTAATTAGATACTTACATAATAATATTGCATGCTATATACTTTCATTCATTTGAGGAACAAACTTGTACAAGATATAAAATACACATTTGCGACAACACATTCTTTTACCTACTTCCGTGAGAGACAAAAGACGATGTATTTCTTGTAAAAGTCTATCACCCCATAAATTTTCTTTTTGTTGTAGTAGTGCAGCGATATTCGACAAAGTATTAGAACTGGCTTACACGTACAATTCGATCGTAATCTTGTTACAGGATCACCTCATTCTTCACCATCTAAATCAAAATACGGGGAAATTAAACAATCAATTTCCTTCAATATTTTTCAATGAAATCAGGCTCCAGCACTTCCTTTTTAATTCTTTGAATAGGTGAATCTAATAAAACACAATATTTGGATCAAATAAACCAAATGCAATTAAATTCTGAATCTTGGATATAAATGCCATCAGTAAGATGAAGGGAGAGATTTTGATGGTACTTTTGTAATGTCTTGAGCACACTAATGTAGATGATTTTGATTTTGAGAATTTCACTATTTGGAGGAGGAATGATAGTTTCACAGACACTTGGGTGGAGAGAAAAGAAATAAAAACCTTACCAATTCATGTCAAGAGCTCTTATAATTTACATTCATGTCACTTCTTTTCCTCCAATGCCAGGATTTAGCTGCAAAAATAGAATAAATTCTCAGCCATTCTTTACAAAATTATTAGACTAACAATTGCTTATTCCCTTTTTTTAGAAGTCAACTGCTTATTCCTTTTTGTAAGATTAATTTGTGAAAGTTTAGCATTGCCTCCTAGAAATTAAAATAGCTGCAACTCAAATTGCAGCTTGATTTGCGCCTTCTTTGCTATTGTGATTTCTTATTACATAGTAAAACTCTAAAACATATGCAAGCTTTATATGTTCAAGCTTTCTTGAAAAGCCTTTATATTCTCTACTTTTCTCTTGAATAGAATACTTTAACATCTCTCAAGCCACAAACAATAGCTCGACGAACCCAAGAACCAACATACCCTCAGTTATCTTCAGAATAACCAATCAAATCCTAAAAAATGTCTACATGACCTTATTCTAAATTTAAAAATAGAGATATTCATTCCTTATTGATCCTTTGAATCGATTAAATACCACATGCTGATTCATGTTCTTTGACAGCATTATATGTGCTATGCCATCCTATAGTTTCACACACCATAGAGCAAATTATCCCATCAATGAAAAGATGTGCAGCTTAGTTCCTCGGCTGTACCAGTAAATTTTGAAGAGGAACTTCTTAACACGTCAATTTCAAGCTTCAGAAACATATGTGAACGATCATTTAGTTTGAAACTTGAGACTACACTTTATGTTACTACAAGGTGAGCGTGAGTAAAGGACTTCGTTGCCCACTATTCAAATTATTAACATACTGTGACGATCTGGCCCGTCGTCACGTGAGTTTCCGCCCTGTTTCCCCTATATCGTGTTGCTACAGTTTCAATATCAGTATTTGATTTGATCGAGTAGAATTAGATTGATTTTAGTTGGAAATAAGACACTTAGCCTCTTAGAAGGAAGCTTATTTTGCAAAAGTCAATTGGAAGTTGACTATATAGTTAGAGGGCACAGACGTGAATTCTGGTGATTCGGTTAGCTTCGGGGGTTGATTTGTGACTTAGGAGTGCGATCGGAATTGGATTTTGAGGTCCGGTGTAGAATTAGGCTTGAATTGGCGAAGTTTGAATTTTGGCGAATTCCGGTTGGTAGGTGAGATTTTGATCCGAGGGTCAGAAAAGAATTTCGAGAGTTGATGTAACTCCGTTAGGTGATTTTGGATATGTGTTCAAAATTTTAGGTCATTCGAACGTGTTTGGTCAGGTTTTTGATCGAATGTAAGTTTCAGAAGAATTTGATAAACTTAGGCTTGAATCCGTGGTGAATTGATAAACTTTTTGTTGTTTAGCGTGTTTTGATGATTGGAACAAGTTTGTATGATATTTTGTAGTAGGTTGGTGTTTTTGGTCCCCGAGGGCCTCAAGGTGATTTCGGGTGATCAACGGAAGGATTTTTGAGACTAGAGTGTTGCAGAAAATGCAACAGCAGTGCAGGCAATTTTAAACCTTCGCGTTCACGTGGCAAGAACCGCGAACGCATAGAGTTAGGTGAATGGGGCCGAAGTTGTTCATCGCGTTCGCATAAGGGATATGCGTTCGCGTAGGTTAAGGACAGTGGTGCATCGCGTTCGCGTGGCTGTGTGCGTGTCTGCGTAGAAGGAAAATAGAGGACCAGTTGGATGTTCAATACGCTCGCGTGGACCGGTCGCGTTTGCGTAAGTGTGGAGGCCTAAGCCTTGGCGTTCGTGAGGGACTAGACGCGTTCGTGAAAGGTATTTTTGGTCTATTAAAAATTTGGTCATCGCGAACGCGAGGGAGGCTCGCATTTGCATAGAGCAATATGGGCAATTACACAAGAGTTTTATAGAACATTTCATCCGCGACCTATTTGGTATTTCCTCCATTTTTGAACCACCTTGAGAGCTTTTTGGTAGAGTTTGAAGGGGATTTTGACGGGAAGTGATCGGAGGTAAGTCTTTTTACTTAGAAACACTATTTTATTGAAGATTCATCCTTTAATTCTTAGGGATTTGGGTAAAAATTGGACGAACTAGGGCTTGATTTTTGGAATGTAAATTTGGAATTTGAGGGAGCATTTGGACTCGGATTTTGATGAATTTTATATGTACGGACTCGTGACGAGATGTAGAATCAGGTGATGTGAGTTTCGTAATTTTTAGAGAAATGGTCCCGAGACTCATGTTTTGCCAACTTCCTGTTTTTGTGTGTTTTTCGAGTTCTTTCAATTAGGTTATGTTCCATTAGCTTATTATAACATATTCCTTGTGGTTTTGGTTAGATTCTACGCATGAGTAGGTCGATTTGTGAGGTAAGCGCAAGGCAAGTTAGGATTTTGGACGGCTTGAGGTGAGTAATGGTTATAAATGATGTACTAAGGGTTTGAAACCTCGTATTTGCACAATGTAGTGCTATGTTGTGATAAGATACGTGCTATATGGTGAGCATGGTGATGTTATTGCTGGGGATTCGACTCGGTCCATCCTGATTGATGACTCTACTGTACTTCTGAATGATACTGAGTTAATACTAGTATATCTTGGGCTAGTTGCTATGTTTGGGGCCTTGTGCCGATCTGTGGAACCCTTAGGGAGCATATTGAGCTAATTGACCTCAACTTTACCTGTTGAAATCATACTCTCAGTCATATTCTTAACTCTAAAAAAACATAACATGATCCGGCCTTTGAAATTTGCACTCTAAATGAGAAATACTTGGGGTTGGAAAACCTGTCTTAGCTGAGTGGGCCTGAGAGGCCAAGTCTATATCGACTAAGAAGGGTTAAGCACCCCACAGTGAGGTTATTTGATATATATCGGATCGTGCTACACGCCGCAATAGTATATACACATATACATATATGGATTGGACTGCACGCCGCAGTAATATATTATATGGATCAGACTAAACGCCGCAGTGATATAGTTTATGGATCGGACTGCACGCCACAGTATTATAGCTCTTGGGCTGTTGGAGCCCCTCCGGAGTCTGCACACCCTTAGTGGGCGTAGTTGACTATTATTATTGGATCGGGCTGCGCGCCGTAGCAGTATATACTATTATTGGATCGGTCTGTACGCCGCAACAATATTATGTACGGATCGAGCTGTGCACCACAACAGTGTTGGTAAATTGCTGGACCATAAGAGATTTTCACATGTTTTCCCTGCTTAGATGTTATTTACTGCCTTTACTGTTGGTTATAGAACTGTGTAGTGTTTTTACGATAATTCTTACTTTCAGTTATTATTTATTCCTATTACTCACTAAGTCAGTGTACTCACTTTACTGCCTGCACATCGTGTGCAGATACAGGGATCCCGAAGGCATATTTGAGTTTGTTGCTGCTGCCTAGTTCATTTATCGGTGTCATCGAGGTAGTTGCCTGGCGTCTGCAAGACCAGATTTCTCCTCTTGTCTTTCTTTTGCATCCTCATCTAGACTTTAATATGTATAGGATATTTCTCAGTTGTATCTAAAGGCTCTGACTCGTGATGCCAGATCTGATAGGGGCTATATTGATATTATTGTGGTTTTCGCACTGTTTTTATAACTATCACAGAATGAAATTTTGCTTAACTAATGTTTTAAATTCAAATAACTAGTAAGGAGTTGGGTGGAGAGTGTTCTAAAGGTCGGGCTTGCCTAACAAGGTGTTGGGCGCCATCTTGATTAGGGTTTGGGTCATGACAAGTTGGTATCAGAGCCTAGGTTACTAGGTCTCGCGAGTCATGAGCCGGTTTAGTAGAGTCTCGCGATCGGTACAGAGACATCTGTACTTATCCTCGCGAGGCTACAGAACCTTTAGGAAAAACTTCATATTCTTGAAATTCTTGTCATGCGACTTTGTTGATCCGAGAACTAAACTTCTGTATTCTATTCTCTCGCAGATGGCGAGAACACGTGCTACTTGACGTGGAGGACAACCACCAGTACCAACCCCTCGAGGCCGTGGATGCGGTCGTGGTCATAATTGAGGCAGAGTAATAGGGAAAGCATCTGTTGACCCACCAGTTGCCCCAGTTTAGGGCCAGACTCCAGTTGATGATGCTCCAGCAGCACCTGTGCAGGCACCAGCAGTGCCTATTGTTGTTCCGGGTCTCCATGAGACATTGGCCTAAATACTATCAGTTTGCATTGGCCTAGCCCAAATAGTCTCAACCACCACTACATCGGCTACTTCTTAGACAGGGGGAGGTAGACCCCTGCTGCTCGCATACCCAAGTAGGTGATGTAGGGTTTATAGACACCGGGAGCAGCTCCAGCTCAGTCGGTGGTACCAGTTCAGGATTTTGTGGTCCCAACTATGTCGGACGCTGAGCATCATCGTGTCGAGAGGTTCAATAGGCTTCAGCTTCCAGTTTTTTGTGGTGCTCAGGGCGAGGATGCCCAGGGGTTTCTTGACAAGTGTCAGTGCATGCTTCGAACGGTTGGGATTTTGGAGTCCAGTGGGGTAGCATTTTGTATTTTAGTTCAGTGGTGATGTCTTAACATGGTGGGAGGCATATGAGCGGTATAGACCGGCAGGTGCAGTGACGTTGTCATGGAAGGAGGTCTCCACTATCATTTTGGAGAACTGGATACCACGGTCTTAGAGAGAGTAGCTGCGTAGGCAGTTTGAGTGGCTTCGATAGGGACACATTATTGTGACCTAGTATGAGGCAAGCTTTTCTGAGTTAGTCCGTCTGCCTCATGGATGGTTCTGACCGACAGTGAGAGGACCAAGAGGTTTGTGGATGAACTTAACTATCACCTCCGTATTCTGATGACTCAAGAGAGAGTCCTGGGTATTTACTTTGAGGATGAAGTTGATATTGCTTGTGATATTGAGTTGGCTCGCCGTCAGGATAGAGAAAAGAGGGAGGCCAAGAGGCCTCGAGGTTCTGGTAGCTTTAGTGGTGCTATTTCTAGGAGTCAGTTCCATTAGAGCAGAGGTCCATCATTCACGCCTCCTCAGTCAGTTCGCTCAGAGTATCGTGGGTCATCTTCTGGCCGGGGTTATCAAGACTCTCAGCAGAGTCAAGCATCTCTTAGTGCACTTCTAGCGTAGAGTTCGTCCCATTCCCCATCTGTTTAGGGTTCATCCCGACCGAGTGCGTCAGCTAGCCACTCTGGCATGAGGGGTTCACTTCATTCCCAGTTCCTAGCACTCAGGAGTTGCTACGAGTGTGGTGAGCTTGGGCATATACGGAGGGAATGTCCCCACCGTGCATCCAGTTCATCTTAGCAGAGGGGCAAGACTTCACCTTCTTGCCCAGTATCTTCAACACCCGCCCCGCCAGCTAGGGGTGAGGGTCAGGAAGCTAGGGGCCGCCCTAGAGGGGGAGGCCGATCGGGTGGTGGTCAGGCTCAATTCTATGCTCTTCAGGGCCAGTCAGATGCTATTGCTTCGGATATTGTTATCACATGTATTATTTATGTCTGCCACAGGGATGCCTCAGATTTATTTGATCCCGATTCTACTTATTCCTATGTATCTTCATACTTTGCCCATCATTTGGGTACGACCCGAGGGTGTCTTGCTTTGCTTGTGCACTTATCGACCCTGGTGGGCAATACTATTATTGTGGACCATACATATCGGTCATGTCTTGTTACTATTGGGGATCTAGAGACTAGAGTTGACTTGTTTCTATTGAGTAAGGTAAATTTTGATGTTATTCTGGGCATTGATTAACTATCTCTGTGCCATGCTATTCTAGACTGTCACACCAAGACAGTCACATTGGCTATGCCAGGTGTTCCGAGGATTGAGTGGCGTGGCATGACTGACTATGTTCCTAGTAGGGTAATTTCCTTCCTAAAAGCACAACGGATGGTTGGAAGGGTTGTCTATCGTATTTGGCTTTTGTGAGAGATGTTGGAGTAGAGACTCTTAGCCTTGATTCTGTTCATGTTGTAAGGGATTTTCCAGATGTGTTTCCAGCAGAATTTCCGGGCATGCCACCGGATAGGGACATTGATTTTGGTATTGATCTGGTGCCGGGCACTCAACCTATCTCTATTCCTCCCTGTCGTATGGCACCAACGGAGTTAAAGGAGTTGAAAGAGCAGCTTTAGGAACTCCTAGATAAGGGGTTTATTCATCCTAGTGTGCCACCATGGGGTGCACCAGTCTTATTTGTGAAGAAGAAAGATGGCTCAATGAGAATTTGTATTTACTATAGGCAGCTGAACAAGGTGACAGTAAAGAATAAGTATCCACTACCCCGTATTAATGATTTGTTTGATCGGCTCCAGGGAGCAAGGCTATTCTCGAAGATTGACCTCCGTTCAGGCTATCACCAGTTGAAGATTAGGAATTTTGATATTATGAAGACAACGTTCAGGACGAGATATGGGCATTATGAGTTTCTAGTTATGTCTATTGGGCTGACTAATGCCCCAATCGCATTCATGCATTTGATGAACAACGTGTTCCGGCCATATCTGGATTCATCTGTGATTGTGTTTATTGATGACATCCTGGTGTACTCGTGTAGCCAGGAGGAGCATGCTTAGCATTTGAGAGTAGTATTACAGAGATTGAGGGAGGAGAAACTTTATGCAAAGTTCTCTGAGTGTGAGTTCTGGCTTGGGTCTGTGGCGTTTTTGGGACATGTGATGTCCAGTAATGGTATTTAGGTTGATCTGAAGAAGATAAAGGTGGTACAGGGTTGGCCTAGACCGACCTCAGCCACTAAGATTCTTAGTTTCCTTAGGTTGGTAGGGTATTATCGCTGGTTTGTTCAGGGATTTTATTCTATTGCATCACCCTTGGCCAAGTTGACTTAGAAAGGTTCTCCATTCATGTTGTCCGAGTAGTGCGAGGAGAGCATTTGCGACACTTAGTTCGCATTTGCGAACTTGGATGGTTCTGGCAGGCATCACATTTGCGATAATGGGTTCGCATTTGCGAACCCAGCCTTGAACTGCCTTCTTCGCATTTGCGAGAAATGCTTCGCAAATGCGAAGCCAACAGCTGGGTGAAAAACCAGCAGTGCATAAATTCAGAAATTGATCCTACGGCCTATCAAATCTTTATCCGAGCCTCCCGGGCTCCAAACCAAACATGTACACAACCTCAAAAACATATTATGAACTTGTTCGTGCGATCACATCGCCAATATCACATCGTTTTCATCAAATCAAGCCTCAAATTCATGATTTTCATACTTTTGGTTTTCAAAACTTTCAAACTTGGAACTCAAGGTCCAAAACATCTCAAACGACATCCGAATGTCACCAAACTTTACTGAAATCACATATATAATATTTAAGACTTGTACCGGGCATCGGAACCAAAATACGAGCCCGATACCAAGGTCAATTACTTCATTTCCTTTAACAATTACATCAAAAACAATTTCATAGAAAAATTCATAACTTGGGCTCTCGGCCTCAGAATTCGACTTCGAACGCATGTCCAAGTCCCATATTTTCCTACGGACCTCTCGGGACCATCCAATCTCGGGTCCGGATCCGTTTACCAAAAATGTTGATCGAAGTCAACCGTATCAATATTAATATCATTTTTATCCAAATTTCTCATAGAATTTGTATTTTCTATCACAAAATCTTTCCGGCTACATGCTCGGATCATGCACGTAAATCGAGGCAATATGGAATGAGGTTTTCAAGGCCTCAGAAGCTCGAAATTATTAATAAAATAAGTGATGACCCTTTGGGTCGTCACAATCTCCACCTCTAAAACAACCGTTCGTCCTCGAACGGACAAAAGAAAGAAGTACCGAGTCAGGAAACAAGTGTGGGTAACGGCTCCGCATATCAGACTCGGACTCCCAGGTCGATGCCTCAGGAGGCTGACCTCTCCACTGAACATGCATAGAAGGATAACTCTTCGACCTCAACCGTCGAACCTGCCGGTCTAGAATAGCCACCGGTTCCTCCTCGTAAGATAGATCATTGTCCAATTGGACAGTACTGAAGTCTAACACATGTGTGGGATCGTCGTGGTATTTCCGAAGCATAGATACGTGAAAAACTGGATGCACGGCTGATAAGCTAGGCGGCAAAGCTAATCCGTAAGCCACCCCTCCCACTCTGTCTAGAATCTCAAATGGACCAATATACCTAGGGCTGAGCTTGCCCTTCTTCCCGAACCTCATCACGCCCTTCATAGGTGACACTCGGAGCAATACTCGCTCCCCAATCATGAAAGTTATGTCTCGAACCTTGCGATCTGCATAGCTCTTTTGTCTAGACTGAGCTGTGCGAAGCCTATCTTGAATAATCTTGACCTTATCTAAGGCCTCCTGAAATAAATTTGTACCGAATAACCGAGTTTCTCCCGGTTCAAACCATCCAACCGGAGAACGACACCGCCTACCATAAAACGCTTCATAAGGAGCCATCCGGATGCTCGATTGATAACTATTATTATAAGCAAACTCTGCCAAAGGCAGGAATTGATCCCATCAGCATCTAAGGTGACCTGATTAGCACCTCCTCGCTGGACCGTGTCTCTAAGGTCACATAAATAGGAATCATTATATTGTTGATCGCGGATACGCTCCAATAATGAAGAGCGAGCGATCGCACAAGCTAGTGCTCGACTAGGCTCAGAAATATCCAACCTCACAAATCGATTGGCCAAGGACCGAACATCCAAAGCAATTGGCCTCTGATTGACTGGAATATAAACAAGACTGCCCATACTGGCTGACTTCCTACTCAAAGCGTCAGCCACCACGTTTGCTTTTTCCCTGATGATATAAAAAGGTAACATCATAATCTTTCTGCAATACCAACCACCTTCTCTGCCTCAAATTCAACTCTTTTGTTTAAACAAATACTGAAGACTCTTATGATCGGTGTATACTTCACATACTACACCATACAAATAATGCCTCCAGATCTTCAATGCGTGAATAATCGCCGCAAATTCTAGATCATGCATTGGGTAATTCTTTTCATGCATCTTCAACTGCCTCGAAGCATAGGCAATAACCTTGCCATCCTGCATTAACACTGCACCAAGCCCAATACGGAAAGCATCACAATAAACAGTATAAGGTCCCGTACCTGCGGGTAAAATTAATACAGGTGTTGTGGTCAAGGCTGTCTTGGGCTTTTGAAAGCTCACCTCACATTCATCAAACCATTCAAATTGAACACCTTTCTGTGTCAATCTGGTCAGCGGGGTTGCAATAGATGAAAACCCCTCCACGAATCGCCGATAATAACCCGCTAATCCCAAGAAACTCCAAATCTCTGTGGCTGATGTCAGTCTAGGTCAGTCCTTGACTGCCTCAATCTTCTTCGAATCAACCTGAATACCTGCTGCCGTCACAATATGACCCAGGAATGCAACTGAACTTAGCCAAAATTCACACTTCGAAATTTTTGCATATAGTTGGCTATCTTTCGGAGTCTGCAAAGTCACTCTGAGATGTTGTGCATGCTCCTCATGACTGCAGGAGTATGTCAATATGGAAACAATGAAGACTACAATGAACAAGTCTAAATAAGGCACGAACACACTCATGCGTATGCACATATCCATGACTCTGAAGTCTGGCCATAAGAGTTATTCTTAAATTACAACATTGTCAATTAACCCTGTTATCAAATACCTTATTCTACAAATCCCACTTTACTCAGAATGAGGTATGGTGACCTCGCGATTATTTTCCCGAATTAATGCGTCATATTTATCCTTACCTGGTGCTCGTCTCAAAGGCTAAGCTCAACGGTTTCAAAATAGAAATGGCTAAATATGAATAGAAACTATACAAGAATTGTCAAATAGTCCCAACGGACATGACTCTTATTTACGAATGCGATACGAAAGTATTACTTCATAAAAGAAGAATTTTAAACACATAAACTCTTACTACCAGGACCCAGTCCTCATATGATATCCACCGCAACTTGAAGCTCGGCTTAGAAATATTTCACATTATGCCAAAAATTGGAGGATCTCATCCTCAACTCTGAATCACAGTGCTTGCACATCATATAATCTGAAATTTTTCATTTCATTTCTTTCTTCCTTTCAATAATTGTCCGTCAAAGATAATCAGGCAAGCCCGACCATATTACCCCTTAAAACAGCCAGTTATTAATCAAATTAAACTTAAACAGTAAATGATCATATCAGGTGATAAACGAAATGTAAAACATACAAAATACGGTCCCAACCATATCGTGGTGTCACGAGACTGAGCCTCTACATAATAGCATCCTAATACAACCAAGTCTAGGCAAATAGGAAATCAACAAGATGATAAAGAAGGATAAAACAAGCTCTGCGGACGCTGGCAGCTACCTCGTAATCTCCGCAAAAGTAGACAAGGATCGGCAGCTACAATGTCTCAACTGCTCTCGGGCACCTGTAGATCTGCACAGAAAGTGCAGGGGAGTGGGGTGAGTATATTTCAACTCAGTGAGTAACAATAATAAATAATAACTGAAGGTAAGAACTCCTGTGCTATCACTTAGCAGTTCTAAGGCAACCCTCACAGGTACGTCATCACTATAGTAATACTCAAATCTCCAATCCACGTTTATCTCTACAAGATTCTTACGCTGATCCAACCCTCACTCGTACCCCTACGGTGTACGGCCATCTCAACATATAAAGACACATACCTATGTCTATAATGTATAAGTAATTAAGTAGATAGCAGGATATGATTAAGTATAATGTTGCGGCGTGCAGCCCGCTCCAATACATATACCGCTGCGGCGCGCAGCCCGCTCTATTTAACATCGACGGCGCTCACTGGGGGTGTATACAGACTTCGGAGGGGCTCCCTAGGCCCAAGCGCTATGATGCTGCGGCGTGCAGCCCGATCCACACATGTATTACTGCGGCGTGCAGTTCGATCCAATATATATATGTATATATATTTATACTGCTGCGGCGCGCAGCCCGATCCCATAATATACACTAGTGCTCACCGAGAATGTATGCAGACTCAGACTCCGAAGGGGCTCCTACAGCCCAAGCGCAATAATACTGCGGCGTGCAATCCGTCCCATATGTATATTACATGTATATTACATGTATATTACTGCGGCGTGCAGTCCGATCCAATATATATACTGCTGCGGCGTGCAGCCCGATCCAATATAGGTATATATATATATATAATACCTCATAATGGGTCCTCGACCCTATTCCAGTCAGTATATACTTGGCCTCTCAGGCCCAATATAATATATCACAGTGGGTCCTGGACCCTGTCTCAGTCAATATAGACTTGGCCTTTCAGACCCACTCAGCTAGAACAGGGAATTCCACCCTAGATAATCTCTCTCAATGTACACATCTAGTACGGGCTCATATTATGCTATACAGCTAGAGCTACGGCTGAGTGTATGTTTCCAACATGATATAAGGGTCACCTAGCTCTATAGGTTCCCTAATGCTCTACGGATCGACACAAGGCCCAAAACGTGGCTATTAGCCCAATCGTACAGTTATAATCTCATTAGCAGTCATACAACACAGTATTCTATTAGCCGGGAAGGACCAAGTCCAAGTCCCCAATCACAATGTCACCACACTCGTCTCAAGACGTGTGTCTCATCTCAACATAGCACTGTGAAGTGCTAGTACGGGGTTTCAAACCCTCGGTACATTATTTACTATCACCACTCACCTCGAACCGGTAGAAGCTTCAATCCGCCTTGCGCTTGCCTCGCAAATCAATCTCCTCGGGTGCCAAATCTGCTCAAAATCATAGAGAATGCATCAATATATGCTAATTTCACACAATTCATTCGAAATAACCCAAATTATATCAAAACCCACAAGTTGTCAAAACCCGACTTTTAGTGCGCTTCTCGAAAAATTATAAAAGTTACATATTCGGAACCCTCGTCTCAATACGAGTCTACGCATATCAAATTTACCAATTTCGGACTCCATTTGCCCACTCAAATCGGCAATTTACCAAAACCCTGGCTTAGGCTAAATTTCCCCACAATTTGATCCAATTTTCGTGAATTAAAGGAGGATTTCATGATAAAAACGCGTAAAGGAACCATAAAACTCACCTCCGATGATAACCCGATGATCTCCCAGCAATAACTCGCCCAAATCGCCCAATTCGCCTCCAAGAACCGAGCCCCAAATGTTTGAAACATTTCTGAAATTTTCTAACTTCTGATACAATTAATTCACTGCGATTTTCGCTTCTGCGGACCATTTTCCGCCCCTGCGGAACCGCTTCTGCGACCAATTGGTCGCTTCTGCGAACCCAGGCCTATTTGGCCATTTCCGCTCCTGCGATACACGGACCGCTCCTGCGGGTCCGCTTCTGCGGAAATTCTTCCGCCCCTGCGGTCCTTTCCGCCTCTGCGATCAAGAGTCCGCTCCTGCGGACTCGCCTATGCGATCCACAATCCACTTCTGCGGTCTTCTCCATCACGCCTCCAGACCGCTTCTGCGATATCCCTCTCGCACCAGCGAAGCCGCCCCTGCGAGCCAAGCTCCGCTTCAGCGGTCTCCTCCGCTTCTGCGCCTTCTCGTCCGCTTCTGCGAACTCACTCCTGCGCCCCCATTTCCGCAGGAGCGAAAACAACAAAACCAGAGTCAAAAACCGCAATTTTCCACATTTTCTCCCGTTTAGCCATCCGAAAACACCCCGAGGCCCCCGGGACCTCATCCAAACACACCAACACATCTTAATACCTTATTCGAACTTGCTCCAATCCTCAAAACACGTCTAATAACATCAAAACCCATAATTCACATCGAATTCGAGCCTAAATTCCTTAAAACATTCCGAATTACACAATCAATCAAAAACCCGACTAAACGACGTCTGAATGACCTGAAATTTTGCAGGCACATCCAAAATCACCTAACGGAGCCACTGCAACTGTCGGAATTCCATTCCGACCCTCGGATCAAAATCTCACCTACCGTTCGGATTTCGCCAAAATTCAACCTTAGCCAATTCAAGCCTATTTCTACACCGGACCTCCAAATTCAATTCCGATCGCTCTCCTAGCTCACAAATGACCTCCCGGAGCTGACCGAATCATCAGAATTCGATTCCGAGCTCTCTAACCAAATAGTCAACTTCGTGTTAACTTTCCTTATTCAAGTTTCCTTCAAAAAGGCTATATGCCTCATTTTCAATCCAATTCACCCCAAACTCACCCGATAGACTCTAACACTGATATAAAATTATAAAACATGTTTTTACAACATAACGGGGTGGTAATTCCCGTGACGACGGGCCGGGTCGTCACATTCTCCCCTCTTAAGCAAACGCTCGTCCTCGAGCGGGTCAAGAAACATACCTGAAGTCTCAAACAAGTGAGGATATCTGCTCCGCATCTCCCGCTCGATCTCCCAAGTGGCCTCCTCCACGGGTCGACCTCTCCACTGAACCTTAACCGATGCAATCTCCTTAGACCTCAATTTTCTCACCTGACGTCCCAAAATGGCAATAGGCTCCACATCATAGGATAGATCACCATCAAGCTGAATGGTACTGAAGTCTAATACATGAGACAGATCTCCAATGTACTTCCGGAGCATAGATACATGGAATACTGGATGAACGCTGGATAAGCTGGGCGGCAAGGCCAACTCATATGCCACCTCTCCAACACTCTTAAGTATCTCAAAAGGACCAATGTACCTGGGACTCAACTTCCCTTTCTTCCCGAAACTCATGACACCCTTCATAGGTGAAACCTTCAACAATACTCTGTCACCAACCATGAAAGACAACTCTCGAACCCTACGGTCCGCATAACTCTTCTAGCGAGACTGTGCTGTGCGAAGCCTCTCCTGGATCAACTTTGCTCTATCCAGAGCATCCTGAACTAACTCAGTCCCTATAAATCTATCCTCACCAGGCTCAAACCATACGACGGGAGATCTACACCGTCTGCCATACAATGCCTCGTACGGGGCCATCTGAATACTCGACTGGTAGTTGTTGTTGTAGGCAAACTCAGCAAGTGGTAAGAACTCATCCCATGAACCACCAAAGTCAATCACACATGCCCGCAACATATCCTCCGGGATCTGAATAGTGCGCTCCGACTGCCCGTCTGTCTGGGGGTGAAATGCGGTGCTCAACTCAACCCGCGTACCCATCTCTCGCTGAAATGCTCTCCAAAATTGAGAAGTGAACTGAGTGCCTCTGTCAGATATAATAGACACTGGGACCCCATGCAACCTGACAATCTCCCGAATAAAGATCGATGCCAACCGCTCCGATGAGTAAGTAGTACTAACCGGGATGAAATGTGCGGACTTAGTCAGCCGATCAACAATCACCCATACAGAATCAAACTTCCTCGCTGTCCGAGGGAGTCCAGTAACAAAATCCATGGTGATCCTCTCCCATTTCCACTCGGGAATAACCATACGCCGAAGAACACCGCCCGGTCTCTGATGCTCATACTTGACCTGCTGGCAATTGAGGCACCTGGCTACATGCCTAACAATATCCATCTTCATTCTCCTCCACTAGTAGTGCTGTCTCAAGTCCTGGTACATCTTCGCGGCACCTGGGTGAATAGAGTACCGCGAACTGTGTGCCTCCTCAAGTATCAACTCCCGCAAACCATCAACATTGGGCACGCATATACGGCCCTGCATCCTCAGAACACCATCACTGTCGATAGTCACATCTCTAGCGTCATTATGCTGCACTCTATTCTTAAGGACAAGCAAATGTGGGTCATCATATTGTCGCTCCCTGATGCGATCATATAAGGAAGATCGAGAAACAACACAAGCCAACACCCGACTCGGCTCCGAAATATCTAATCTCACTAGCCGATTAGCTAGGGCCCGAACATCATAAGCAAATGGCCTCTCCCCAACTAGGATGAAAGCTAGGCTGCCCATGCTAACCGCCTTCCGACTCAAGGCATCGGCCACCACATTGGCCTTCCCCGGATGATACAAAATAGTGATATCATAGTCCTTAAGCAACTCCAACCACCTCCGCTGTCTCAAATTAAGGTCCTTCCTGTCTGAATAAGTGCTGAAGGCTGCGATGATCCGTGAACACCTCACAGGAGACACCATACAGGTAATGCCTCCAAATCTTCAAAGCATGAACTATGGCTACTAGCTCCAAATCATGAACAGGGTAGTTCTTCTCGTGGGGCTTCAACTGACGAGAAGCATAAGCAATGACCCTACCCTCCTGCATCAACACACAACCAATGCCAACTCCTGAGGCATCACAATATACAGTATAAGAGTCTGAAGCTGTCGGCAGAATCAAGACTGGTGCTGTGGTCAGTGCTGTCTTGAGCTTCTGGAAGCTCTTCTCGCACTCCTCGGACCATAAGAAAGGAACACCCTTCTGAGTCAATCTAGTCAAGGGTGAAGCAATAGAAGAGAATCCCTGAACGAATCAGCGATAATACCCTGCCAATCCCAGGAAACTACGAATCTCTGTAGCTGAGGTCAGTCTAGGCCAACTCTACACTGCCTCTATCTTCTTTGGATCACCCTTAATACCATCGCTGGACACCACGTGCCCTAAGAATGCCAAGGACTCGAGCTAGAACTCACACTTGGAGAACTTGGCATACAGCTTCTCCTCCCGCAACCTCTGTAATACAACTCTAAGATGTTGGGAATGCTCCTCCTTGCTACGGGAGTACACCAGGATATCATCTATGAACACAATCACAAATGAATCCAAATAAGGCCTGAACACACTGTTCATCAGATGCATAAATGATGCTGGGGCGTTGGTCAGCCCAAAAGACATCACAAGAAACTCATAGTGACCATATCGGGTCCTGAATGCAGTCTTCATAATATCCGAGTCCCCGATCTTCAGCTGATGATAGCCCGAACGAAGATCGATCTTAGAAAACACCCTCGCACCCTGTAACTGATCAAACAAATCATCTATGCGCGGTAGAGGGTACTTGTTCTTCACTGTCACTTTGTTCAATTGCCTGTAGTCAATACACATCCTTATGGATCCATCATTCTTCTTAACAAACAGGACCGGTGCACCCCACGGCGACACACTCGGCCGAATGAACCCCTTATCTAGGAGTTCTTGGAGCTGATCTTTCAATTCCTTCAGCTAAGCTGGTGCCATCCAACATGGAGGAATAGAAATAGGCTGAGTGTTTGGCACCAAATCGATCCCAAAATCAATATCCCTATCCGGCGGCATGGCCGACAGGTCTGAGGGAAACATATCAGGAAAGTCTCGCACAATGGGAACAGAATCAATACTGGGAGTCTGGGCCTCGACCTCCCGCACAAATGCTAAATAAGAGAGACATCCCTTCCCAACCATTCGTTGGGCCTTGAGGAAAGATATTACCTCGCTAGGTACATACTCAGTCGTGCCTCGCCACTCGATCCTCTGAATGCCCGGCATAGCCAAGGTGACTGTCTTAGCATGACAATCCAGAATAGCATGACATGGAGATAGCCAGTCCATGCCCAATATAACGTCAAAATCAATCATGCTGAGAAGCAACAGGTCTACTCGGGTCTCCAGACCCTCAATAGTGACCAAACAAGACCGGTATACGTAGTCCACAACAATAGTATCCCCTATCGGGGTAGATACATGCACTGGCAGCTCAAGACTCCCTCGGGTCGTGCCCAAATGAGGAGCAAAATATGTAGACACATACGAATAAGTAGAACCGGGATCAAACAATACTGAGGCATCTCTATGGCAGACCGAGATAATACCTGTAATGACAACATCAGAAGCAACGGCCTCAGATCGGCCCTGAAAAGCATAGCATCTAGCCTGTCCGCCTGATCGGCCTCCCCCTCGAGAGCGACCCCTAGCTGTCTGACCCTCACCCCTAGCTGGCGGGGCAGGTGCTGAAGTAGAAGGACCAGATGACGAGGGCTGCCCCCTCTACTGATAAGATCTAGAAACAAGACGGGAACACTCCCTACGGTGGTACCCAAACTCTCCGCACTCGTAGCAACTCCCCGGTGCTGGGGACCGAGAATGATAAGGACCTCTGGCACTGGAGTGGCCAGCCGATGAACTAGGCCGAGATGAACCCTGAGCAGATGGGGCCTGTGAAGAACTCTGAGCTGGCATGGCATTGAGAGACGGCTGGCTCTGGTGCGAACCCTGATAACCCTGTCTAGGAGACCATCTGCGACGATCTGAGCGACCCGACTGCGAAGACCTGAAAGAGCGACCTCGGCTCTGCTGACTCTGGCCTCTGGTCTGAGTGCCACTGGAACTAGCTGCTCCTCGAGGCCTCTTGGCCTCCCTCTCATCCCGCTCCCTGCGACGATCTGTCTCTATGTCGCGAGCAATATCCACAGCATCCTCAAATGTACGACTCAAAACCCTTTCCCGAGTCATCAGAATACGAATGGGATAAATGAGGCCGTCCACGAAGCGCCCAATCCTCTCTCTGTCGGAATGAACCAACCACGGTGCATATCTGGACAACTCTGTAAACCTGATCTCATACTCTGACACTGACATGTCCCCCTGACGGAGACCCTCAAACTGCCTACGCATCTCCTCTCTCTGAGATCGAGGCACCCATTTCTCCAAGAACATAGTGGAGAACTCCGGCCATGATAGTGGTGTCACACCTCCCTTTTTACTACCCCGAACATGCGTAAACTGAAAGGTAGTGAAAGATACCCCACTGGACTCCAATATCCCTGCCGTACGAAGCATCCGACGGCACTTATCCAGAAAACCTTGGGCGTCCTCGCCCGGAGCACCAGTAAACACGGGAGGAGATAACCTAGTGAATCTCTCGAGACGACGCTGCTCATCGTCTGTCATAGCTGGGACCCTGTCCCCCTGAATCTGATCTGCTGGCTGAACCGGTACCACAGGCTGAACTGGAGGAGCCTCTGGTGTCTGTAAGCCCTGCACTGCTGGCTTTGGAGTGCGTACTGCGGGGGTCTGATGACCACCCCCGATCCCCGATGCAGCTGCTGCAGTAGTAACTGAAACCGCCTGTGCTAGGCCAGTGCAGACTGCTAGTATCTGAGCCAGGGTCTCCTGTAGATCCGGAATAACAATGGGCACAGCTGGTGCCTGATCTGGTGCTGCTGGCACCTCTGCAACTGGGGGCTGTGGGTCAGCTGGCACTGCCTCAGCCGCCCTAACTCCGCCACGACCACGACCGCGTCCACGACCTCTAGCAAGTGGTAGTGGTGGTCGTCCTCCACGTCCGGATGATCGAGTTCTCGCCATCTGCGAGAGAATAGAATGTCAAAGTTCAGATCAAGTCAAAAGTAATCACACGACAAGAATTCCAAGAATTGAAACTTTTCCTAAAAAGGTTTGCAGCCTCCCGAGGATAAGTACAGGCGTCCCCGCACCGATCCACGAGACTCTACCAACCGGCTCATGACTCGCGAGACCTGTTAACCTAGGCTCTGATACTAACTTGTCACGACCCAAACCCTGGTCGTGATGGTGCCCAACACAATGCTAGGCAAGCCCGACCATATTATCCCTTAAAACGGCCAGTTATAAATCAAATTAAACTTAAACAGTAAATGATCATATCAGGTGATAAACAAAATGTAAAACATACAAAATACGGTCCCAACCATATCGTGGTGTCACAAGACTGAGCCTCTACAGAATAGCATCCTAATACAACCAAGTCTAGGCAAATAGGAAATCAACAAGATGATAAAGAAGGATAAAACAAGCTCTACGGATGCTGGCAGCTACCTCGTAATCTCCGCAAAAGTAGACAAGGATCAGCAGCTACAATGTCTCAACTGCTCTCGGGCACCTGTGGATCTGCACAGAAAGTGCAGGGGAGTGGGGTGAGTATATTTCAACTCAGTGAGTAACAATAATAAATAATAACCGAAGGTAAGAACTCCTGTGCTATCACTTAGCAGTTCTAAGGCAACCCTCACATGTACGTCATCACTATAGAAATACTCAAATCTCCAATCCACGTTTATCTCTACAAGATTCTTACACCGATCCAACCCTCACTCGTACCCCTACGGTGTACGGCCATCTCAACATATAAAGACACATACCTATGTCTATAATGTATAAGTAATTAAGTAGATAGTAGGATATGATTAAGTATAATGCTGCGGCGTGCAGCCCGCTCCAATACATATACCGCTGCGGCGCGCGGCCCGCTCCATTTAACGTCGACGGCGCTCACTGGGCGTGTATACAGACTTCGGAGGGGCTCCCTAGGCCCAAGCACTATTATACTGCGGCGTGCAGCCCGATCCACACATGTATTACTGCGGCGTGCAGTCCGATCCAATATTTATATGTATATATATTTATACTGCTGCGGCGCGCAGCCCGATCCCATAATATACACCAGTGCTCACTGAGAATGTGTGCAGACTCAGACTCCGAAGGGGCTCCTACAGCCCAAGCGCAATAATACCGCGGCGTGCAATCCGTCCCACATGTATATTACATGTATATTACATGTATATTACTGCGGCGTGCAGTCCGATCCAATATATATACTGCTGCGGCGTGCAGCCCGATCCAATATATAGGTATATATATATAATACCTCATAATGGGTCCTCGACCCTATCCCAGTCAATATGTGCTTGGCCTCTCAGGCCCAATATAATATATCACAGTGGGTCCCGGACCCTGTCTCAGTCAATATAGACTTGGCCTTTCAGGCCCACTCAGCTAGAATAGGGAATTCCACCCTAGATAATCTCTCTCAATGTACACATCTAGTACGGGCTCATATTATGCTATACAGCTAGAGCTACGGCCGAGTGTATGTTTCCAACATGATATAAGGGTCACCTAGCTCTATAGGTTCCCTAATGCTCTACAGATCGGCACAAGGCCCCAAACATGGCTATTAGCCCAATTGTACAGTTATAATCTCATTAGCAGTCATACAACAAAGTATTCTATTAGCCGGGAAGGACCAAGTCCAAGTCCCCAATCACAATGTCACCACACTCGTCTCAAGACGTGTGTCTCATCTCAACATAGCACTGTGAAGTGCTAGTACGGGGTTTCAAACCCTCGGTACATTATTTACTATCACCACTCACCTCGAACCGGTAGAAGCTTCAATCCGCCTTGCGCTTGCCTCGCAAATCAATCTCCTCGGGTGCCAAATCTGCTCAAAATCATAGAGAATGCATCAATATATGCTAATTTCACGCAATTCATTCGAAATAACCCAAATTATATCAAAACCCACAAGTTGTCAAAACCCGACTTTTGGTGCGCTTCTCGAAAAATTATAAAAGTTACATATTCGGAACCCTCGTCTCAATACGAGTCTAGGCATATCAAATTTACCAAATTCGGACTCCATTTGCCCACTCAAATCGGCAATTTACCAAAACCCCGGCTTAGGCTAAATTTCCCCACAATTTGATCCAATTTTCGTGAATTAAGGGAGGATTTCATGATAAAAACGCATAAAGGAACCATAAAACTCACCTCCAATGATAACCCGATGATCTCCCAGCAATAACTCGCCCAAATCGCCCAATTCGCCTCCAAGAACCGAGCCCCAAATGTTTGAAACATTTCTGAAATTTTCTAACTTCTGATACAATTAATTCACTGCGATTTTCGCTTCTGCGGACCATTTTCCGCCACTGCGGAACCGCTTCTGCGACCAATTGGTCGCTTCTGCGAACCCAAGCCTATTTGGCCATTTTCGCTCCTGCGATACACGGACCGCTCCTGCGGGTCCGCTTCTGCGGAAATTCTTCCGCCCCTGCGGTCCTTTCCGCCTCTGCGATCAAGAGTCCGCTCCTGCAGACTCGCCTATGCGATCCACACAACCTTAGCCAATTCAAGCCTATTTCTACATCGGACCTCCAAATTCAATTCTGATCGCTCTCCTAGTTCACAAATGACCTCCCGGAGCTGACCGAATTATCAGAATTCGAGTCTGAGCTTTCTAACCAAATAGTCAACTCCGTGTTAACTTTCCTTATTCAGGTTTCCTTCAAAAAGGCTATATGCCTCATTTTCAATCCAATTCACCCCAAACTCACCCGATAGACTCTAACACTGATATAAAATCATAATACATGTAATTACAACATAACGGGGTGGTAATTCCCGTGACGACGGGCCGGGTCGTCACACCTTTCTTTCTTCCTTTCAATAATTGTCCGTCAAAGATAATCACGACATAAAATGAACCCTCATACCGATAGGGCACACAATTAACGATTAAAATTAGTTATTCCGAGAATTATATCAAAACATACTGTAATAAGTAATATAAAGTCACTCTTAGTCTCATGGATATTTAGTAACTAACACCTAATAATAGGGATGTCTATCCTCATGTAATATCTCAACGGGAGTATTTCCCTAAGTAGTATGATTACGATGCTCGCTCATAAATGGAGCATGTTAAACAGACTCGCCTAAATTTTCTTTCAAAAACCAAATCAAATTAAGGGAAAATTATTCTGTTTATAACAATCTGAATTATACACGTGATGACACCATCCGGTGTAATGACCTCCCTCATACCATAAAAAGTATATCAATGGTTGGGTCTCCACCTCTAGGATTTTCACCTCCACCTCTAACATCCCGACCTATACATCTGGCTGGCCATGTAGGATAAATATTAACTGCAATGGAGCGTGTAGCCTGAGTGCTTTCCTAAAATTATATTTCTCCAAAAATTCCACATTCACAGCAATTCCTTTAAGGCTCGGTTAACTTGTTGTTCATGACAATATATATTCGAACACAGTCATTGTGACTTGGTACAACCGTTCAGATCACACATACCACATATTGCAGAGAATCTCGGGGTGACGTCTTCATAACATTTTCTAAAAATAGAGTTTAGTAGATAGCGTTGCATTGGCCGGCTTGCCCTCTTGGTAATCTTGTCACAAATATTGATGGCCAATTTCCTCTTTTGCTATGTTGGCTTAACACTGTTGAGCTACCCCGTTTACTCACAAACTCTTCGTTATTCTTCTGGGGCGATTTCTTACCCTATGAAAGGAACCAACCTTAAATATGTATAAATTATTTAGAGGACCTTTCTATACCATATATATACAGTCCAATAACTCACCATATTTGTCCTTCACAACTCCAACACATCGACCGGACGTCAAGGTCCGTTGAAACCCAACACGATTTATTAGGTGATCTCCTGATATAATTGCACCTTCCGTTGGGACCATAACTGCTGTGGTAAATACATTATCTTCCCACTATTTCTGTGTGCCTTCTGTAGCACAGTAAAATGAACTCGTCGCATTCGACTATTCCTACGTTCTGTAATTCCTCATAAGAACTGTCAAGCATAATCTCGTGGGTTGTCAAAAGATGCACCGCTGAAGGTGGCAGCGAAGACTTTGGTGAAACCTATCTGTCCTCCGTAAAACTTTTGAAGGCATAGTTGATCTATCACCAGCCTGTGCCATTGTTCGGCTGGATAAGCGATACGTGACTACGCCATTCGTGGGAAGACAAGAGTGGAAATTTAACTTAACACTTTGAAGAACAAATTCGCACGATAAGAAAGAACAAATGAGAGACTCTTTCCTAACTCAATAGACTCTGGAGGACAAGTACAGACGTCTCCGTACCTACCTCTCAAACTCTACTAAGCTTGTTCGTGAGTGGTGAGACCTATGTAACCTAGAGCTCTGATACCAACTTGTCACGACCCGGATTTTCCCCCAACATCGGGATCGTGATGGCGCCTACTCGTGGTAGCTAGGCAAGCCACTGTATTCATACTATCCTGTTTTTAATACAATTTTAATTAAATAAATGCGGAATACTTTATCGAAATAGAAATAACTAATTACAAGATGAAAATCATAACTGAAATCCTCTACCCAAGACGTGGAGTCACCAACTCAAGAACTACTACTGAATACTATACATAAGAGTTTGAAAGAAATATAACATAATTTTGTTTGTCTCGGAACAAAGAGACTACAGCTAGTAACATAAATCAAGAGAGAGACGCCGGGCCTGCGGACGTCCTGCAAGCTACCTCGGTCTCAAATGTGATCAACTCCCACACAATCGAATTACTGCTGCTGCTCCTGATCGTAACCTGGACCTGTGCAAAAACGCACAGAAGTGTAGTATCAACACAACCGACCCCATGTGCTGGTAAGTGCCTGGCCTATCCCGGCGAAGTAGTGACAAGCCTAGGACCAGACACTCACATAAACCTGTGCAATTCAATATATATATGTGTACCACAAAATAACAAGAAATAATTAAATATTAACACAATAAGGCAATATATATATATATATATATATATGTACATAAACATTTATAAGGAAATACTCTGCTCTGCAATAACAACCAATAACTCATAATATCCAGATTAATCTAATCAACATAATTAAGTCTTACTTTCGTGTCTCAATTCTTTACTTTTCTTTTCTTATCTCGTGGTAGGCGTACCACCCGCTCCCAAATATATCAATAGGCTATCGGCAACTATGGCCAATGCCAAGATTCAAATCACTTTGTGGTCGGCGTGCCACACGATCCCATTTCTTATCATAAAAGTGGTCGGCGCGCCACACGATCCCAATTCTTTAATATATATATTACCACAATTAACAAGAATTACCCAAGTAATAACACAATAAGGAATATCTCAAAAGAACTCAACAATTAACAACGGTTAATAAGTTCACAAGGAAAACAAAGTATAATGGAAACACAAGTAATATCAAGTCAAGGAATAGCAAATAGTTGCACGGCATCACCCAAATAAAATATAATGGAAAAACAAGTAATATCAAGTCAAGGAATAGCAAATAGTTGCACGGCATCACCCAAATAAAATATAATGGAAAAACAAGTAATATCAAGTCAAGGAATGGCAAATAGTTGCACGGCATCACCCTTCGTGCTTTTACTCTCATCCTCACCAAATATGCAAATAAAGTGCACGGCATCACCCTTCGTGCTTTTACTCTCATCCTCACATCCATAGTACGGCATGATCCTTCGTACATGGTTCAATAACAAGGCACGACATGATCCTTCGTGCAAAATCAATAAAACATGGCACGGCATCACCCTTCGTGCATTATCACTCTTCCTCACCCAAATAACAATCACAGTTAAGGGCAGAGAAAGAAAACAACAAATCATGAACCGTCCCGTCAAGGGACACAATAATCATTTCAACAAAGTCCCTGCAAGGGCAATCAATATCTCACTTCACAACAAGTCCCGACAAGGGAGAACAATAACAATTCTACAACCCGGCAAGGGTTCAACAATTTATCTGCAAAATATCTCACAACAAATATCAACAACGACTCACGGTCATGCTAGACGCCAATGTATGGATGCTCGTCACCACAGCCCATACACCGCACTCGATCACATAGCACATAATCCTATTCCCTCAAGCTAGGATAGAACAAACACTTACCTCGAATGTTTATGAACAATTCAATCCGTGGCAACGTCTTTTCCTTTCAAATTTGGCTCCAATCCAATCGTATATATACACAATTGATTTAATATCATCAATACTACTCAACAAACTAATTCATAAGGCTAATTACAACTTTTACAACATTCTGCCCGGAATAGTGAATTTCGACCCCGGGCCCACATGGTCGGAACTCGGGGTTCGGACCAAAATCCGGTTACCCATCCCCCCACGAGTTCATGTATATGATTTGTTTCAAAATCCGACCTCAATTCGAGGTCCAATTTCCCAATTTATGAAAAACCCTATATTCTAACAAAAACAAGAAATTCTACCATGAAAACCTTTGATTTCTATTGAAAAACATGTTTAATGATGTTAGGAATTGAAAGAATTAAGTAAAAAGTGACTTACAATTGTTTTGAAGAAGAAGGAATCCGTGAAGAATCGCAAATGGGTGTTTTTGGTTTGTAAAAAGTGAAGAAATAAACTGAAAATCGTGTTTTACAGGTCTCTGTGTTCGCATTTGCGAACATGGGTTCGCAATTGCGAACCCCGACCAATTTCTGGAGTTTGAAAAATAAGCTAAGGCTGGGAAGTTCGCATTTGCGAACATTTGTTCGCATTTGCGAATACAGGCAGAATTTGCGAAGTCTAGGCAGTTACTGGGGATTTCGCATTTGCGAAATAAGGTTCGCATTTGCGAACCAGCAGACTTCTGGTCTTCTTCGCAATTGCGACACATTCTTCGCAATTGCGAAGACAGGCAATTACTGAAGGCCTCGCATTTGCGAGGTTAAGTTCGCAATTGCGAACTATGGTCCAGGTGTACCAGTGTCGCATTTGCAACACTTTGTTCGCATTTGCGAACTTGGCTGGTTCTGGCAGGCATCGCATATGCGATAATGGGTTCGCATTTGCGAACCCAGCCTTGAACTGCCTTCTTCGCATTTGCGAGAAATTCTTCGCAAATGCGAAGCCAACAGCTGGGTGAAAAACCAGCAGTGCATAAATTAAGAAATTGATCCTACGGCCTATCAAATCTTTACCCGAGCCTCCCGGGCTCCAAACCAAACATGTACACAACCTCAAAAACACATTATGAACTTGTTCGTGCGATCACATCGCCAATATCACACCGTTTTCATCAAATCAAGCCTCAAATTCATGATTTTCATACTTTTGGTTTTCAAAACTTTCAAACTTGGAACTCAAGGTCCAAAACATCTCAAACGACATCCGAATGTCACCAAACTTTACAAAAATCACATATATAATATTTAAGACTTGTACCGGGCGTCGGAACCAAAATACGAGCCCGATACCAAGGTCAATTACTTCATTTCCTTTAACAATTACATCAAAAACAATTTCATAGAAAAATTCATAACTTGGGCTCTCGGCCTCAGAATTCGACTCCGGACGCATGTCCAAGTCCCATATTTTCCTACGGACCTCTCGAGAGCATCCAATCTCGGGTCCGGATCCGTTTACCAAAAATGTTGACCGAAGTCAACCGTATCAATATTAATTTCATTTTTATCCAAATTTCTCATAGAATTTATATTTTCTATCACAAAATCTTTCCGGCTACATGCTCGGATCGTGTACGTAAATCGAGGCAATATGGAATGAGGTTTTCAAGGCCTCAGAAGCTCGAAATGATTAATAAAATAAGTGATGACCCTTTGGGTCGTCACAATAAGAGAATTAAGAGGAGGGAACTAAGAATAAGAATTTTGAATTTCCCCCTCAAACTTTTACCCAAATCACCTATAAATAGGCCTCATTTGAGCCTGAATTAGAGGTTGAACATTCTGGGGTATAAAATTAAGGGTTATATACCATAGATACAACAACAACAACAACCCAGTATATTCCCACAAGGTCGGGTCTGGGGAGGGTAATATGTAGACAGGCCTTACCTCTACCCGAGAGGGCAGAGAGGCTGTTTCCAATCGACCCTCGGCGCAGGGAAAAGAAAGGCAAACAAAAACCGCATTAGTTACTCCAGCATAGATCGCATAAAAGTTATCTAGACATAAGAGACATAAATACCATAAATAAGCAGGCATGCAATGATCTTAAAACAGTAACTACTAGAAATGACTACCACATGAGAACACAAACTAATCATCTATGGGCGGCCCTACCACGCCTCACCCACCCCAGAAAAGGAGTACGAAAAATCTAGAAGCCCCTATCCTACAACCCTGATACTAGACCTCCAGAATTTCCTATCAAGGGTCATGGCCTCGGAAATCCGCATCCTGGCCATGCCCTGTCTTATTACCTCTCCCCAGTATCTCTTAGGCCTCCCTCTGCCTCGCCTCACACTGACCACTGCTAGTCGCTCACAACTCCTTACCGGGGCACGGGGGCTTCTCCTCCACACATGCCCGAACCACCGAAGCCTCGCCTCTCGCATCTTCTCATCCACTGGGGCCACCCCCACCTTCTCCCAAATAACTTCGTTCCTAATCTTATCTAACCCGGTGAGTCAAGTTGAGTGGTGCAAATTCTGGAGTTCAACTAGAGTCTTCTGTTGTTCTACATTACTGGACTCAATTGGATTTCTTAATTCTGTTAGCTGGCTTGCTTAATTGCCGGGTTTGAAGATTATACTTTACTGTGATTTTGCTGCTTTGCTGTGGTTGTTCTTCTACTATTTTGCTGCTGTAATCGCTGACTATTTTTCATTTCGCTGCCTAGACTTATAAGTTTCATTTGATGATCCAGGTACACCTTCTATCCAGAAATGTAATTGCCAATCAATTGAAGAAATGAAAGGTTCATGAGTTATTCGAATGAAGTCTTCTACTGTATTTCATAGATTTATAGTTTATTGTGTATTAGATCTTCTATAACTTGATAGGAATACTTGTAATAGCTGAGTATGTACGAAACTGAAACAATGTAATAGTTAGAGTAGGGTAGAGTACATGCAGATATAATCGACCTGAAATTTAGTTTAAAAACAGGTTAACTCGTAACATCAATTCATCTAGTTAATACTAGTTTCGTTATCTGAATAGTAATCATATTAACCTCATGAATTAGAGCGTGATAATTAAAAATGATCAACTTAGTTACAGCCTGTTTCTTCACTTCAATTAGTATAATAACAATTTAGAATAGTGTAAGTTAGAATCAGTAACTAATAACAATTCAAATTTGCACAATTAAGTATCGTATCAATGTTTAAAATAGCTGAAATAAGTAGTTTACTGTTAGGTTCTATTAGTAATTGATAATTAGAATTCAGAATTAATGTTGATACACTTGTACTCCAGTTCCATATGAAATAAAAATGCCCTCAGTTGATTCATTTTATCGTTTAATGAATATTTGTTTTTTAATTATGAAATTTCGATTCTGTTCTCTTTACCTCTCATCTGATTTAGGCTTCATTGATAGTATAGGCCCAGATCCAACTAAACTAATCGCTGCGCCTTTGAATAACGATTTTTGCATATACTGGGTTTCTAAGACCCAGTTGTCTGAACTGGACTGCTAAATTCAGTCCACAATATCCAGGCCTAGAAATGGAACATTCGACCTGGACATAATTCTGAAAATACCAAAAATAGTGATATAATTAGCAGAAAAACCAGAAATAGACAATATATCACTCAATAGGATTGAACTTCTAAAATAACGGGACGAGCCTCGTATAAGAACAAAATACGCGGGGCCCCCATATGAACGTTAATAAGTGATAGACTCGGGAAGACCGTTTAGCAAATTTCACGGTCTTTCCTAAAGGATAATAAGTCGTTAGTTGTTATAGGCATGATTCAAAATATACATTCCTTAAATACTAGTGCAAATTTAATGTGACTCAAATCTTAAATCCCGACGAAGCTGGAACGTGTTAAAGTCACAGGCGTACTGGTTGCGGTGTGACTCGAAATGCGTTCTCGCGACGTCGCAAGTCATTAAAAATATCGAATCGAAACATTCACATTTCATAAAAGCATATAACGAAATCAAATAAAGTCAAAAATGATAGTTGAGCGACCGTGCTAAAACTACGGAACTCGAGAGTGCCTAACACCTTCTCCCGGGTTAACAGAATTCCTTATCCGGATTTCTAGTTGCACGGACTGTTTAAACAGAGTTAATTTCCTCGGATTCGGAATTAACCGGTGACTTGGGACACCCTTATCTTCCCAAGTGGCGACTCTGAAACTCTAAATTAAATCTCGTTCCGATTATCGTTAAAGTGGAAAAACTCCATCCTCGTTGATTATTATTATATCCTTTCCTGGAGTATATTAGTAATTAATGAGGTATACCTTATTCATTTTCGGGAAAAATATATAGTAAAAAGGGAGGTGTGACACTTCTGATTTCACCTTAACTTTCTTCATGAAATAGATTCTTTTTCTTTTTTCTTTTCACTGTGGTGCCCAATACCCTACGTGAAAGCGGACTCCTACGTTGGGCTGCCTCCCCCTTTTTCTTATAAATATATTTTGTGTTGGGTAGTCAAGAACTTTGTTGTATATTAAGTAAAGACGAGAACATTCAAGTTAGTTTGATGTAAATAAAAATAGTTTTTCCCAATCCGAACTAAACTAAGCTAATTTGGTAGAAATGAAAATTTATACTATAAAACTGAGAAATACTCTCCCAATATCATCTAGTTCAGTAGATGAAACATTAACTTTAAGGAGGCAATGGTCAAGTTCAATCTAACAGTACATATTAACCCATCATTATGTTTAACAGATGAAGTCTAATTCATAACCGTGAACTTTAGCAAAATTACCTCAATAGATTTCATTACTTCCTCAACTCCAAGATCATTTAATTTTTTCTTGTCATCACGGCAAATTGCTTCAAACTCAGCCAAAGCTGCTGAAGCTTGAAGATCCTTTTTTATGACTTTCAATCCTGTAACAGCCAAATCAATCGAAATTATCACATACATATTCCGTCTCAACCATGATCTAGTGATCTATTAGTCAAGTCTAACATAATTGTCACTAACTAAATCATTTTTTAGGAAGCAAGAATTTCACTTATGATCAAAGGCAAAAATCTCTAAAGGCTCTCTAGGTCTATCGAGGCTTTAGGCGCAAAGCACAATTAAGTGTGGGCTTTAATAAAAAAAAAAGCCAAAATGAATGAAAAATTAATAATATATGTAATTTAAGAAAAAGTAACAAATTCATTCATAATGTTTTCATTAACAACCAATACGCTTAATTTGCCAATTATATTAATTGTTTAGCACCCACATATTCAAGACAAAACTCATGAGTAATAGTCGCGCATTCCTTGGTGCCTTGCCTACATCGAAACACATATTAAGTGATGCAAAGCGCCCTTCACAAGTTTTTCTGAGCTACATTAAGTATACTTAAATGAGCCTTTGACAATATAACTAACAATATACCATTGAAGTAAAATATGATTCACAAATTCCATAGATGTTAGGTTAATTGTTAGTCCCCTTTGAAGGAGCATACTTTAGTATTTTATCGAAAAACAAAAATACTTTTTTGAATGAACTCTATGCTAGATGCAAAAAAGTATATGCAAACTTCAGAAAAATACACTCCCAAAGTTGTAGAAACTGTGAAATGCAGAAGTTATGAATGTAAAATGCAAAAAGATAATATGAGTGCATAATGCAGGAAAATATGCAAGATGGAAAAGAACAGAACTTTGAGAGTTTTGTTCGCAAATCTTTGTCTATTCTCATTAAATTACTTTCAGTACCACTGATCGCTGCCGAATTGACACAAAATAGTCAATGAACACAACATGTGCAGAATCACTTTAAGAAAGAGCGAAAGGCTCGGAAATTCTACAGTTGCCTTCAATAAATTTTTTTTCTATTGGGGCCAACAGTAATGGGGACAAGGGAGAAAAGGGCAAAGTCTCTAGAAAAGTCCCTCATTGTAGACCGCTTAGACGTCTTAAACGTTCGGATCTCTCAAAAAGAACATCCTTTGAATCCATATGGACAAAACCAAGAAATTGGCACCAAATATCCAAAACAAAACATGCATAAGTAGAATCAATAAGGAAAGTGCTAAAGGCACAAGTGTCACGACCCAAATCCACTATGGGTCGTGATGGCGCCGGACACCGTTTTCACGCAAGCCAACTAATTTATCAGTTAACCTCTATTTTAATACCCTTAAAATCTGAGATTTTTCCTTCCATTTTTCATATATAAAACGATATTCGTTTCAATTCAATTTAAGAAATAACTATTAATACACATCTTTCAAAAACTATCTCAGAACGTGGTATCACATATGCATGAGTTTCTATTGATAAGTATATAAAATAAAATACAACATCCGTCCGGAATACAATGGACAGAAAGAAAATACAATTTCGTAGAAAGGGACTTTAAAAGCTGTGGGCCGCCTTGCATACTGCAACCCACCTAGTCCCCAAATCATCCAAGCTGCTATGCCCAGTAGGCCGCTAAAGTAGCATTTACCTGTACAACAAAAATACACAGAAGTGTAGCATGAGTACGTAATCTATCTGTACTTGATGAGTATCCCGCCTAATCCCGAAATGATAGAGACGAGATGGCAAACTTCAACACTCACTAGAGGTCAATTAATAATATTCTATAAGTGCATGGATAATCATGGATTTATTTAGAAGTTCTAATTGTGAAGCCAGAAAGACATGTAAACACCTTCAACAATAAATTAAGGGCTTCCAAAGTCTATTATTTATAGTCTTATCAGTTTATATCAAGTCATGTAGGGACAATTCCACATTTACAATTTTCAAGTAACATATAAACATGCGCAAATCGCACCGAGGCGACGACCCACTCTAACAGGAATGTAAACTGTGAACTGCCGAAGGTCAAGCGTCACGAATCATAGATGCATCTATTTTCACTGAGGCGTTTGGCCCGTTCCATAAATAAACACATATCCTGCTCACGAATCATCCATACGACGCAGCCACACATAAAATACATGCTCAAGTAGGAAATTAAGAGTTTATCGGGCTATTTTATCAAATAAAAACCAAATCCTCTTTTAACAATTCAAGAAACAAAGTTTGATCCTTTTGAAATTTATTTACTAGTTCAACTTGATTCTTAATAATTCAAATGTCAATAAGTTTTCAAATATCCCAAGTATAATATGCTTTCTGGTCTTAAATTACCTGGACAATAGCATAATAGAAGCTACGTATAGACTCTCATCACCTCGTCCGTACGTATCCTCCATAATTAGGAGCACATAATCAATTTAACTCACATATGGGGTAATTTCCCCCTCACATATTAGAAAGGAGACTCACCTCGCTCCGAAGATCCGAACTGGCATTCCACGCCCTTCCGAAGACTCTAATTGATGCACTACTCTCCAAAACTAGCCAAGGGTTACGCAAATCCATTAATATATGCTCAATTATTCATTATAATCTAGTTTATAGCAATTCCTATCTACGATCAAAAAGTTGACAAAAATGCCTTCGGGTCGACGTGCTCGTATTCTAAAAATTATTGAAAATATATATTACCCATAACCCATATGATCTATATTTAGAAATTCATCCAATTGTGTCCATGAATCGACCCTCAAATCAAGGATTTACTATTTTTCAACTTTGGGGCCCAAAATCCCAATTTCTACCATCCAAACATGGATAAAAATAGAAACCAACAGAAATTATTAAGTAGAAACATTAATAAGGGTCGGATATTTACCCCCTTGTTTAGAGGAGAACAACGCCGCAAAAATCACCTGAAACGGAGCTCTAGAACTCAAGATATGCCCAAAATACTAAAATTCTCGGTTTAAAACACTGTCCAGGCGATATTCCTTCATCGCGTTCGCGGGAGACCTTTGCATTCGTGTAGGTTAATTTTTTGTATTGACTGGTCAACCCAAAAATCCTTCTTCTCGTTCGCGTAACCTCTCTCGCGTTCACCAAGAACAAATCTCATACCAGAAACCATCAATTCTTTCTGACACGGAAATGAGCATAACTCTCTCATACAATGTCCAAATTCGATGATTCTTTTTGCTATGGCTCTGTAATTATGATACATATCTAATGATATAATAGAAACTTAATTTGGAGATAATTATGGTACTCTTAATGTCAAATGAATGATGTTGAAACATCAAATAAGAGCGAGATACAAACTGAAACACACCCGAGGTCCCCTGGACCCGAACCAATCATACCAACCAGCCCCAAAACACATTACGGACTTGATCGAGGCCTAAAATATTATCAAAAATGCTAAAACCACGAATCTACCTCCAATCTAAGCTTTATGAACGTTAGAATTTCAAACTTCTACTTTTGATGTTTAATCCTATCAAATCACGTCCAATTGACTTCAAATTTTCCACACAAGTCATATTCGATATTATGGACTTACTCCAACTTTCAGAATCGGAATCCGACTCTAGTATCAAAAAGTCAAACTCTCGGTCAAACTTCTCAAAAACCTTCAAATTTCAATCTTTAGTCAAATGACTCCAAAATAACCTACGGACCTCCGAATTCACTTTCGATCACGCTCTCAACTCCAGAATCATCTTACGGAGCTATTCCCAGACTCGAAATCCCAAACGGACATCGATAACGCTGAAATGAACTTCAAGCCAAACTTAAGAAATTTCTTCCAAAATGCTAACTTCCACAATAGGTGCCAAAACACTCCCACATTATCTAAAACTCGCACCGGGCATACGCCCAAGTCCGAAATTATCATACGAACCTGATGGAACTTTCAGATCCCGGTTCCAAGATCATTTACTCAAAATCCTAATCCTAGTTCATTCTTTCAACTTTAAGCTTCCGAAATGAGAATTCTCTTCCCAAATCAACTGCGTACTTCCCAAAATCAAATTCCGACCATGCGTACAAGTCATAATACCTTAGATAAAGATGTTCATGGCCTCCGACTGCTGAACAGAGCGCTAGTACTCAAAACGACCAGTCGGGTCATTTTATTCTCTCCCACTTAAACATACGTTCATCTACAAACGTGCTGAGAAATGCACTGGAGTTGTCTGAAATCATTGTTTAGCACCTCACGGACCTTCTCGTGCTACCACAACTTAGCTGATCACATAAGCTCGACAAATTCTGAAGATATTCCCTCTTACTCAAGCAATTAAGCCTTAGAGCCCGATTCCAACATCTGAAATCCTATGCAAGGCATATTTCCAATATACAATCATCATTTCAATCAGTAAATGCTATACTCACACACGATTGCATTACTTTGCTGAATTCTTACTTTGCGGTGCTAAATCCACAGGACCGCAATAATATTCGTCGATCATTAGCCAAAACTCAACGAAGCAGATGCTACCATTGCATCTCATGACACACGCAAGTCTTACCCTATCACTTACAATACCACCACGCCGGATGAGATATTCCCAAATTCATAATCAACTACCAAGTCAACCAATCATTGAGTCTATACTTCTGACAAAAATATTACCACATTCTGAACCTATTAATGAACTTTTCTCCTTAATGTACTTCATATTATCAGATTGCACTGATTTTAAATCTCATAATCTCGTCTTTCCTAGTACGGACTGCTCAAAAGTCTCATATGACACCACAATGTGCCAATAGGCCCCCAATCCAAATACAACACAAATAAGAAATCGAACTCTGGAACTAACTACATTACCCCCGCACTAATACGTACTTTCCTTAGAAGATAGGAAGTGAAACACACAAAGAAATAACATATAGAAAACACGACTCGACATCACATTGTTGTGGTACGTAACCCGATCCAATTAACATACCCATGTCGGCGTGCCACCTGATCCACACATTGATCTCACATAAGGATATTTCATTTTGGGCTAAATCTGCTCATTACAATAAAAATATCAAATTTTTATCGTAAGCATGCTAAGTGCATAATACCATCCCTGAGAAAACACATAGCGTTATTAGCTACAAAACTCAAGCACAACTACGGTGCGGTACAAGATCTAAATCTCCAGAGCCATCCTTCTCACATAACATCATTTCCACACGGTTAACACATAAGAATTTACAAAACCGTCTCACAACTCATACGGTACAATACATCGTTACCTGGAATAGCTGACGACAAAATAACGCCCCGACTGTTCCTCCATAGGGAATGCTAGCTGAAACGAACACAGTTGGCCTGATATAAGACCCTTCTCACATATATAAACCAATCCATTGATCTTGAGCCGATTTCTAATTGCACCCACTTGGCTAATTACCTTTCAAAGGTCTATAGTAACTCGCTTTTCCTTATAACATAGGAACATCTGTCATAACCGGAGCGGCCTCCTCAGTTCATAACCCAATAAACAAAGTTCCCTCAGGCATAATTTCTCAAACTTAGTGACATTACCACAATCCTCATACTTGGTTTAAATCTTTAGTCGATCAAGTGACTACATGTCACACTTATAAAATTTATCCGTGGGACACGCTCCTTCAATCTCCCGATATAAATAACAGGTCCGCACACCTGAACCACCAGTCGCACTAACACTGAAAGGTGATCAAGAATCCTTACCAGGATGCAAAGCCTTTTTCACAAAAACTCGATCTGAGGTGACGTTGAAGACGATGCAAATTTACTTAAATCTTTCAACCATTTTCTCGCTCATCCGAGCCCATGACATCCCTGCCAACATCAAATTGCAACCTTGATCCTCACTTCGTATTTCCATGCTACTTATTGCACCCAACGTGCCAACATATGATAGTTCACGATTTTCA
The DNA here is from genome assembly GCA_032618575.1 of Nicotiana noctiflora. Lineage (NCBI taxonomy): Eukaryota > Viridiplantae > Streptophyta > Magnoliopsida > Solanales > Solanaceae > Nicotiana > Nicotiana noctiflora. The sequence continues at coordinate 301,668 of JASVEL010001187.1, forward strand.
TCATAACTCCAAATCGTTAATATTTTAATATTTCATCACATAAGAACTTTTCACTTAACTCCCTTCAGGAGAATCATAGCAACATACAAGTAAATTCCCATAATCGTAGGATAAACAAGTCTATAAATACTGGCCCAAGCCACCATAGCCCTTCCAGAATCCACTTCCACTTAACAAGCCATAACAGAAGAATGCTTCTTAATAACATCAATTACGGCGACTGACAAGACTCACACGTACCACCACAAATGATACACATCACTTGATCAAGCAAAATGAACTGGTCACTGTCCCTAATATGCCAATTCAACTATGGCTAATCAATCTACCACCTTCCAATTTATCCTTGCTTGCCTTAGGAGTGATACTAACTTCATTCAACACATAACATACTCTATGTACACTCACCCTGAGCGATCTGGAGTCACGAGACCATGTTGTCTCAAATCCCACGAACTATTTCATATTCCTCAAATGCTGCACCACAAGTCAAATTATTATAGAACATTCTGGGCACCCTCTTAGGAGCTGTTACAAATCTTGATCCTTAACTGTACTCAAAGGCTCAAATTCATTAGGCACCACACTTTATCCCTTTGAATCTACTTGAGACCGTTGCTGAAAGCCACCCGCTCTGACTCGGTGCCGAATATAATCAACTCCATTAATCTTTTAGCACATTAGTACCCTATCAACGAAGCACCTGGCAGAATCACTCCCCTTTAAACCCGTTTCTATACAAGGCATAAATCCTGAATTCTTTCCCAAGTTTGAACATGAGCCCATAAGGCCAACCATAGCACATCTTTAATAATCCCTCTGCTCCAATTACTAATTAAGGTATTTTTCCGTAGCTGGGATAACCTATCAGTATGCAAATAACCAAAAACCTGACGAGAAGTTAACCATGCAACCCAATCATAGGAGGTGGGAGTTTCACTTAGCTTGAAGCCACTATTACGAAACTCTAGAGTTTACCGAAATTCTTAATCTCTTATTGACGAAACCTTGCGCAATCATCCTCCACAAATTCTCGGAATCTTTCTGTAAATCCCCATCTTTCATATTCTGAATCATCATCCACATTCGCATGACCGATCTCTTTGTTGGATAGCCAATATAATTCCTTGCAGAAGCTTTGCCAACCACGTGACCACTAAATTGCTCAAGGGGAAATAACCCGCCTAAGGAAATCACCTCGCGACACCGTCCAATGCTGCTGCACGAGATACAATCACTTTGACATCAATAAGCACATCCTGAGTTCAAGTTCACTTTCTAGCAGCGACGGTCCATTTATCCCTTGTGGACATCAATTAAATGTGTGAGAACATACTTTCACTTCAAAGTTATGCTATATCTTTCTTCATTTCAAGCAGCTCATATCCGTGATACAAAATCTTCTGCCTCTTAACAACACCATGCTTCAAATTAAACCTGTAGACTTCAATTACCCGTCGCTAACATCCCAGACCATTCCAAACTCTCCTTAGGCGCGTAGTCATCCTGCTATTAATTCCTATACGGCTCCGCCACTCTCCAACTTTGGGCAAACTCGCTCCTTTGATCAGCTGCTCGACCTATGCTTCTTATACGTAGCCCTTTAGAAGTAAAAAAAAAACCCCACTTGATACTTCCCACATGTTTTCTCATCCTTTGCTACTCATTTGTTTCCTCAATAAAATTCATATTCATATAACTTGAATCCACAAATCGCTACTGACTTAAACCCCTCTGAAGGTCATCTTTCTCGAACCGCCAACATTTAAAATACTGATTCCGTCCTAAACCGCCGCACCATGCAATATCTAATAGTTGCATCTTCAATAGTGTTTTACAATATTCCGCCATACGTCGAATTATAACAGATTATAACATCAACAAACTTAAAGCAATCAATTAGGACAGAAGCACCCCCATATAGAGGAAGACTCTGCTACGCTTGCAATTACCACGATTCATTACTTCCACCAGTTCACATCTCACCATCATTTGTTTGATTGACTTTTCCTTATTGGGAATTTAATACTAAACCCCTTGATTACACACTGAGTAAACCTCCCTTCAATTCATTCACTGGCTCGACACGTGGGCAAACACCCTACTATCATATCAACACTGCAGAATAATCGCTCATAAGTATTATGGAAACCCGTGCCTAGCCTCAAGGCTCTTAGAAGTTCTATTACTGAGCTGAACAATAGAATATCCTTCCATAAGGCGACTATAACAGTCCAATCAACCATAAGTGCGAGGTCAATTAACAATATTCTATAACTGCGAGGATAATCATGGATTTATATAGAAGTTCTAATTGTGAAGCCAGAAAGACAGTTAAGCGCCTTCAATAATAAATCAAGGGTTTCCAACGTCTATTATTTATAGTCTTATCAGTTTATATCAAGCCACGTAGGGCCAATTCCACATTTACAATTTTCAAGTAACAGATAAACATGCACAAATCACACCGAGGCGACGGCCCGCTCCAATAGGAATGTAAACTGTGCACTATCGAGGGTGTGAGCACGTGATTTTTGCCCTAATTAAATTATTCCAAAATATGTACAAAATGATTTTTTGAATTTCTGTGGCAATTTGTTGATAATTATTTTCTTAATAATAATTCATAAAATAGGTGGAAATACCAGGATTTTATTTGTATAATTTTTGGAAACAAATCAAAGATAATCAAAATACACATCTATTTGTTTTTAATTAGAAAATACTAAAAATAGAAATTAATTACTTATCTTAATTTTAGTAAAAAATCAGAAAATAGCGGAAAAAAGAAAATACAAGGAAAATACAAAAATAAAATAAAATACAAGAGTAAAGTACAAAAAATATAGAAAAGAAATAAATACAAAAATACAAAAAATGCAAAAATACAAGTATAATAATAATACAATACAGAAGACTTGGGCTAAATACAATAATTATTAGCCCAAGTGATTAAATACATTGCCCAGGCCCAAAGAAAGGCAAACCTGATCTGCCCTATAACTAAACCAAACGACACCGTTCAAAATAACAAATATAGGCCGTTGAAGCTTTGATCAAACGGCCCAGAGTATCAGTCATTTAATAATCAAAATGACGTCGTGTATTTGAACTAATTTGAACCGTTGATAACATCAGTCCATGGGTCATGATTAAATGACCACATAATTAGAACGACGTCGTTCATAGGCCAATTGAAGCTGAGCCGTTGGTTTATTTGATCCAACGGTCTCAGATCATTCAAGGCTTTTAAAAATACAAAAATTATACAGATTATTTCATTTACACCCTTCGTCTCTAAGATTGAAACCCTAGCCGCCTCAATGTTCTCTCAACCACAGCCGGAAACCTACCGGCGATGGTTTATCACCACCTCTGCTTAGACCACCATGAACACCCCATGCACTCTTTCGTCCCCTCTTTCACCCTATCCCATCAGTTTCCCCTAAAAACCCTTGGAAACCCTCAAATAACCTAAAAGGTGTCGCCGGAACGCTACTCCGGCGAACACCACCTATGAACCAGGGTTCACCCTTAACACCCTACAACCACCTCCGCCTCCTCTTTAACCCCATCCAGGTGGTTTTATTCGAATAAGCCTGGAAGTTCTCGAATCTTGCAAAATGTGTCATCGGAACATCGTTATTCCAAAACCACCTATTTAACCCCCATAATACCCAGCTTCACTATTCCAAGAGTCTTTTTTCAAAAAAAGATACTCGATGAGTCTGCTTGAGAAATAAAAGTCCAAGAAATAATCTCCTGCCCAAAGTTCCGAATAATCAAGAAAAGTGAAGAAAAAGAAAACCGAAGAAGGAAAGAAAAGAAAAGAGAAATAAAGCTAAGTAGTTCGAACTCTTTGCTTCAAGATTTTTTTTTATTTGTATGCCTATAACTTCTTTGTCTTTTGATCTTTCTTGTGAATCGCATGCCTATAACTTTTGTTGCTTCTCGATTTTTCTTATTCGCATGCCTATAACCTATGTGCCTTCCGATTTTTCTTATTTGACAATCGCATGGTTATAATTTCTCTTCTCTGAAAAGTTTTTAGTCAAAATTGTGTGTTTATTGTTCATAATAGCCACACTTAGATTTCTAGGGTTTTACTTGATAAAATCGAAATTAGTAATTAAGTCTTCTTTTAATTAGATTCTACCTCTGATTAATTTGTTCCCTTGAATCTTGTTAATTGTTTACTTAGGTCTAATTTGATTTTTATCTGTGAAACTGTCTACTATTTGTTTATTTTTGTAAATTGATTTTGACTTTGACTTTTAGTTTCTGATTGATAAAGGGGTTAAAGGCGTAAATAAAAGGAAAAGGTAGGGCTAAATGGGGAGATTAATTAGTATACTGTAATAAGCCTAAGGGGATAAAGGTGTAATTGGTAATGCTACCTGTTCCACGGGTAATTAGATAAAGGGGAAAAGGTTATTTTGGGCATAATAAAAGGGTAGTTAAGTGAATATTGAAAGCAAGTGAGGGTAACTTAGACAATTAAGAGTATTGAAATAGTATAGATGCCACTAGAACCTTCTAGAAGGGGTTCTAGTGCATTTACGATTAAACTAAGTGTAATTTTTTGAAAATAAATGATAAGATGAGGCGTGGAAAATTAGAATATTAATTTCAAAATTTCCTCCCATTTTGTTCTATAAATAGGCCACATTTAATAAGGTTGGAAGGTCTAATATTCTGAAAATCCATCTAATCTCTAAGAAATTCAAAACTCCTAGTTTCATTCTTAGGAAATTCTCTAATCCTATTGTCCATTGATTCCGGTTCGAGTTTAATTTGAAAATTCTCATGAGTTTTGGTTTTTTGTCTATTGCTCTGTGGTTATTTTATCTGAATTGGGTTGCTGAAGCTGTGTATTGCTGTGGTTATTCCTTGAGAAGCTGTTTGGATATTTTGAAGTTTTGATATCAAATCTGGTTGTTGTGAACTTGCTCTGAATATGTTGGTCTACTGTTTGCTGGGTTCCTGATATTGCTGATCCTTCTTCCTCTTATTGCCTTAGACTTTTCGAGCTTATTTTACCTTTCAGGTACACTTCTGAAATTCGAAGATGTAGTCACATCTGAAGATATGGAAATGTTTTTGACTGTTTTTGTGAGTTTTCTTTTTGATTTTGTTTATTAGACGTAGAATTAGTTTGATTCATGTACTCATTTGGTAAATCATATGTATAACTGAACTTTGGACTGTATGGACTGTGTACTCGTATTACTGGAATTTTTAGTAGTTTAGTTTAGGTACCACATAGGAAATTATATGTGAAGTAGAATAATAGGAAAACAGTCACATTAAATTAGATATTTAAAAATTGAAAACAAAAAATATTAAAGTTTGTTTTTTGATTGAGACTTTAGATCTTCAGTTGTGACGAATCAGAAAAATGAAATGAAATTTTTAAAATTCATTTGGTTATCTTTAGCCTATGTTAGTCCGTTTTAATAGAAAAGTATGAGTTCGTCATATGCAAATTTTGATTAGTTAATACAATACGTTTCATATTAATTCATGTTATATAAGAAAAATTGTAATAGGTCTTCAATAATGAATATAAAATGACTGTTTAAATATGAATGAAATTGGCACTTCAACTCGAATATATTTTTTGTAGTTTAGTTTGATATTTCCAGTAGAATAAAGTAGTAATACAAATCTGCATCTGAATATGTAGTGTTTCAATTGATAAATCATAGTATAAATCAGTTGATAATGATAGTTAATATACAAATCGTTTAATAACAGGTGTAGTTAATTTGAATAAGTCAAAACAGTGATAGTCAAATAAGAAATCGGTATTTGTGACTTCGGTAATTTCTGATAATATGCTATTATAATAACTTTGTATAGCCATTATTAGGTTATTGATAATATTTGATAACTATTTTGAACTCACATTCTGTAACATGGGCTTGATCAGGCAAAAGGCCCAGGTCCAGTAGCAATGTATATGAACAAGGCTCGAATAAGCCCTTAGCACAGTTGTGCTCTGTTCTTTACGGGCCTGATTTCAAGCCCCAAAACATATGAAGGCCTGGACGAAAAAATGAATAAAAATACAACCAATACTAGGCAACATTATTTGTTACTTTGGTAAGAAAAAATCAATAGTAGAAAATGTAGTACACAATATGCTTGACCTTTAAAATAAATGAGATGAGCCTCGTTAGAGAACAAAATGCACGGGCCCTCGATTAATTGTTATAAAACATCTAGATTTGGAAGGACCATTTAGCGAATTTCACGATCTTTCCCAAAGTTAATAAGACGAAGATATTTTAGGCGCGATTTTTAATATACATTCTCAAGTACGGGTGCACATTTATGCGACCCAAATCTAAAATCTCAACGAAGTCAAAATGTATCGAAAGCCACAGGCGTACTGGTACGGTGTGGTTCGAAATACATTTTCACGACGTTGCAATTCCTCAAAATTGATAAAGCATAATATTAATAATGCACATAAATTAGAATATATAAAGAAAATCAGATAAAAGCAAATACAACAGTAGAGCGACCGTGCTAGAACTAAGGAATTCGGGAGTGCCTAACACTTTTTCCGGATTAACAGAGTTCTTTATCCATATTTTAGTTCGCAGACTGTAACAGAGTCAAACTTTCCTCGGTTCGGGATTAAACCGGTGACTTGGGACACCATTATATTCTCAAGTGGCAACTATGAAAATTAAAATAAATTAATCCCGTTCCGACTGTCCTTAAATTGGAAAAACTCCTTCCCTTTTTATTATATCCCTTCCCGGGGTGTTAATAAGCGGTAAAGAAAAAGGAGGTGTGACAGCTCTGGTGACTCTGCTGGGGAAAAGAAACCCTGAACTCGGTTCAGGCTTTAAGAATTTGAGCTCAGTTAAATTTATGTATTTGTTTATATCTGATTTTCCTATATGTTATTGATTAATGTGCTAAATATTTACCGCTTTGATATTATGTGAACTGTATATAAAATTGTGTCGAAAACCCTTCTCTTCTTGCCTCTAGGGATGTGCTTACTGGTTGAGACTCCCCATTCTGTTAGTGTCATACCCAAATAAGAAAAGAGGCCGAACAAGTTACTAAGCCGGACGATCCCGCCGGTCCCCGGTACGTAGCCCTCTCCTCGACTCGAGTCCTCCGCTCGAGTGCACATTCTAGAACCATAAAACCAGGATATAGAGCCAAGAATTAGGATGATTATTTGAATCATATTTTACTTAGGGGACTCAACACAGGGGTTGGGTCCGTCTAGGACAGGTGACCTGAATGTGAAAAGAACATCATGATTATATGTTGCATTTATTCATCTTGGGCCATCATGCTGACCGGCTAAGAAAATTAAGGGACAGAAAAGAGAAAATAATAGTAATTGTCGATTTTAAAGGAAACCAATGTCCAAATAATGACGAAACTCTGTCAAATTTTGAGGAAATTATCAAAAATAGTTGGAATAAGTCAATTTTGTCAAAATTAAAAATGGTTGGTCTAAAAGATAATTTGACAGAACTACGTTGATTTGATTCTCACCACTAGGCGAGATACGTAGGCAACCCTTGATGGGTCCAACCATACTTTTTACGAAAACGCAAAAAATGTCAAATTTTGAATAAATCAAGTGATGCCTTTTTGTCAAAAAAGCCGAATGTCCCGAAAGGGCGCCGGAAGGCTGTTTGTGCAAAAATGACCACTTTTGAGTCATTTTCCCCAAAATAGTGAACACAGCCTTAAAATATTCAATTGAAGTGCTGAAGGGCCGTATTTGCAAAATTGGGGCTTTGTTTTGAAAAAAAAATTGTGAAAACATATTGTCTTTCTAGGATCAAAATAAGATATGATTAAATCACCTTAATAAATGTGCAGGATGAGCACAATGAAAAATGAGCCTTTCTGAATTATGAATAAAATCCCTTTGGAGTTACGTCTATGGGGGAGTGATTTTGGGTCAAGACGGACAAGAAGAGGTCAAGAAATATTTTAAAGGTCTTACCGGATTGCTTGATATTATACCCCAGGGAGACATCAATAGAGCCTTGGCTACTTGTTGGGATCCGGCACACAATGTGCTCCATTTCTCGGACTTCGAGCTTACTCCAATACTAGAGGGGTTTGCCAGTTATATTGGAAAAGATGAGGTTCCCCTGAAAGACAAATACACGGTTCCTCCAAGAGCTGTTACCGCTCAAAGATTCCTGGATTCCTTGGAAATAGCCCGAACCGTTCATAATGAAGATTTGGCCAATGGGTTTTGTACTATGAATTTCATATACCATAGATATGGTCATATCAGAGGCTTTAATAACCCGGAAAACAAACTCTGCAGCAAAGCAAACCGTACAAAATGGGAGGAACATAGACGTTTTTCTTTCATGGTAGCTTTTTGGGTTTGATAGTGTTTCCAAGGAAAGACGGGAACATCGATATAAGAATAGCCGAAATTGTCAGTACTCTCTTCACACAAGATAATAGTACTTTGGCACCTATTATAGTAGCCAATATCTTTTGTGCCCTTACAGCTTGTAAAACCGGAGTAGATTTTTTCGAGGGATGCAATTTGCTATTACAAATGTGGATGATCGAGCACTTATGCCATCATCCTCAATTTCTGAGCTATGGGTCTTCGGAAAGAACTTGCATAGAATAATTCTACATGAGGATAAAAGGGGTCAAGTTGCCGGAGGGGTTTAAAGGTTGGATCACATACTTTCGATCTCTCACTGCTAGCCAGATAGAATGGACATTCGAGTGGCTACCTGCCAATGAAATTATATACATGCCGACAGAAGGATCACACTTTATCTTAATGGGGCTTAAAAGTATTCAACCCTATGATCCATATCGAGTTTTACGGCAACTCGGAAGATATGAAATAGTGCCAAAAGACGAAGACCTCAGCACTCAAGTAATTGACATTACTCATGACGGGCAATTTCCTGAAGCAAAAGTCCGTCAAATTTGGAATGAATGCCAATGCTTAAAATTAGACACCTGTGTAAGGGATCGGGCCAAGGGCAAAGTGTCACCTGGTTACTCCGTGTGGTATAAAAGAGATTCTGAGCATGAAAGACCAGCGAAGAGACCTCATATCCAAGAATTTGCCGAGCTATCAAAAGAGCAATGGGATTGGTTGGCTAAAGAAAACGAATACCAAGCACAAATCAGCATGCTAGAAAAACAAGTTCAAGACCTCAAGTTCAAAATAGCGTGCAAGTAGCAGCCGATGAAGGTGAAAAGAAGAAACTAGTTAAAGAAAATGAGGCCTTAAGAGCTCAAATTGAGAAAACGAGAACAGCAACCGAAACCCGTACTCGAAATGCCCGGGATGAAATATTGATTGATCATTTGCGGCGAAAAGTGAGCGATTATAGTTTGGACCTAGACAAAGCTGAAAAAGAATTGATCGGGGTTCAGAAGCAATTGGCTAGGAACGCAGAAGAAAGGGCCCGCATGATTTAACAATCGAAGGAAGAACATAATGTCGAAGTTGCTCAGTTGAGGAAAAAGATTATAACTGCTGAGGTCAAGATTAGCAAACAAGTTAAAGAGTTTAGTATGGAAAGAGAACATTGCTATACATCCTTAGCACAATTAGAAATGGAACTGCAGCAGCTTCAAGAGAAAAGCCAACAGACTCTGGATGCTCGTGTTGAACAAATAGGGAGGTTACTTCAAGAAAAGGGATTGATTAGAGAAAGGATTCTCAACATTGCTCATTATATCACTCGGAAGTGCCAGATATGTGAGGATATGACCCAAACCACATTCTTCGCCTCGACAATGATATTCGTGAAGCAAATAATGGGTGATTTAGACAAACTCCAAAGGGGACTTGCATATAGGCCCGCAGCGAGACCGAATGATGTCCCGCAGGCACTACGGTCTTTGATGTATTCTTAGGTTAGGCAATCGAGTCTTATTTTTCATTTTTCTGCATTGTTAGAGGATTGTAGTGCAATTATCATCTTAGTGTTTATCTTTGTAATCAATGTTGGTTATTAATAAAATTGAAAATCCCAAAAAATCTGTACTTGTAATCTTTGACTTTAAACACATATGCGGTAGGCAAATCTATAGGATCGATAAAAAAAGAGGAAAATTGGTGGTGGTGAAAATGATGAAAAAAATAAAGATGAGAAAAAGGAAAAGCCGAAGCAAAAGAATTGACAAAACGAGAAAAAAGAAAAATGAATGAAAAATTAAAGAAAACCGGGATGATGGATATGGTCGAGCAAAATTGTGGGCTCCCAATGTGCAATTATTTGATCAATAATGGCCTAACCACTAACGAGAATTGTTGTTGTTGAGTCCAGACAGGTGGTTTGTAGCTGGCATTCTGGCAACCCATCATTGCAACACTTGTTCTAAAGATATGACAAAGGCAATCACTCAAGAGATTGAGGCTACGGTTGTGGACCAAACCTGGGAAGATGAGGTGGTAGACGTGGGTGTTATGAAAGAAGATATGTACAAGCTCAAGCAGCAGATGGCCGAGATTTACTAGGCCTGAGCGAAGGGACAATCTTTACCCACATAGCCAATCCTGCTTACATCCCTCCACCAGTCCAAACACAGGACCCACCCACCATGAATTCGTCCCCTGCTTACCCCACATACCCACCTTACTATGCAACTATCTCACAAACACGCCACCTTCTCCACTACCACCACCACCGCATGTCGCTCCCGTGTATGTGGCCCGTCCACCAGCCGCATTACACAAATCATCTAGTGAACCACTATTTCATATTCAAGACAATCATTATTATCCTCTAGAACCTACCTTCCGACAGTATGATTCATACTCCTCTCATAGACATGGATGAGGAGGAAAAACCACCCAAAAATCCTGAACAAGAAGAGATGATACGAAAAATGAATAGTCTTAAACAATCTTTCCGAAACATGCAGGGCCTTAGGGGCCAAGTGAGCGTAGCTTACAAAGATTTGTGTCTATTCCCGGAGGTGCAGCTACCGGAAGGTTTCAAACTACCAAAATTTGATCTTTATGATGGTCACGGCGACCTAGTGGCATATTTGAGAGGCTTTTGCAGCGAAATGCGAGGTGCCGGCGGTAAATACGAGTTGCTCATGGCTTATTTTAGCCAAAGTCTTAGCGGATTGGCCCTAGAGTGGTACACCAGGCAAGACCACGCTAGATGGTTTATTTGGGATGATCTCGCCCAAGCATTCAACAATCATTTCCAATATAACTTGGAGATTGTTCCTGACATACTTTCATTAACAAAGATAGCGAATAAGCCAGGAGAGAGCTTCCGAGAGTACGACGCGGTGCCGGCCGTGCCACCGAACACACAGCAGTGACACGCAGCCTAAGGAATTGTTACCCTTGGGTATATGAGCATTCCACGAATAGCTGCAGCTACTGGGAATCGAACCTAAGACCCAAGGCTTTTCAGGGATTTTACTCCCTCACCTCTCACCAGTTGAGCTGCAGCACGGCCGGCACCGCCGCGTGTCCATGTGTGGCACGGCCGGCACCGCCGCTGCGAGGGGTCCATGTGTGGCCATAGGCGGGGTCCTCCTATAGTCATTTGTCACGACCCGGATTTTTCCCCAATATCGGGATCGTGTTGGCGCCTACTCGTGGTAGCTAGGCAAGCCACCGTGTTCATACTATCCTATTTTTAACACAATTTTAATTAAATAAATGCGGAATACTTTATCGAAATGGAAATAATAAATCACGAGGTAAAAATCATACTGAAATCCTCTACCCAAGACTTGGAGTCACCAACTCACAAACTACTATGGAATACTACACATAAAAGTCTGAAGGAAATATAACATAATTCTGTTTGTCTCGGAACAATGAGACTACAGCTATTAACATAATTAAAGAAAGAGACGCCGGGCCTGCGGACGTCTGCAAGCTACCTCGGTCTCAAATGTGATCAACTCCCACGCAATCTATTTATTGCTGCTGCTGCTGCTGCTGCTGCTCCTGATCGTAACCTGGACCTGTGCAAAAACGCACAGAAGTGTAGCATCAGCACAACCGACCCCATGTTCTGGTAAGTGCCTGGCCTATCCCGGCGAAGTAGTGACAAGCCTAGGACCAGACACCCACATAAACCTGTGCAATTCAATATATATATATGTACCACCAAAATAACAAGAATTTAATCAAGTATTAACACAATAAGGAGTATCTTAAAGAATTCAACAATTAACCACAATTAATAATTTCACAAGGAAAAACAAAGTGTAATGTAAACACAAATAATATCAATTCAAGGAATAGCAAACAGTTTCACGGCATCACCCTTCGTGCTTTTACTCTCATCCTCACATCCATAGTACGGCATGATCCTTCGTACATGGTTCAATAATAGGGCACGGCATGATCCTTCGTGCATAATCAATAATAGGGCACGGCATGATCCTTCGTGCATAATCAATAATAAACATGGCACGGCATGATCCTTCGTGCATAATCAATAATAAACATGGCACGGCATCACCCTTCGTGCATTATCTCTCTTCCTCACCCAAATAACAATCACAGTTAAGGGCAAAGAAAGAAACAACAATTCATAAATCGTCCCATCAAGGGAAATCAATAATTATCTTCACAACAAGTCCCAATAAGGGAGGACAATAACAATTCATCTGTAATATATCTCAAAATAATTATTTTCCAACGACTCACGGTCATACTAGACGCCATTGTATGGATGCTCGTCACCACAGCCCATACACCGCACTCGATCACATAACACATAACACATAATCCTATTCCCTCAAGCTAGGATAGAACAAACACTTACCTCGAGTGCTTATGAACAATTCAATTCGTGGATATGTCTTTTCTTTCAATTTGGCTCCAATTCAACCGTATCTATACACAATTGATTTAATATCATCAATTTTACTCAACAAACTAATTCTTAAGACCAAATACAACTTTTACAACATTCTGCCCGGAATAGTGAATTTCAACCCCGGGCCCACATGGTCGGAATTTGGGGTTATGACTAAAATCCGATTTCTAATGAAAATCATGTTTAATGATGTTAGGAATTGAAAGAATTAAGTAAAAAGTGACTTACAATCGATTTGATGAAGAAGAAATCCTTGAAGAATCGCAAATGGGTGTTTTGGTTTTGTAAAAATGTGAAGAAATGACCGAAATCCGTGTTTTTCAGGTCTCTGTGTTCGCATTTGCGAACATGGGTTCGCAATTGCGAACCCCGACCAATTTCTGGAGTTTGAAAAATAAGTTAAGGGTGGGAAGTTCGCATTTGCGAACTTTTCTTCGCATTTGCGAAGCCAAGGCAAAATTGGGAAGTTCGCATTTGCGAACTATTGTTCGCAATTGCGAACACAAGCTAAATATGGGGAGGTTCGCATTTGCGAACTATTGTTCGCATTTGCGAACCCAGGCAGAATAGTGTCGAGTTCGCATTTGCGAACTATAGTTCGCATTTGCGAACACAGGCACAGTAGGGTCAAGTTCGCATTTGCGAACTATTGTTCGCATTTGCGAACACAGACACAATAGGGGGAGTTCGCATTTGCGAACTATTGTTCGCATTTGCGAACTCTGCAGAATAGTGGGGAGTTCGCATTTGCGAACTATTGTTCGCATTTGCGAACTCTGCAGACCAGTTGCAGACAGCAACTTCTAACATGAAAAATCGATCTCGTGGCCTATCCAAAGTTCACCCGAGCCCTCGGGGCTCCAAACCAAATATGCACATAACCTCAAAAACACATTATGAACTTGTTCGTGCGATCACATCGCCAATATCACTTCATTTTAATCAAATCGAGCCTCAAACTCATGATTTTCATACTTTTGATTTTTCAAAACTTCTTAACTTGGAACTCAAGGTCCAAAACATCTCAAACGACGTCCAAATGTCACCAAACTTTACAGAAATCACATATATAATATTTAAGACTTGTACCGGGCGTCGGAACCAAAATACGAGCCCGATACCCAAGGTCTATTAATTTATTTCCTTTAATAATTGCATCAAAAACAATTTCACATAAAAATTCATAACTTGGGCTCTAGGCCTCAGAATTCGACTCCGGACACATGTCCAAGTCCCATATTTTCCTACGGACCTCTCGGGACCATTCAATCTCGGGTCCGGATCCGTTTACCAAAAATGTTGACCGAAGTCAACCATATCAATATTAATATCATTTTTATCCAAATTTCTCATAGAATTCATATTTTCTATCACAAAATCTTTCCGGCTACATGCTCGGATCGTGCACGTCAATCGAGGCAACATAGAATGAGGTTTTCAAGGCCTCAGAAGCTCGAAATTATTAATAAAATAAGTGATGACCCTTTGGGTCGTCACAATCTCCACCTCTAAAACAACCGTTCGTCCTCGAACGGACAAAAGAAAGAAGTACCGAGTCAGGAAACAAGTGTGGGTAACGGCTCCGCATATCAGACTCGGACTCCCATGTCGATGCCTCAGAGGAGGCCGACCTCTCCACCGAACACGCACGAAGGATAACTCTTCGACCTCGGCCGTCGAACCCGCCGGTCTAGAATAGCCACCGGCTCCTCCTCGTAGGATAGATCATTGTCCAATTGGACAACAATGCCGAAGTCTAACACATGTGTGGGATCGCCGTGGTATCTCCGAAGCATAGATACGTGAAAAACCGGATGCACGGCTGATAAGCTAGGCGGCAAAGCTAATCCGTAAGCCACCCCTCCCACTCTGTCTAGAATCTCAAATGGGCCAATATACCTAGGGCCGAGCTTGCCCTTCTTCCCAAACCTCATCACGCCCTTCATAGGCGACACCGGAGCAATACTCGTTCACCAACCATGAAATCTACATCTCGAACCTTACGATCCGCATAAGTCTTTTGCCTAGACCGAGCTGAACGCAATCTCTCCTGAATAGTCTTGACCTTATCCAAGGCCTCTTGAACTAAGTCTGTTCCTAACAACCGAGCCTCTCCCGGTTCAAACCATCCAACCGGTGATCGACATCGCCTACCATACAACGCCTCATAAGGAGCCATCCGGATGCTAGATTGGTAACTCTGTTATTGTAGGCGAACTGCGCTAATGGCGAAACCGGTCCCATGAGCCTCCGAAATCAATAACACGAGGCTCGAAGCATGTCCTCGAGAATCCGAATAGTCCTCTCGGACCGGCCATCCGTCCGAGGATGAAATGCCGTACTCAATTGAACCTGGGTGCCTAACTCCTGCCGAACCGCTCTCCAGAACCGCGAGGTAAACTGCGTACCCCGATCGGAGATAATAGATATTGGCACCCCATGGAGACGAACAATCTCCCTAATGTAAACCTCCGCTAATCTCTCCGACGAGTAGGAGACAGATACTGGAATAAAGTGTGCTGATTTGGTCAGTCTATCAACAATGACCCAAATAGCATCAAATTTCCTCCGAGTCAAAGGAAGTCCAGTAACGAAGTCCATAGTGATCCGCTCCCATTTCCACTCGGGAATTTCAATCCTCTGGAATACACCACCAGGTCTCTGGTGCTCATATTTCACCTGCTGACAATTTAGACACCGAGCGACATACGCAACGATATCTTTCTTCATTCCGCGCCACCAATAGTGCTGTCGCAAGTCCTGATACATCTTCGCGGCACCTGGGTGAATAGAGTACCGCGAACTGTGGGCCTCTGCTAAGATCAACTCTCGAATTCCTTCGACATTGGGCACACAAACTCGACCCTGCAATTTCAATACCCCATCCTCATCTAGATTTACCTGTGTGGCACCTCCCCGCTGTACCGTATCTCTCAACTCACGCAAATGAGGATCATCAAATTGCCTCTCACGGATACGCTCTAATAATGAAGAACGAGCGACCGTGCAGGCTAACACCCTGCTAGGCTCGGAAATGTCTAATCTCACGAACCGGTTGGCTAAGGCCTGGACATCTAGAGCTAATGGTCTCTGATTGACCGGAATATATGCAAGACTACCCATGCTGGCATACTTTCTACTCAATGCATCGGCCACCACATTGGCCTTACCTGGGTGATATAATATAGTAACATCATAGTCTTTTAGCAACTCTAACCATCTCCGCTGTCGTAGATTCAACTCCTTCGTTTTGAACAAATACTGTAAGCTTTTGTGATCAGTGTACACCTCACATGTCACACCATATAGATAATGCCTCCAGATCTTTAAGGCATGAACCACTGCCGCTAATTCAAGATCATGAACTGGATAATTCTTCTCATGTATCTTTAACTGCCTCGAAGCATAAGCGATAACCTTACCATCCTGCATCAATACCGCTCCAAGCCCTGTACGAGATGCGTCACAATAAACCGTATAAGGCCCTGTACCTGTAGGTAGTACCAACACCGGTGCGGTGGTCAAGGCTGTCTTGAGCTTCTGAAAGCTCGCCTCACACTCTTCTGACCACTGGAACTGGACACCCTTCTGGGTCAACCTGGTCATCGGGGCTGCAATAGAAGAAAACCCCTTAACAAATCGACGGTAGTAACCTGTTAATCCCAAGAAACTCCGGATCTCAGTCACTGAAGCTGGTCGAGGCCAATTCTGGACTGCCTCAATCTTCTTTGGGTCTACCTGAATACCCTCCACAGATACAATGTGACCCAGAAATGCTACCGAACTCAGCCCGAACTCACATTTTGAAAATTTGGCATATAGCTGATTATCCTTCAGAGTCTGAAGAACCACTCTGAGGTGCTGCTCGTGCTCTTCCTGGCTGCGGGAGTACACCAGGATGTCATCTATGAAGACTATCACGAACAGATCTAAGTAAGGCCTGAATACCCGATTCATCAACTCCATGAATGCTGCCGGGGCATTGGTCAACCCGAAGGACATGACCAAGAACTCATAATGCCCATATCTAGAGCGAAAGGCTGTCTTAGGAATGTCAGCCGCCCTGATCTTCAGCTGATGGTAGCCTGACCTCAAGTCTATCTTAGAGAATACCCTCGCTCCCCGGAGCTGGTCAAACAAATCATCAATCCTCGGCAGTGGATATTTATTTTTGATAGTCACCTTGTTTAACTGCCTGTAATCAATACACATCCGCATCGAGCCATCCTTCTTCTTTACAAATAATACAGGTGCACCCCAGGGGGAAACACTGGGCCTGATAAAACCCTTCTCAAGAAGGTCCTGCAACTGATCTTTCAACTCTTTTAACTCCGGCGGGGCCATACGATAGGGTGGAATAGAGATGGGCTGAGTGCCCGGTGCCAAATCAATACAGAAGTCAATATCCCTATCGGGTGGCATGCCCGGCAGGTCTGAAGGAAAAACCTCAGGAAACTCCCGTGCAATAGGGACTGAATCAATGGAAGGAACTTCTGCACTGGAATCACGAACATAAGCCAAATAAGCTAAACACCCCTTCTCGACCATACGTCGAGCCTTAACATAAGAAATAACAGGTCGAACAGAGTGGCTTGAGGTACCCTTCCACTCTAATCGGGGTGATTCTGGCAAGGCTAAGGTGACAGTCTTAGCATGACAATCAAGAATAGCATGGTATGGGGACAACCAGTCCATCCCCAATATGACATCAAAATCTACCATATCCAAGAGCAACAGATCAACACGGGTCTCAAGACCCCCAAATATAACTACGCACGAACGATGCACCCGATCGACTACAATAGAGTCACCCATTGGCGTAGCCACATAAACTGGAATATCCAGAGCATAGCTGGGCACACCCAAATACGGTGCGAAGTAGGAAGACACATAGGAATAGGTAGATCCAGGGTCAAATAATAATGAAGCACCTCTGCCACACACAAGAATAGTACCTGTAATCACAGCATCTGATGCCTCTGCCTCTGGCCTGGCTGGTAAAGCATAGAAACGGGGATCTGCACCTCCCCTCTGAGCTGCGTCTCTAGGACGACCATCAACTGGCTGACCTCTACCTCTGGCCGGACGGTCTCTACCTCTACGGTCTCGACCTCCACCTCTAAAATCTCTACCCCCGCCTCTGGCTGGCTGGGCAGGCTGAGGGTCAGCTGGGGCCTGAATCATAGGACGAGGACCTCGCTGCTGAGAGTTGCCCGCTGCTATAGGGCAATTCCTGATAAAATGACCTGGGTCGCCACAACCGTAGCAACTCTTAGGCTGATAGGGCTGCTGGCCCCTGACGACCTGAATGGCCTCCACGAACGCTCTGAAGAGGCCGAGCACTAATAGGAGACTGGTCTGAATAATACCCCCGAGAACCACGATCACCTGATCCACCCTGTGAAGCCTGAAGGGCGGAATGAAAAGGCCTGGAAGACTGGCCTCTATCAAAGGATTCTCTGCTACCAGAGGAAGAACCACCAAATCTACCTGTATGACGAGGCCTCTTATCCGAAGAATAACCGCCTCCCCTAGCAAGAGCCATCTCAACTCTGCGTGCTGCATTGGCTGCCTCCTGAAATGATATGTCACTCCCCACGCCCATAGCCATCCGGAGTCTAATCGGATGATTAAGCCCATCTATAAACTTGCGGACCCTCTCCCGCTCAGTGGGAAGTATCACCATTGCATGACGAGCCAAGTCGATAAATCTCGTCTCATACTGTGTAACTGTCATAGTGCCCTGATGGAGGCGCTCAAACTGCCTCCGAAGTACATCCCTCTGAGTAGCAGGGAGAAACTTCTCCATAAATAGTTCCGCAAGCTGGTCCCATGATAAAGCTGGGGACCCTGCTGGTCGAGTCAGGCAATAATCTCTCCACCAAGTCTTGGCGGATCCTGCAAGTCTGAAGGTACAAAAATCAACTCCGTTTGTCTCCACGATCCCCATAGTCTTGAGAATCTCATGGCAACTGAATAAAAAGTCCTGAGGATCCTCTGATGTGGTTCCATTGAAAGTAGTGGTAAATAGCTTGGAGAACCGATCAAGCCTCCATAACGAATCAGAAGTCATGGCCGCTCCATCACCGGCATGAGCTGTGGTACCTGACTGAGTGGCCACAGCTGGCCGGATTACTGGTGCCTGAGGCTGAGGAGCTACTGGCTCTGGAGTATGAGCAATAGGAGTCTGGGCCCCTCCTCCAGCCTGAGAAGTGGCTGGGGCAACTGATAATAGACCCGCTCTGGAAATACTATACATAAATCCCGCTATTCGATCAAGGCATCCCGGAGATCCGGGGTAATTAAAGCCTCTCCCGGGACCTGAGCTGGGCCCACTGGGGCTGCTGGAATCGGAACCTCCTCGTCAATCTCAATATGGGGCTCCACCTCCGGGGTAGCTGCCTGGGGCTGAGCTCTGCCCCTACCACGGCCTACGATACGGCCTCGACCCCGGACCCTCACGGGAGCTGCCTGGGGCTCAGGCTGCTGGTCAGCGGACGAAGAAGTGCGTGTCCTTACCATCTGCGAAAGGACAGAATAGAAATTCAATCAGTAATCGAGGATCAAGTAGCACGACAAGAAAGAACAAATGAGAGACTTTTTCCTAACTCAATAGACTCTGGAGGACAAGTACAGACGTCTCCGTACCTACCTCTCAAACTCTACTAAGCTTGTTCGTGAGTGGTGAGACCTATGTAACCTAGAGCTCTGATACCAACTTGTCACGACCCGGATTTTTTCCCCAACATCGGGATCGTGATGGCGCCTACTCGTGGTAGCTAGGCAAGCCACTGTGTTCATACTATCCTATTTTTAACACAATTTTAATTAAATAAATGCGGAATACTTTATCGAAATGGAAATAATAAATCACGAGGTAAAAATCATACTGAAATCCTCTACCCAAGACTTGGAGTCACCAACTCACAAACTACTATGGAATACTACACATAAAAGTCCGAAGGAAATATAACATAATTCTGTTTGTCTCGGAACAATGAGACTACAGCTATTAACATAAATAAAGAAAGAGACGCCGGGCCTGCGGACGTCCTGCAAGCTACCTCGGTCTCAAATGTGATCAACTCCCACGCAATCTATTTATTGCTGCTGCTGCGGCTGCTCCTGATCGTAACCTGGACCTGTGCAAAAACGCACAGAAGTGTAGCATCAGCACAACCGACCCCATGTCTGGTAAGTGCCTGGCCTATCCCGGCGAAGTAGTGACAAGCCTAGGACCAGACACCCACATAAACCTGTGCAATTCAATATATATATATGTACCACCAAAATAACAAGAATTTAATCAAGTATTAACACAATAAGGAGTATCTTAAAGAATTCAACAATTAACCACAATTAATAATTTCACAAGGAAAAACAAAGTGTAATGTAAACACAAATAATATCAATTCAAGGAATAGCAAACAGTTGCACGGCATCACCCTTCGTGCTTTTACTCTCATCCTCACATCCATAGTACAGCATGATCCTTCGTACATGGTTCAATAATAGGGCACGGCATGATCCTTCGTGCATAATCAATAATAGGGCACGGCATGATCCTTCGTGCATAATCAATAATAAACATGGCACGGCATGATCCTTCGTGCATAATCAATAATAAACATGGCACGGCATCACCCTTCGTGCATTATCTCTCTTCCTCACCCAAATAACAATCACAGTTAAGGGCAAAGAAAGAAACAACAATTCATAAATCGTCCCATCAAGGGCAATCAATAATTATCTTCACAACAAGTCCCAACAAGGGAGAACAATAACAATTCATCCGTAATATATCTCAAAATAATTATTTTCCAACGACTCACGGTCATACTAGACGCCAGTGTATGGATGCTCGTCACCAGAGCCCATACACCGCACTCGATCACATAACACATAACACATAATCCTATTCCCTCAAGCTAGGATAGAACAAACACTTACCTCGAGTGCTTATGAACAATTCAATCCGTGGATATGTCTTTTCTTTCAATTTGGCTCCAATTCAACCGTATCTATACACAATTGATTTAATATCATCAATTTTACTCAACAAACTAATTCTTAAGACCAAATACAACTTTTACAACATTCTGCCCGGAATAGTGAATTTCAACCCCGGGCCCACATGGTCGGAATTCGGGGTTATGACTAAAATCCGGTTACCCATTCCCCCACGAGTTCATATATATGATTTGTTTCAAAATCGGACCTCAATTCGAGGTCCAATTCCCCAATTTATGAAAAACCCTATTTTCTAACAAAAACAAGAATTTTACCATGAAAACATTTGATTTCTAATGAAAAACATGTTTAATGATGTTAGGAATTGAAAGAATTAAGTAAAAAGTGACTTACAATCGATTTGATGAAGAAGAAATCCTTGAAGAATCGCAAATGGGTGTTTTGGTTTTGTAAAAATGTGAAGAAATGACTGAAATGCGTGTTTTTCAGGTCTCTGTGTTCGCATTTGCGAACATGGGTTCGCAATTGCGAACCCCGACCAATTTCTGGAGTTTGAAAAATAAGCTAAGGGTGGGAAGTTCGCATTTGCGAACATTTCTTCGCATTTGCGAAGCCAAGGCAAAACTGGGAAGTTCGCATTTGCGAACTATTGTTCGCAATTGCGAACACAGGCTAAATATGGGGAGGTTCGCATTTGCGAACTATTGTTCGCATTTGCGAACCCAGGCGGAATAGTGGCCAGTTCGCATTTGCGAACTATAGCTCGCATTTGCGAACACAGGCACAGAAGGGTCAAGTTCGCATTTGCGAACTATTGTTCGCATTTGCGAACACGGACACAATAGGGGGGAGTTCGCATTTGCGAACTATTGTTCGCATTTGCGAACTCTGCAGAATAGTGGGGAGTTCGCATTTGCGAACTATTGTTCGCATTTGCGAACTCTGCAGACCAGTTGCAGACAGCAACTTCTAACATGAAAAATCGATCTCGTGGCCTATCCAAAGTTCACCCGAGCCCTCGGGGCTCCAAACCAAATATGCACATAACCTCAAAAACACATTATGAACTTGTTCGTGCGATCACATCGCCAATATCACTTCATTTTAATCAAATCGAGCCTCAAACTCATGATTTTCATACTTTTGATTTTTCAAAACTTCTTAACTTGGAACTCAAGGTCCAAAACATCTCAAACGACGTCCAAATGTCACCAAACTTTACAGAAATCACATATATAATATTTAAGACTTGTACCGGGCGTCGGAACCAAAATACGAGCCCGATACCCAAGGTCTATTAATTTATTTCCTTTAATAATTGCATCAAAAACAATTTCACATAAAAATTCATAACTTGGGCTCTAGGCCTCAGAATTCGACTCCGGACACATGTCCAAGTCCCATATTTTCCTACGGACCTCTCGGGACCATTCAATCTCGGGTCCGGATCCGTTTACCAAAAATGTTGACCGAAGTCAACCATATCAATATTAATATCATTTTTATCCAAATTTCTCATAGAATTCATATTTTCTATCACAAAATTTTTCCGGCTACATGCTCGGATCGTGCACGTAAATCGAGGCAACATAGAATGAGGTTTTGATGGTTTATTTGGGATGATCTCGCCCAAGCATTCAACAATCATTTCCAATATAACTTGGAGATTGTTCCTGACATACTTTCATTAACAAAGATAGCGAATAAGCCAGGAGAGAGCTTCCGAGAGTACGACTTCAGGTTGAGAGAACAAGCTGCCTGGGTTGACCCACCTATGAAAGAAGGAGAGATAGTGGACTACTTCTTACAAGCTCTAGAGCCCACATACTATGGGAATTTAATATCAGCTGTCGAGAAAACATTCAACAAAGTCATTAAAGACATGACACAGGCAATCCAAACAGGCACCTGAGGAGCTCTTGCGAAAAAGAAGAAATAAGAGGTGGTCGTTGTAGAAGGGAGATCATGGTACAAAAATCCTAATCCATACTACCATCAACCTCGCCCACTTCATCAGCCTTACTCACCAGCACCATATGGCCCACCACAACACTACTACCCTCCCCCTATTCCACAATTTGCTATACACCATGCTCAAACCATGCCACCACCACCTACACCATGGCGAGCACCTATACCTCATAATACCTACCACACCCAAAATACATACCCACCACCCAAAACATATAACAACCCCAGTGGAACAGGTTTCCGTCCTAACCCCGGTGTCAGGAATGATAGGATGCAAAATAAGAAAACTTTTACTCCATTAGGAGAATCATACGCCAGTGTGTTTCATAGACTAAGGCAACTCGGAATCCTGAACCCCATTAAATCCAAAATCCCTAACCCACCGCCAAGGAACCTGGACCAATTTGTTAGCTATGAGTACTGTTTAGGAGCTCCAGGACACGACACCAAAAGTGTTGGAATCTAAAAACCACAATGCAAGAGCTTATTGATTCAAGAAGAATTGAAGTCCAGGCTCTCGAGGCTCCCAATATTACACAAAACCCCCTACCTGTTCATCATAAAGCTCATATGATAAAGTTAGTACAAATGGGAGGTTGCAAGAAGCCTTCTCAAACTATAATGATGATTAAGGCAAGCGAAGGCAAGGCAGAGGAGAAAGCAATGGGTAAGAAAGTGGTGATTACGGTCTAGCAAATGATGAATAAGCTAGTGGTGGTAACAGAGCCCGAGCCAGTGAAGGTGATAGTTCCAGGAGCAATTGCGAAACCTGTGTTGACTGTGAAAGAGGCATAAATAGAGCTGGTCATTATCAAATAGGTTTCTCAAATGCCCATTGTGAATGTTAAAGTTGTGCCATGGAAGTACAACAAAGTGACCGTCATGTATCGAAGGAAGGAGATTAAAGATGAAATTTGTGAGACCCACAGGTTGACAAGGTCAGGGAGGTGCCTTGCTCTCGAAGAATTAAGAAAAGCAAAACTCACCAAAGATAATCCGGCTACTATAAAGAAAGTTGTTACTGAGGAGGAGGACGTGGAATTTTTGAAGAAAATGAAAGCGTAGGACTATTCAATAGTAGAACAATTGAGAACGACGCCAATGCAAATATCTCTGCTGATTCACTCTGATGAACATCATAGTTCATTAATGAAAATATTGAATGAGGCTTATATGCCTGAGAAGATTACAGTGATTCATCTTGAAAAGATCGCAAATAAAATCTTTGAGGTAAACATGGTGACATTCTCGGACGATGAACTACCGATAAAAGGAATGGAGCATAACAGGGCTTTGTATCTTACTGTGAAATGTGAAGATTCGATAGTCACCCGTGTGTTGATTGATAACGGGTCGAGTGCCAACATATTCCCTTTGTCTACTTTGGGAAAGCTCAAGATCAATAATGAAAGAATCCACAATTACATCATTTATGTGCGTGAATTCGACGGAGGTGGAAAGAATACTGTTGGAGACATCGTGTAGGAGCTTGCCATCGGACCGGTAGATTTTACAATGGAATTTAAAGTCTTGGATATTGCTGTATCCTATAATCTCCTACTAGGTCGACCATGGATTCATGCGGCGAAGGCCGTACCATCCTCACTCCATCAGATGGTAAAGTTCGAATGAGACCATCAAGAAATAGTGGTCCATGGCGAAGATAATTCTTGCAATACCATCACCCCTTTTGAAGAGATTGAGGGCGATAAAGGCCTCTAGGTGTACCAAGTGGTGGATACTATATCAGTTGATAAAATTCATGAGGGTGAGCATGTTCCGGTGCCCAAGATAGCTTCCGCATCAGTTATGGTCACTACGGAGATGTTGAAAAATGGGTTTCTCCCTGGGAAAGGAATGGGGCCTGCATTACAGGGAATCACACAGCTGGTATCTCTTCCCGGTAGTATTGACACTTTTGGGTTGGTTTTTAAACCGACCATTGCTGATATAAAGAGAGCCCGAAAACTGAAGAATAAAGGTTGGACCCTCCCTAAGCCTATCCCTCGCCTCTCCCATTCATTCATCAGGCCTGGTACAAAGAGGCATCCGGCGACAGTAATGCCCAACTTAGCAGAGATAAAGCCAGACATGGAACTACTTCAAAGATTTGAAAAGCTATTTGAAGATGTGAATATGGTAGAAGTGCCTGAGGGCACAAGTAAAATGGATGTCCAATTTGTTGGATCCCAAACCAAGCTGAATAACTGGGAAGCTACACCTCTTCCGACTAGAAGGGAGTTGTGGTAGATAGCTTTTGTTGTTTCATTTTAAATCTGTTTTATTTCAAGGCTGTAATACAAATTTTTATATTACGTCCAATCGGATGTGTCAAACCTTGTTATCTTTTGAAATTTTAATGAAATGCAATTTATTTCTTCCTCCATTCCTGATAGCCTTATTTTATTTTTCTTTTCTTGTACAGTCCATTTTATGCTGATTTTAATGATGTGTCATGCTTAAGGAATTCCCGGCCCAGTCTTGATAATCAAATAGTAATATAAGAACTTGGATGTGATAATGAGGCGGAGTATGATAAAGAGGAAGTTTTGGAAGAAATTAGTAAGGAGTTGAGCCAATATGAGGAAAAACCTAAACAAAACTTAAATGAGGCGGAGGCCATTAATCTGGGGGATCAGGAAAATATTTGGGAAAAAAATATAAACGTTCATTTGGAATCCTCACTCATGGAAGAATTGATAAAATTGCTGCATGAATACAATGATATATTTGTATGGTCATACGATGACATGCTGGGGATGAGCACTGATTTGTTAGTCCATAAATTGCCCACTTACTCAGAATGCCCGCCTATCAAGCAGAAGTTGAGGAAATTCGTGACAAATATCAGTGTGAAAATAAAAGAAGAAGTCAATAAGCAGTTTGAAGTAAAGGTTATACGGGTTACCAAATATCCCACCTGGTTAGCCAATGTTGTACCAGTTCTGAAGAAAGACGGGAAAACCAGGGTGTGTGTTGATTATCGAGACCTCAACAAAGCAAGTCCAAACGATAATTTTCCATTGCCAAACATGTACATATTAATTGACAATTGTGCTAAACATGAGATTGGTTCTTTTGTGGATTGCTATGCGGGTTATCACCAGATCCTGATGGACGAGGAAGATGCTGAAAAGACGACATTCATCACGCCTTGGGGAACATACTGTTATAGGGTGATTCCATTTGGATTTAAAAATGCCGGAGCAACATATATGAGGGCAATGACTACCATGTTTCATGACATCATACATTGGGAAATTGAAGTTTATGTGGATGATGTCATTATCAAGTCCAGAAAGCAACGTGACCATGTTAATGACCTGAGGAAGTTTTTCAGAGGCTTCGTAGGTACAATCTCAAGCTCAATCCAGCAAAATGTGATTTTGGGGTACCGTCAGGGAATTGTTGTGATTTGTGGTAAGTCGACGTGGTATTGAATTGGACCCGTCTAAAATCAAAGCCATTCAGGAATTGCCTCCGCCAAAGAGCGAGAAAGATGTGACGTGTTTGCTCGACAGGTTGAATTACATTAGCAGATTTATCGCTCAGCTTATATCAACTTGTGAGACTATCTTTAGATTACTGAAGAAAAATGCTGCAGTGAAATGGACTAATGAATGTCAAGCCGCATTTGATAAAAGTCAAGGAATACCTGGCCAATCCACCTCCTTTATTTAACGGTATTGGATATAATTCCTTTGGATGTGTATTGAGGCAGCGTGATGTAACACAAAAGAAGGAGCATGCAATTTATTATCTCAGCAAAAAATTCATGTCTTACGAGGTGAAGTATACTCAATTGGAAAGAACGTGCTATGCTTTGACCTGGGTGGCACAGAAATTGAAGCACTACTTGTCAGCTTATACCACTTATCTCATTTCACGGTTGGACCCATTGAAGTACATCTTTCAGAAGCCCATGCCCACAGGGAGGCTTGCTAAATGGAAAATCCTGCTCAAAGACTTTGATATTGTATATGTAACCCGCACTACGATGAAAGCACAAGCAGTTGCCGATCACTTAGTAGAGAATCCAGTTGATGATGAATATGAACCATTGAAAACATATTTTCCTAATGAAGAAGAAATGAGTATTGAAGAATTGGAACAAGATGAAAATCCTGGCGGGAAGTTATATTTTGATGGGGCTGCTAACAACAAAGGTGTTGGGATTGGAGCCGTGCTTATTTCCGAGAGAGGTCAGCATTATCCTGTCACCGCTCAACTTTGCTTCTTTTGTACCAACAATATGGATGAATATGAAGCATGTATACTGGGATTGAGAATGGCTATAGATATGGGTGTTCAAGAGATTTTGGTCATAGGTGACTCGGATCTCTTGGTACATTAGATTCAAGGAGAATGGGAAACACGGGATTTAATACTCATACCATACCAGCAATGTCTACATGAACTATGCTAACAGTTTTAGTCTATAGAATTCAAGCATATCCCGAGAATCCATAATGAAGTCGCCGATGCTCTGGCCATTCTGGCATCTATGTTACATCACTCGGATAAAGCTTATATGGGCTCGTTTCAAATCCAGCTTCTGATCAAAATGCTTATTGTAATACAGTAGAAGCGGAGCTCAATGGTGAGCCGTGGTTCCATGACATTAAAGAGTATCTCAGAATGAGGGTGTATCCGGCACAAGCTACTGGAGATCCAAAGAGAGCTATAAGACGATTGTTAAGTGGATTCTTTCTTAGTGGAGGGGTTTTGTACAAAAGAACCCCAGATCTTGGTTTGTTGAGATGTATAGATGCAAAGCAGGCTACAACTGTTATGACTGAAGTACATGCAGGAGTCTGCGGACCACACATGATTATGTATGTGCTAGTAAAGAAAATACTTAGAGCAGGATATTACTAGCTTACTATGGAGCGGAACTGTATCAACTATGTGCACAAATGTCATCAATGCCAGATACATGTAGATTTGATTCATTGTCCACCCTTTGAGCTGCATACAATGTGGGCGCCATGGCCTTTTGTTGCTTGGGGTATGGATGTCATTGGGCCAATAGAGCCATCATCATTTAATGGACACAGATTTCTTTTGGTTACCATTGATTATTTTACTAAATGGGTTGAGGCAAAGACATTCAAGGCAGTAACCAAGAACGCAGTGGTTGATTTTGTGCATACAAATATCATTTGTCGGTTCGGAATTCCAAAGGTGATTATTACGGATAATGGTGCCAACCTTAATAGTTATTTGATGGTAGAGACATGTCAGAAGTTTAAAATTATGCATCGCAATTTCACACCATATCGTCCCAAGGCGAATGGAGCAGTTGAAGAAGCCAATAAGAACATTAAGAAAATTCTTCAGAAAATGGTGGAAGGGTCGAGACAATGGAATGAGAAATTACCATTTGCTTTGTTGGGATATCGCACTATTGTTCAAACTTCGGTCGGTGCAGCCCCTTATTCATTGGTGTACGGTACGGAGGCAATGATACCTGCAGAAGTTGAAATACCCTCCCTTCAAATCATTGAGGAGGCAGAAATTGATGATGATGAATGGGTTAAAGCCCGACTGGAACAATTGAGTTTGATTGACGAGAAAAGACTGGCAGCAGTATGTCATGGGCAATTGTATAAACATAGAATGGCCAGAGCCTATAACAAGACAGTGCGTTCGCAAAAATTTGAAGTCGGACAATTGGTATTGAGGCACATCTTACCTCATTGGGCAGAAGCAAAAGGAAAGTTCGCTCCTAATTGGCAAGGGCATTTGTTGTATCACGAGTGT
Source organism: Nicotiana noctiflora (assembly GCA_032618575.1). Taxonomy (NCBI): domain Eukaryota; kingdom Viridiplantae; phylum Streptophyta; class Magnoliopsida; order Solanales; family Solanaceae; genus Nicotiana; species Nicotiana noctiflora. The sequence continues at coordinate 330,215 of JASVEL010001187.1, forward strand.
TATCTAATGGAGCGTTATATCTAATAGATGTGGAAAGGAAATGTGTATAAATGGCCATCAATTCTGACACAGTCAAAAGGTATTAGGTATGATTTCTTTATCTTAATGTATCTAATTATATTTGTCATATTTTTGAAATTGAAATGATGAAGCCATTTTGTTTTGCTATCCAAACACTTCATCCATTGCTATCCCTTTGAGCCTTATTACATTATTCTTTCATATCCCTCTTTCAGAATCAACAACAAAGTCCAAAATTGAATGATGAAATGACAAATAAAAGAAAAATGGAAAAGATGAAGAACAAAAAAGAAGAAGAAGAAGAAGAAGAAGAAGAAGAAGAAGAAGAAGAAGAGAGAGAAAAAGAAGAAGATGAGAAAATACGGAAAAGAAAAGAAAAGAAAAGAAAGAAAAATGCAAAGAAGAAAGAATTGGAAGAAGTAAACATTGCAACAATGAAGCGATCTTATGGTCCGAACTACGTTTTGACTTGATCATGCTAGGGTACATAGGCAGCCTCATTGAGGTTCAGTCATAACAGAAAGAAAAGCCAAGAGTCCCCTAAGATTGAAACTGAGGCAGAAAGTATGTTTATTGTGGAAGATACAATTCTAGAAGTTGTAATTTTTAAACCCAAGTTGAAAATTTTGAGCCTTTATACCTTTCTTTTTAAACCCATCCAAAAGCCACATTATGGTCCAAAGAAAAACCTTTTGTTCAATTTCAAGGAACGACAGTACAAGTAGGTGAAGTAAAACATGCTATGGACAACACTCTGATACCTGAAGATGAAAATTTTTAAAAATGAGAGAGTCTTATTGGTGAAAACCTTCGTGGTCACCATAGGGCGATGTGAGGTGAGAGAGATAAAATGAGAAAGTCTTATTGGTGAAAACCCTAATGGGCACCATAAGGCAATGTGAGCTGAGAGAAATAAAATAAGAGTCTTATTGGTGAAAACCCTCACGGGAACCATAAGGCGAAAGTAAGAAAGAAGTTTGTGGGGGAAGAGCGACAAAGCAAGCAAAATTGGGGTCTAGTTGAAAATCAGAAGGTGAAATAAAGTTGGCAAAATGGAAATTGATAGTTGATTGGTTGGACACATTGGGTCGGTTAATCCGAATGCATGGCATGATCAAAATAATCAGCCTCCCCACTCAGATAATTCTCGTTTTTTTATTTTTAAAAGTATTTCTACCCTCAAAACTTCAAGGTCATTGCATTTCATTTTTCTTGGAATCTGTCTATAAGACATTGTCAATCGAAGCTAACTACCAGCTTCTCAGTTGTATGGCACAATAAGATTGAGATTCATCAAAGGACAGTTGAAACAAAAGGATATATTGCAATCCGATATTCGGAGGGAAAAGCAAAAGAAGGAAAAGGAAACAACAAAAGAGAGACATAAGGAAAACAGTTGGGCATGGGGATTAGTAAATCTTGAAAGATAGCCAGAAGATATGGCAAGGCAATACAAGAAGCAAGACAGAGCAAATTCAAATATGGGAGCAAGGCCAACAAGAATGCCAGCAGCTAACCCCCATTTTATAATAACAAATTTTTCTTTGATTAGAACGGGGACAAAAGATTCAAATTCTTAATAATCACTTTAAAGTGAATATGACCAATGTGAATAACAAGGGAGCACAAATTTTGGCAATCAGGCACCCACCTGGAAAATAAGGGAAGATAGTTCAAATGAAAGCAACAATATGCAAAGGAAAACATTTTATAGTTCAAAATTCAGGCGCCCACCTGGAGAACAAGGAAATATTTTTCAAAGTTTAGCAATCAGGCACCCATATGAAGAATTTGGGAAGTATAAACATTAATTCTCAAATTGCATGATAGTATGTTACACCCAGTTATCAAACCGGGGCAGAAACTTTCTTTGTTTTGTATAACGTAAGTAGGCGCCCACCGGAAGAATAAGGGAATCTCTTTTCAAAGTTGTAAGCAGGCGCCCACCTAAGGAATAAGGGAATATCTTTTCAAAGTTGTAAGCAGGCACCCACCTAAAGAATAAGGGAATATCTTTTCAAAGTTGTAAGCAGGCGCCCACCTGAAGAATAAGGGAATATCTTTTCGAAGTTGTAAGCAGGCGCCCACCTGAAAAATAAGGGAATATATTTTCAAAGTTCGCAAGCAGGCGCCCACCTAAAAAATAAGGGAATATTTTTCAAAGATTAGGCACCCACCTGGATGTGATGACCCGGCCTGTCATCATGTGAGTTATCACCCCGTCTATCCCCGTTATATGCTTGTTAATGTTTCAATATGTATGTTTGGCGAGTTTGAGTCAATTCGGATTGAGTTTGGTTGGAATTGAGACAAATAGTCTCTTAGAAGAAGGAATATTTGGTAAAAGTCAACCGGATGTTGACTTGTGAGTTAGAGAGCTCGGAATCGAATTCTGATGATTCGGTCATCTCCGGGAGGTCATTTGTGGCTTAGGAGAGCAATCGGAATCGAATTTGGTGGTCCGATATAGAAATAGGCTTGAATTGGCTAAGGTTGAATTTTGGCAAAATCCGAACGGTGGGTGAAATTTTGATCCGGAAGTCGGAATGGCATTCTGACAATTCCTGTAGCTTCGTTATGTGATTTTGGATATGTCTGCAAATTTTCAAGTCATTCGGACATCGTTTGGTCGGGTTTTTGATCAAATGTGAATTTTTAAAGTTAAAGTTTAACTTAAGCTTGAATTTGTTGAAAAAGGACGATTTTGATGTTAACGATAGAGTTTTGATGATTGGAAGAAGTTCGAATAAGGTTATAGGACGTGTTGGTGCTTTTGGTTGAGGTCCTGGGGGCCTCGGGTGAGTTTCGGGGTGGTTTCGGACCATTTCTAGGCCATTTTTAACTACTAGTTTATGTCTGTAGCAGTGTTCTACGCGATTGCAGACAATGGGTCGCGATCGCGGTGAGTAAAATGTGCGAAAAATATTAATGAATCGCGATCGCGTGAAATGCTCCGCGATCGCGAAGAAGGAAATTTCTGTTGCATTCATCCTATTTCAGAAGCTCATATCTTTTTATATACAAGGAATTTTGAGGTGCTTCAAAAATAAAAGTTGTAGCTCATCGTGTCTAGGTTTCAGAAAAATAAAGAAATATTGATTTTCACATCTGTGTCAAACTTTATGGACGTTACGCTATAGGGTATCCAAGAAGGATCTCTAATACTCATGTTTAAATTGGGAAGCTTATATCTCGAAATGTATAAGGATTCAGGAAGTGATCCACAAATAATGGTTATAGCCCTATGTGTCTAGTTTTGCATAACATCAAACCATTCATCATTCAGAGTTGTGTGCAAAAAGTTATGACCATTATACTGAAGCCTGTTCGGAGGAACCGGAATTTGTTCACCGCGATCGCGAAGCTATTCCCGTGATCGCGAAGGGTAAATTTTGGGACACATTTTGTTCTCCGCGATCGCAGAGCCATTCCCGCGATCGTGATGAGTAATATGCCTGGGCAAAATGTTTTTAAAACATTCAAGTCGCGAAATCGACCCATTTTTCCACCATTTTTTGTCATTCTTGAGAGCTTTTGGACTGGAAATGAAGGGATTTCGACGGGGAATCGTTGGAGGTAAGTTTTATGAGTTAAATACATGATTTTATCAAAGAATCTCCATTAATTCTCTGAATTTGGGTAAGAAATCAAGAAAATTAGGGCTTTGAGCAAAAATTTTAAAATGGGGATTTGAAGGACCATTTGTAGTCCGAATTGGGAGTTCTTGGTATGTACGGACTCGTGGAGAGATGAGGATTCCGAAAATATGAGTTTCATAATTTTTTGAGAAGCGTACCAAAAGTCGGATTTTGACAACTTTGTGGGTTTTGGTGTAAACCGAGTTATATCGATTGGGTTATGTCTAATTAGCCTATATTGATGTATTCTTATTGATTTTGAGCAGATTTGGCATCCAAGGAGATTGATTTTCGAGGCAAGCGCAAGGAGGACTGAGGCTTCTACCGGTTCGAGGTGAGTGGTGATAGTAAATAATGTACTGAGGGTTTGAAACCCCATACTAGCACTTCACAGTGCTATGTTGAGATGAGACATGCATCTTGTGACGGGCGTGGTGACATTGTGATTGGGGAATTGGACTTGGTCCTTCCCAGCTAATAGTATATTGCGTATTATGACTGATAATGATATTATAACTGTGTAATTGGGCTAATAGCCATGTTTGGGGCCTTGTGCCGATTTGTAGAGCATTAGGGGACCTATAGAGCTAGGTGACCCTTATATCGTGTTGAAAACTAACACTCAGCCGTAAAGCTAGCTGAATAGCATATTAAAAGCCAGTACTAGGTGTGTACTGTGAGAAACTGATTGCTTAGGGTGGAAATTCCCTGATTTAGCTGAGTGGGCCTGGAAGGCCAATCCTATACTAATTGGGACAGGGTCGAGAACCTGTTATGAGGTATTATATATATATATATACCCATGTTGGATCCGGCTGCACGCTGCAGCAGTATATATATATTGGATCGGGCTGCACGCCGCAGCAGTATATGTGGGATCGGACTGCACCCCGCAGTATTATTACACTTGGGCTGTAGGAGCCCTTTCGGAGTTTGAGTCTGCACCCATTCTCAGACTCAGACTCCGAAAGGGCTCCTACAGCCCAAGCGCAATAATACTGCAGCGTGCAGTCAGATATATATATATATATATATATATATATATATATATATCTATATATATATATATATATATATATATATATATATATATATATATATATATATATCTGCACGCCGCAGTAATATATGCGTGGATCGGGCTGCACGCCGTAGCATCATAGCGCTTGGGCCTAAGGAGCCCCTCCGAAGTCTGTATACACTCCCAGTGAGCGCCATCGACATTAAATGGAGCGGGTTGCATGCCACGGCGGCTTATGTATCGGAGCGGGCTGCACGCCGCAACATTATACTTATTCATATCCTTATACATACTTAAATACTTATACATTATAGACATATGTATATATCTTTATATATTGAGATGGTTTTACCCCGTAGGGGTACGAGTGAGGATTTTGTCAGTGTGGGATCTTTTTGAGATAGATGTGGACTGGAGATGAGAGTACTCATTGTAGTGATGACTTACCTGTGGGGGTTTGCCTTAGAACTATTTAGTGACAGTACAGGAGTTCTTACTTTCAGTTATTATTTATTATTATTACTCACTGAGTTGAAATATACTCACCCCACTCCCCTGCATTTTTTGTGCAGATTCACAGGTGCCCGAGAGCGTTTGAGTTGTTGTAGCTGCTGATCCTTATCTACTTTTGCGGAGACTACGAGGTAGCTGCCGGCGTCCGCAGAACTTGTTTTCTCCTTCCTTATCATTTTGTAGCTTTCATCTTGCTTAGACTTGACTGTTTTAGGATGTTTATTCTGTAGAAGCTCAGACTCGTGATACCACGATTCGGTTGGGATCATATTTTGTACGTTGCTACTATTGCGTTTATCATATTGACATGAACACTTGCTGTTTAAGTTTAACTGGATTAATTGGCATTAATAATTGGCTGGTTTAAGAAATAATATGGTCGGTCTTGCCTAGCATTGTGTTGGGCGCCATCACGACCGGGGTTTGGGTCGTGACACTGGAAAATAAGGGAAGTATAGCACAATTTATCACAAGTTAATATTCAGTAACATCATGCACCCAGTTATCAAACTGGAGCAGAAATTTTCTTTGTTTTGTATGATGTAAGCAGGCGTCCTCCTGAAGAATAAGGGAATATCTTTTGAAAGTTTGCAAGCAGGAACCCACCTGAAGAATAGGGGAATATATTTTCAAAGTTTGCAAGCAGACGCTCACCTGAAGAATAAGGGAATATATTTCAAGATTAGCAATCAGGCACCCACCTGGAAAATAAGGAAAGTATTGAACAATTTCATCACAAGTTAATATTCAGTAACATCATGCACCCAGTTATCAAACTGGGGCAGAAATTTTCTTTGTTTTGTAGTCGCAAGCTGGCGCCCACTTCAAAAATAAGGGAATACTTTTTTCAAGCACAGTAAGTAGGCACCTACCTGAAAAACAAGGGAATGCTTTTTCAAGCACAGTAAGCAGGTGCCCACCTGAAAAACAAGGGAATAGTTTTTTCAAAAAGCATAGTAATCGCAACCAGACGCCCACTTGATATACAAGAGAATATATTTCAAGCATGTTGTAAGCAGGCGCCCACCTGAAAAACAAGTGAATACATTTTTCAACAAGCAGGCGCCCACCTGAAAAACAAGGGAATATCTTTTTCAAAAAACCATAGTAATCGCAAGCAGACGCCCACCTAAAAAACAAGGGAATATATTTCAAACATGTTGTAAGCATGCACCCAATTGAAGAATAAGGGAAGTATCATTTGAAATTCAGGTTTAAATCCTGATATTTAATGACATGATATACCCAAGCAACATACTGGGGCAGAAAAAGTTTTCTTTGTTTTAAGTTGTAAGTAAGCACCCACCTGAAGAACAAGGGAATACATTTTCAATCTCAACAAGCAGGCGCCCACATGAAGAATAAGGGAATACATTTCAATTTCAACAAGCAGGCGCCCACCTGAAAAATAAGGGAATACATTTCAATTGCAACAAGCAGGCGCCCACCTGAAGAACAAGGGAATACATTTTAAATTTCAAACAAGTAGGCGCCCACCTGAAAAACAAGGGAATTCATTTCAAGCAAGCTGTAAGCAGGCACCCACCTGAAGAACAAGGGAATACTTTTTCGAGCAATAGTAAGCAGGAGTCCACCTGAAGAATGGACACAGTCAAGATCAAGACAATTCAAGAACAAGATAGTAGATATGATTTTGTAAATCATAGAGCATAGTTTAGGCTAGCTTCTTTTATCTTTACAACGGTGTAATAAGGGGATCAACAAGCAGTGACAACAATAGTAATAAGATCACAGCTCCCTGGTAGTCCCAACTACAAGACATTCCTGAACTACACTAACATGATTCCTGTTTAGCCCAGGATATGTAGGCAATCCTTGAAGCAGGATGTGGTCAAAACTTTCAAAAATTCTTCACACGGGATATGCAAACGGGCAAATATCCCTCATTACCGCTCACTTATCTTCGCACTGAAACTCTGCGTATTCCCGAGAAAAGTGGGGCAACTGTGAACACGTGATTTTTTCTCTAAGAAAATTATTCCAAAATATGTGTAAAATAATTTTTTTGAATTTCTGTGGCAATTTGTTGACAATTGTTTGCTTAATAATAATTCATAAAATAGGTGGAAATACCAAGATTTTATTTCTATAATTTTTGAAAACAAATCAAAGAAAATCAAAATACACATCTATTTATTTTTAATTCGAAAATAATAAAAATAGAAATTAATTACTTCTCTTAATTTTAGTAAAAAATAAGAAAATGGCTGAAAAAAGAAAATACAAGGAAAATAAAAAAATACAAGAGTAAAGTACAAAATTATAGAAAGAAATACATACAAAAATACAAAAAATGCAAAAATGTAAGTATAATAATAATAATAATACAATACACAAGACTTGGGCTAAATATAATAATTATTACCCTAAGTGATTAAATACATTGCCCAGGCCCAAAGAAAGGCAAACCCGGTCTGCCTTATAAATAAACCAAACGACACCGTTCAGAATAACAAATCTGGGTTGTTGAAGCTTTGATCAAATGGCCCAGAGTATCACTCATTTAACAATCAAAACGACATCATGCATTTGAACTAATCTGCACCGTTGATAACATCAATCCAAGGGTCATGATTAAATGACCACTTAATTAGAACAACGTCGTTCATAGACTAATTGAATCTGAGCTGTTGGTTCATTTGATCCAATGGTCTCAAATCATTCAAGGCTTTTAAATATACAAAAATTATACAGATTATTTCATTTACACCCTTCGTATCTATGATTGAAACCTTAGCCGCCTCAATGTTCTCTCAACCACTGCTGGAAACCTACAGGCGGTGGTTTATCACCACCTCTGCTCAGACCACCATGAACACCCCATGGTCTCCTCTATTCCCTCTTTCACCCTATCCCATCAGTTTCCCCTGAAAACCCTTGGAAACCCTTAAATAACCCGAAAGGTGTCGCCGGAACCATACTCCAGCGAACACCACCTATGTACCAGGGTTCACCCTAGACACCCTACAACCACCTCTGCCTCCTCTTTAACTCAATCCAGACGGTTTCTTTCGAATAAGCCCGGATGTTCTCGAATCTTGCAAGATGTGTAGCCGTAACCATACTCCGACGAACACCCTTATTCCAAAACCACCATGTTTAACCCCATAATACCCAGCTTCACTATTCCAAGAGTCTTTTTCACAAAAAGAGACTCGATGAGTCTGCCTGAGAAATAAAATTCCAAGAAAGAGTCTCCTGAACTTCCAAAGTTCCAGATAATCAAGAAAAATGAAGAAAAAGAATACAGAAGAAGGAAAGAAAAGAAAAGAGAAATAAAGCTAAGTAGTTCGAACTCTTTGCTTCCTGATTTTTTTATTTGCATGCCTATAACTTCTTTGCCTTCTGATCTTTCTTGTGAATCGCATGCCTATAACTTTTGTTGCTTATTGATTTTTCTTATTTCTGTGCCTTCTGTTTTTTCTTATTTGAGAATCGCATGGTTATAATCTCTCTTCTTTGGAAAGTTCCTAGTCAAAATTGTATGTTTAATGTTCATAATAGCCACACTTAGATTTCTAGGATTTTACTTGATAAAATCAAAATTAGTAATTAAGTCTTCTATTAATTAGATTCTACCTATGATTAATTTGTTCTCTTGAATCTCGTTAATTGATTACTTAGGTCTAATTTGATTTTTATCTGTGAAACTGTCTATTGTTTGGTTATTTTTGTAAATCAATTTTGACTTTGACTTTTAGTTTCTGATTGATAAAGGGGTTAAAAGGGTAAATAAAAGGAAAAAGCATGGCTAAATGGGGAAGATTAGTTGGTATACTGTAATAAACCTAAGGGGATAAGGATGTAATTGGTAATGCTACTTGGTTCACAAGTAATTAGATAAAGGGGAAAGGGTATTCTGGGCATAATAAAAGGGTAGTTAAGTGTTAATTGAAAGCAAGTGAGAGTAACATAGATAATTAAAGGTATTGAAATAGTGTAGATGCCACTAGAACCTTCCAGAAGGGGTTCTAGTGCATTTACGATTAAACTAAGTGTAGTTTTCTAAAAATAAATGATAAGATGAGGGGTGAAAAATTAGAATATTAATTTTAAAATTTCCTCCCATTTTCTTCTATAAATAGGCCTCATTAGGCCACATTTAATAAACTAATATACTGAAAATCCTTCCGATCTCTAAGAAATTCAAATCTCCTAGTTTCATTCTTAGGAAATTCTCTAATCCTACTCCATTGATTCTGGTTTGAGTTTAATTTGAATATTATCCTGTGTTTTGGTATTTCGTCTGTTTCTCTGTGGTTATTTGATCTGAATTGGGTTGTTGAAGCTGTGTATTGCTGTGGTTATTCCTTGAGAATCTGTTTGGTTAGAAGGTTTGATATCAAATCTGGTTGTTGTGAACTTGATGTGAATCTGTTGGTCTACTGTTTGCTGGAGTCCTGATATTGCTGATCCTTCTACCTCTTATTGCCTTTGACTTATCGAGCTTATTCACCTTTCAGGTACACTTCTGAAATTCAAAGATGTAGTCACATTTGAAGATATGGAAATGCTTTCGACTATTTTTATGAGTTTTCTTTTTGATTCTGTTTATTAGGCGTAGAATTAGTTTGATTCATGTATTCATTAGGTAAATCATATGTATAACTGAACTTTGGATTGAATGGACTGTGTACTCGTATTACTGTAATTTTTAGTAGTTTAGTTTAAGTACGCCATAGGTAATTATATGTGAAGTAGAATAATAGGAAAACAATCACATTAAATTAGAGATTTAAAAATTGAAAAAAAAAATGTTAAATTCTATTTTTTGATTGAGACTTTAGATCTTCAGTTGAGATGAATCAGAAAAATGAAATGAAATTTTTAAATTTCATTGGTTATCTTTAGCCTATGTTAGTCAGTTTAATCGAAAAGTATGAGTTTGTTATATTCAAATTTTGATTTGTTAATACAATACATTTCAGATTAATTCATGTTATACGAGAAAAATTATAATAGGTCTTCAATAATGAATATAAAATGACCGTTTAAATTTGAATGAAATTGGCACTTCAACTCGAATATATTTTCTGTAGTTTAGTTTGATATTTCCAGTAGAACAAAGTAGTAATACAACTCTGCATCTGAATATGTAGTGTTTCAATTGATAAATAATAGTATAAATCAGTTGATAGTGATAGTTAATATACTAATCGTTTAATAACAGGTGTGGTTAATCAGAATAAGTCAAAACAGTGATAGTCAAATAAGAAATCAGTATTAGTGCCTTGGGTAATTTGTGATAATATGTTGTTATAATAACATTGTATAACCATTATTAGGTTATTGATAATATTTGATACCTGTTTTGGACTCACATTATGTAACCTGGGCTTAATCAGGCAAAAGGCCCAGGTCCAGTAGCAATGTATATGAATTGGGCTCGAATAAGCCCTTAACACAGATGTGCTCTATTCTTTGCGGGCCTGATTTCAAGCCCCAAAACACATGAAGTCCTGGACGAAAAAATGAAATAAAAATACAAACCAATACTAGGCAACATTATTTGTTACTTTCGTAAGGAAAAAATAATAGTAGAAAATGTAGTACACTATAGGCTTGACCTTTAAAATAAATGAGATGAGCCTCGTTAGAGAACAAAATGATCGAGGTCCTTGATTAATTGTTATAAAACATCTAGATAGGGAAGGACCATTTAGCGAATTTCACGATCTTTCACAAAGTTAATAAGACGTAGATATTTTAGGCGCGATTTTTAATATGCATTCTCAAGTACGGGTGCACATTTATGTGATCCAAATCTAAAATCTCAACGAAGTCAAAATGTATCTAAAGCCACAAGTGTACTAGTACAATGTGGTTTGAAATGCATTTTCACGATGTTGCAATTCCTTAAAATTGATAAAGCGAAATATTAATAATGCGCATAAATTGGAATATACAAAGAAAATTAGAAAAAAGCAAATACAACAGTTGAGAAACCGTGCTAGAACCATGGAATTCGGGAGTGTCTAACACCTTCTCCTGGATTAACAAAATTCCTTATCCGGATTTCTAGTTCACAGACTGTAATAGAGTTAAACTTTCCTCGGTTCGGGATTAAACCGGTGATTTGGGACACCATGATATTCTCAAGTGGCGACTCTGAAAATTAAATAAACTAATCCCGTTCCGACTGTACTTAAATTGGAAAATCTCCTTCCCTTTTTATTATATCCCTTCCCGGGGTGTAGTAATAAGCGGTAAAGAAAAAAGGAGGTGTGACAGAGGGTCGAGCGGCACGAACCATAGATGCATCTATTTTCAGTGAGGCATTCGGCATGTACACATATCCTGCTCGCGGATCATCCACACGACGCAGACACACATAAAATACATGCTGAAGTAGGAAATTAAGAGTTTATCGGGCTATTTTATTAAATAAAAACCAAATCCTCTTTTAACAATTCAAGAAATGAAGTTTAATCCTTTTGAAATTTATTTACTAGTTCAACTTGATTCTTAAGAATTCAAATGTCAATAAGGTTTAAAATATCCCAAGTATAACATGCTTTCAGGTCCTAAACTACCCGGACAATAGCATAGTAGTAGCTACGCATGGACTCTCATCACCTCATGCGTATGTAGCCTCCATAATTAGGAGCACATAATCAATTTAATTCACCTATGGGGTAATTTCCCCCTCACAAGATTAGAAAGGAGACTCACCTCGCTCCGAATATCAAAACAGGCATTCCACGCCCTTCCGAAGACTCTAATTGATGCACCATGCTCCAAACCTAGCCAACGGTTATGCAAATCTATCAATATATGCTCAAATATTCATTACAATCTACTTTATAGCAATTCCTAACTCCGATAGAAAAGTTGACAAAAATGCCCTCGGATCGACGTACTCGGATTCTGAAAATTATTGTAAATAAATATTACCCATAACCCATATGATCTATATTCCGAAATGCATGCAATTTTGTGCATGAATTGACCCTCAATTGAAGGATTTACTATTTTTCAACTTTGGGGCTCAAAATCACAATTTCTACCATCTAAATACAGATAAAAATAGAAACCAACAGATATTATTAAGGAGAAACATTAAAATAAGGGTCGGATATTTACCCCCTGGTTGAGACGAGAACAACGCCGCGAAAATCACCTAAAACGGAGCTCTAGAACTCAAGATATGCCTAAAATACTAAAATTCTCGGTTTAAAACACTGTCCAGGCGATATTCCTTCATTGCGTTCGCGGGAGACCTTCCTATTCGCGTAGGATAATTTTTTGCGTTGACCGGTCAACCCAAAAATCCTGCTTTGCGTTCGCATAACCACTCTCTGGTTCGCGAAGAGCAAATCTCATACCAAAAACCAGCAATTCTTTCCGACATGGAAATGAGCATATCTCCCTCATATGATGTCCAAATTCGACAATTCTTTTTGCTTATGGCTCCATAATTATGATACATATCTAAGGATATGATAAAAACATATACTTAATATGATACCCTTTATGTCCAAGGAAACGATGTTGAAACATCAAATAAGAGTGAGATACAACCCGAAACACACCCAAGGCTCCTGGGACCCGAACCAATCATACCAACCAGTCCTAAAATACATTGCGTATTTGCTCGAGGCCTCAAATCATATCAAACAATGCTAAAACCACAAATCTACCACCAATCTAAGCTTTATAAACTTTAAAATTTCAAACTTCTACTTTCGATGTTTAAACCTATCAAATCACGTCCGATTGACTTCAACTTTTGCACACAAGTCATATTCGACCTTACGGACTTACTCCAACTTTCTGAGTCGGAATCCGACTCCGATATTAAAAATTCAAACCCTCGATCAAACTTCTCAAAAACCTTTAAATTTCTATATTTAACCAAATGACTCCAAAATGACCTACACACCTCCGAATTCACTTTCAATCGCGCTCCTAACTCCAGAATCACCATACGGAGCTATTCCCATACTCGAAATCCCAAACGGACATCGATAACACTGAAATACACTTCAATCCAAACTTAAGAAATTTCTTCCAAAATGCTAACTTCCACAATAGGCGCCAAAACACTCCCGGGTTATCCAAAACCTGCAGCGGGCATACACCCAAGTCAGAAATCATCATACAAACCTGCTGGAACCTTCAGATCCCGATTCCAGGGTCGTTTGCTCAAATTCTAATCTGAGATCATTCTTTCAACTTTAAGCTTTTGAAATGAGAATTCTCTTCTCAAATCAACTCTCAACTTCCCGAAATCAAATTCCGACCACGCGTACAAGTCATAATACCTTAAATGAAGATGTTCACGGCCTCCGACTGCTGAACAGAGCAATAGTACTCAAAATGACCGGTCGGATCGTTACAACAAGTAAATTCAGCATAAACTTTTGAAATTCTGTCTACAATTAACGAATGAGGCAAATGTAGTCTATGGAATTTGAAGAGGAAGAAGGAAAATCCCCAAATCGAGAAAACTTACTTTTTAGTCAAAAATATATATAGTAGCACTGAGCAAAACTCTTGAACTTAATTTGATAACTTCGAAAACGAAAATCAGAAGCGGATAAAATACAATGTAAGCGAAGGAAAGAGAGAGAAAGCTTGGAAAAAATGGACTATTGGAACGCATTTTAGTTCTATGGATACTTAAAAAAGAGAGAGAGAAACTGGAAAATACTTGTCACCCAAAACAGCTCCATATTGGTATCAAAATGATGATTTTATCCTTGGACAGCCAAAAAAACTTTACTTATTATATAGTAAAATTTATATTAAAAAAATTAAAAAATAAAAAATGAAATAAAAAGTAATGAAACCAAACACCTATCTATATAGAATAACAAACACAAAACCATATTAGGGTGACAAGTGGAATACCCACAATTCTAATAGATGCCAAAAATTAGGACAGCTATTTGGAGTTTCAAATCTATCTATATATAATAACAAAGGCAAAACCATGTTAGGTGACAAATAAAATACCTACAATTCTAACACATGTCAAAAATTAGGACAACTCTTCAAGATATTTGGAGTTTCAAATTCAAACTAGAAATCAGCAAAATAAAATGAAATTTATCAAATTTAAATAACTTCCAATCCTCACACGATTTTTCGGTAGTTATTCATGTTGTATTTTTTTTAAAAGGGTGTGAATGGGAAATGGAAGAGGCACCTTTTGGATCGCACCTCTCCATAAGAGGCACCTTTTAGATTGCACCTCTCCATATCACCCTTCCTTTGTCTATAAATTTAGAGGCTTTGCCTCATATTTTAGATATGAAAATCAGATGGAAAAATCTAAAAGTTTATCCCCTCTTTTTATATTGTTGCATTATTTCAAATAAACTTAAGTGTCAAGTGTGATTTGCTCCGTCTGTTGAGTTCGCTGAAATTCTGCAGTTTCGATTGACAGTGTTGCGGAATAGTTATTCCGTTCTATCCTGGGAGGAATTAATCCAAAACCTTGGGCAACAGTGAGGGGATTAAATTCCTTAAGGACACACAAGCAACTTGTGGGCTCGGAATTATTATTTCACGTTTTGTTTATTGAACTAACGTTTGTTTACTTCTCTGATTTTCTGATTTTGAACACAGATTTACCAACAATCTTAAGGAATTTAAGTGTACAATTGACTAATTGATTTTTTGTAGAGCGGACTCTGCGTCGGTTCAAATAATTTGTTTCACACACTAGTAAAGTGTCTTCTGCCTAACGTTGGATCAGAAAATTTGGTAAAGGAAATTTATTCTACTTTATATTCTGTCTCTCAAAACTAATCAACGTTGGCACTATGTCTTTCTATTATCATGTTTATCATTTGATAATTATTTATCACATGAAGCTTTTATCACGGTGTCATATGCATAATTAAACTGCAGACCTTCAGTTTAAAGAAGAATGATTTGATCTAACTAGGAAAAGTGTCTAACCAACTGTTAAATGTGTAACTATGATTTACTAACCAATTTTTGAGATAGTTTTTTTTTGATGATATAGTGGAGACGAAAGATGCAAAGAGCAATTTGTCATGATTGCAAGCTATTTATTAGTAAAAAGGACATTACTCTGATGTCTCCTCTAGAAAATATCTTTTTCGAAAGTGTGGATTAAAATTCACTAACAATTGGATGAGGCAGATTATAGAGACACGAAATTTGTGTCTTCCATAAGTTGGATGTGAGAAGATTAATCTTTTCCTTTATTTTTGGTTAAGGTATTTTTTATTCTTATAGACTTATCTTAAATACTTGAAAATTATGTTGAGATCATAAAGATGATATTTTAAGTTCCAACTTGAATGCCGCCTAGCTTCTGTTGCTATGAATCTCCTATCAATATTTGATTAACTGGAATCTCATGTGTTGAGATTATTGGTATTAATATGCGGAAGGCAGGGACATGAAATTTAGCACGCCACCAAGTGCATGAATTTTTATACGTATATACTTACGGTTTACATTAAAACTAGTTGATTTTATTTTCTTCTTTAAGTGAGAAGTTCTAAAGTAGCGAGTGACTTTAGAGTTTTATTGTATAAAGTTTTCTTTGCAAACCGTATTCTGATCATAATTTATATAAACATACATGTGAGTGTATATATTTGCGGCAGTCTAAGTTTTTCTGTGGGTGTTACAGAAAATTGTGTCAACTACTTAATTTAGTAGTTGTTTACGTGAATATGTTTGTTTGATCAGATAAAGAGATCAAAATGTTTAAAATGTGATAATGGCTTAGTTGGAAAACCATTTGGAAAGGGAATTAAAATTCTCGTGACACATTATGGACACTATTTATGTGGTTGGCTCTACAAAGCAATAGAGGCGGCGTTTGAAGAAATATGTTTGGAATATGACATTATTCACCAAACGACTGCCCCTTCATTAGCGCAATCTAATGGAATTGCGAAAAGAATGAGTAGAACGTTAAAAGAAATGCTAAAATGCCTTGTAATAAGTTCTTGTTTACCCCAGATCTTGTCGGGAGAAGTTATTCTTACGGAATCCTTTCATACGAAAAATGAATAAAAGGAAGAAAACCCAACTTGAAATATTTTCAAGTGTGGGGGATATTTGGGTAAAATGCAAGTTCATAAACCCAAAAGGATAAAAATTGGATCGAAAATTATTGATTCGTTTTCATAAGATATGCAACGAATAGTAAGGCATATCGTTTTCTGATTCATAAATCAGAGAATCCCGACATTCATAATAATACGATAATTGAATCAGATAATGCTGAATTCTTTGAGAATAGTTATCCGTATAAAAGGAATGTGAGTCGTCTAGTGAAAAATCTAAGCGAACACGGGAAGAAGCAAAAGAAAGTACACCGATTGAGGTGAATCTAAGACATAGTAAACGCCAATGGATAACTACTTCCTTTGGACTAGATTTTCTGACATTCTTGTTGGAAAGTGAGCTTCAAACATTTAAAAAAAGCAATGTCTTGCTCGGAAGCATAATATTGAAAAGAGGCTATTAATAGTAAGAT